>JANVCL010000008.1:20864235-20874591 GCA_026546855.1 Erythroxylum incrassatum | reverse complement strand
TTGTTCTGGTTTTTAAAATCTGCCCGAACAACTTCCTGTGACCACCGAAAAATGTCATACATCATTAATTTGATGTCCCTAAAATTATTATTCACTGCTTTGATTTTAATGACATCAGTCTCAAATATTGATTTATTTCGATGTACCGGTTAAACTAGATACCGGGTATTACAGAAACATTGACAAAAAGGTACCTTGTAAAAAATCAAATACTTGTCTTAGAAATCTATGATAATGTTACAAATTAATAGAGAGAAAGTTCCACAGGGAATCACATCTTTACTAGGAATTTGTGGAAATAGTTGAATACATTGGTTGTGGAAAGGAAGGCAGATTACTGGTAGAGCAATGGATTTGGTCCGTTACAAATTGAATAAACCATCGCGCTAGATTTAGTTATGCTCTTACATTGTTCCACTACCTATTTCAAGGTTCATTTTCTCTTTTAAGACCCAAGCCTCCAATGCCAACAACATTTTGTTGTCCAATAGTGCGATAAAAAAACATTTTTGTTACTTTTTGTAAGAGTATTAACAAATTTTTGAAACTATTACTTGCATCTTAGATTTTATTCCTTACCTTCTTAAAAGAATAGTAATCACTTTAGCTTATGATTCTTTTAATATAAAGGTAACTATTAGACAAATGTGTGTATTAAAAATTTTCATACTAAGATGCATCACTAGACATTTAAAGTGCATGAGTATTATATACTTATTTAACAAAGAAGCTGTATCATTCCGTTACCTGCAGGAAGGTTAGAATAGTAAATGAGTGACCAATGAGGGCTTAGAAAAGCATTTTCATGCTCATACATAATATGGCATACACAGACATGTGAATAGTGAATTTTTTGCACATAAAAATAATTATACATTCGTTCATGAATAATTCCAGGTATAATTGGATTGATTTGTGTATTTTTTTTGAATTTGGAATTTATTTACATTGGAAATTTTATTGATTAGTGGATTTGAAATATTTTTAAAATTTGGATTTATTTTCAAAAATTATGGAAATTTATGGAAAATAGGAAAAAGAAATTAAAAGAAGATTTGGAGATAGTTGGATTGTAAAGATGAGAGCTTAATGGAGTTAGTTTCAAAAGAAACCAAGTTAGAGGATAAGCATTAGGAAAGTGACAAGTATCACTGACTAAAAGATTTTTAGAACCTTGTATAAAGTAAGTAATGATATCTGAGAGTTAAAAAAGTTAAGTGATTTTTCCTAAGTTCTTTCTTCTTGATCACCATCTTCGGTTTTCCTCTCAATACACAAAGTTTTTCATAAAAATCCTTCTAAAAGATTTCTATGCTGTTCCTTCTCCAATACCAACTTTGCCTTGTAAGTGGTTTCCTTTGCCTTAAGAAAAACCAGAAGTTGGTTAGTGTTCACAGTGGATCACATAAGTTTTACATGAAGTTTAGGGCTTTGGGGATAGTTGAAGATTTTAGAATCTTTAACAAGTAAGTATTGAGAAAATATTTTAGAGTTATAGATTTATGAAATGAATTTGATGAATTCACTATCAACTGCATGAACATGAGGTTTACGTGTTTATATTTATGAGCACTGTGCTAATGGAATGAAACTATGGATAAAATTTTATTTTAGTTTTGATGGATTTTTAGTGACCAAGTGATGTGGAAATGAATTTTGGAGTTTGAAATAGCAATAAAATGATGTATGAAGTGAGTGTAGACAATCAAAGAATGAAAAGGTGGTAAACTCTGTTTATTGTTTTTTTTAGTGTGCATGATTATATATATATGTGTGTTTATGTGAGTTGGTGTTTTCCTTAGAAATGATCAAGAAATGATGTTTGAGTTGAAGAATGATTGTAAAACTATGGTTTGATATGAGAATAAGTGTAAAAATGAAGGTTGAGATGTAACATGGGGATTGAGAATAAAAGTTGGAAATGCAGTCAAGTAATAGAGCATGAATAGGTTGATATGAATTTTTGGCTTTTGATGGTTTTTTATTAAACTTGTATATTTTGGAGTGGTATGAATTTATGGTGAATGAGTTTAGGAAAACGGAGTGGAATTGAAATAGAATAAAAATTTGAAAGGTTGGTTTTTGAAAAATGGAGGTCTGAAAATTTTCTGGGAATGAATCGTAACAGTGATGAATTTTCGAGCTGAAATTTTCGTGAATTTTTTGTATTGATCTAGACAAATTTGGACAAAAATTTCTTCATGAAAGTTATAGACCTTTGTTTTAGATTTCCATTGATCTAAAATTTGTAAAATTTGGAGTTTTCGATCAAAAGTTATGAGGTTTAGAAGTTGAGATGTCGGTAAAGAAGAAGAAGTGGAAAAGCATCACAGTGCAAAAGCACGACAACGACTTTGAGGGTTAGCAAAAAAGTGTCGTCATGCAAAAGTCCGAAAGCTACTTTGGGGAGTTTAGGCAAATGTAGCTATCATGCATTTGCAGGATAGCGACTTTGATGGTTTTAGGGGTGATGAACATCCGACAGACTTTTGATCATAAATTCTTCTCCAGATCTCCAAATAACTTGATTCTTGAACCATTGGACTCGTAATATATTACTCTACCTCTACAAAAACATTCCTAACAATCTGAATTTAATTGAGAGAGATTGAATGGAAAACGTGGGATTGCTCTGACTTGTGCTCTCACCCAAATTTTGTCCTTATCTATCACACCTGTGACTTTTATCTCTCACGCCCTCTCACACCTGTGACTCACGCATGCCCATGAGTTTTCTCCCTCACCCCCATGAGTTTAATTAGAATGACTAATGTTTAATTCTCCCATCAAGTTACTATGTTCCTCAATAGTAGCCATGACTTGCAACTGATCTAAACACCCGAAAGAAATTTCCAAACTGGTTAGTGATGTTTCTTTTGACCATAACTTCTTCTGTAGATGCCCCGATGAGATGAATTTTGGTTTGGAATAAACTAGAGATATATGGTTACAAATCATATGAAGAAATTGAATTGTGATTCAGTCCTTAAGATGTTCAATTTCTGGATGGAATTTGTTCATAGTACACTGTTTTTGAATATGAACAACCCGATAATGTTTAAGGTATACCTTCAAAATTACTAAACCAAATTGAGAGATTTTGGTATCAATAGAAAGCTAAGACATAGAGGGACAATTTTCTATAGAGAGTATGACAAAATTACATCAGTTTCACTTTCTAATTGAATGTGAACAGTAGACCTGAAGGTCTAGAATTTTTGGAGAATTTATAAGAAGAAATGAGAGTTTTTATGTTGTGTGATCAAGTAATGATGGAATAACATTAATGAGTAAATTGTTGGTATTAAAGTACCAAAGAAATGAGTTTAATGGAGATGAAGTGGTCTATATGATTGAAGTTGTGATTCAAAAAGTGAAGTAAAGTGTATCTAGTGGAAATGAATGAGAAATGAGTTATTATGAAAATAATTGATGCGGAAAAAAATGATAATGTGAAAAGTGGGAAATTTGATAATATACTCGAGATTGTCATGAACATGCATCGTTTATATTCCATACACACACATGTGCATAAATTGATGGTTATAATTGTGCAAAATTATTGATGTGTGTGCAATATGTGTATTGCCTAAATGAGCAGTGCAGGTTAAAAGTTCACATTCAGGCGTTCCCAGAATTTGGAAGTAAATGCTAATCTGTGAGTAGACCTGGATGGTCTCGTTTCATTGTTTATTTTCTTTTGTGTGATTTTTGTATTAATTGACTACTGAATGTAGAAATGAATGCGTCTTGATTGTTGACTCCGGACAGAAGGTCTGATGATTGTGATGAATGATAAGATATTGAAGTGTTGCTTGTATGTGAATGAGAATAATTAAGTGTACTTAATGTGATTGTTAAATGTGTTCAGAATTTGCATTTGCATGTAAGTGAAGTTTGATTCTCAACTTAATGTTGAATGCTGGACTAAGGTCCAATGATATGTAAATGGGATTGAATGGGAAAACGCAAATATGATTGATGCATTCCATTGCATGAATATATGAAAATAATGGCTGTTGTGACCAGAGTAGCCAACGATCAAAGCTTAAAGCTCAACGAGTGAAAATGAGCTTCGAGGTCAAAAGTGAATTAAAGCCTCAAGCTCAACGTTTAATGAGCGTTGTATCCCCCAAGCGAATAACGGATAGTTATTAATGAGCCCTATATGGGACAGTTTAGGCACTCGGTCATAACAAAATAACAAATGAAAAATGGATCTCATGTGCACTGCATAGGCATAATATGAGTGATTATATCTATTGAATGTGAAGTGTGAAATGTTGTGAATGTGATTATGTGTTATGTGACTGGGTGAGCCATTGATGATGGCCACTCATTGATTTTGCAAAACTCACCCAAAATTTGCAAATATTTTTCAGGATCAGAAGAATACCCCGTTAGGCAAACGAGAGTATAATTACTACATGCAAGGGAAAAACAGAGGTCGGGATTAGTATGCATCTGCATTTGTTTTTTCTATTTTTATATAAATTTGTATATTCCAAAATTATTGTACAAATGATTTTTTTTGTAATGTAAAGTCATTATGACTCACAATGTTTTGTGTTTGTAATGGGCCCAAATAGCTATTGAAATTCCTATGGGTTATGTATTGAATGTATTGTGTTAATTGAAAATGTTTAGGGAATAAAGTGGACCTAAATTGATTACTGATTTCCACGTAATTTGATTGCACAAAAAAAATTTATACTGAGTTTTGACTGTTTCAGTGTATTAGCATGCCACTTTCGTGAGGCGCGGACTCGGATATCCCTAAGGATGCCGAGCACATGTCTTGCAGGAGTGGGGTGCTACATTAAATGGCTCATCATAATCTAATTTCATGTTTCTCAAACCATACGGAGTCTTGTAATTGGTTAATAAATGTGAGTCATTTAAATTTTATTAATTAACACCATTTATGTTAAAAGACCATTTTGCCCTTTCATGGATTACTACACTTATAAACTAGGTTAAATCCCGAAAATATTCCACAGCCATCTCACCATCAAATTGACCATGGGATATTTTAATTAGGATCAATACTTAGTAATTAGATGCCTCAAAAAATTTGAATGGGTTTAAAATCTTTAGTACCCATTATTTTCCAGAAAGAGCATTTTTGTCCTAAACTTATGAAATTCCCGAAATTCATCTTATTGGACTTGTTTTCGATCTGTTTTAATGTCATTTGACTCTAATATCTATTATGGGTCCTCAAAATCCCTATTCAAGTGGAAATACTATTTACCCGGGATCACTATTCATCCATAAATACTCTTCACCTAGAATAAAATCTACAAATCGATAGAAGGGAAAGTTTAGGGATTTACAATCACCCCTCCTTATAAAAAATTTCAGCATCAAAACTTAACTGAGTGCACTTGCTTTAAATAAATGGGGGTATAATATATGCATTTGTCGCTCAGGCTCCCATGTAGCTTCTTCTTATCACGTGGTTCCTCCATAGTTCCTTAACCAATGGAATGGTATTGTTACGCAGAACTTGTTCTCTACAGTCGAGGATCTATATTGGTTCTTCCTCAGAAGTCAAATCTTCTTTTAGGTTCACTAGTTGTTATGTGATTACATGAGATAGATTAGCTAGATATTTGTGAAGCATAGACATATAGAAGACATTGTGAATCCTTGTAAGTTCGGCTGGCAACCTTAATCGATACGCCACTAGTCTAATCCTTTCTATCATTTCATATGGTCCTCTATAATGTGGACTTAGTTTACCGCGTTTCCCAAATCTTAATAATCCTTTCCAAGGGGAAATCTTAAGAAACACCTCATCTCTAATTTCAAATACAATATCTCTACGACGACCATTATCCGTATAACTTTTCTATTTATCTTGGGCTATCTTTAATGTATTTCGAATAATCTAGACTTTGTCTGTTGTCACCTGCATAAGTTTGGGACCTATCAGTTTCCTTTCTCCTACTTCGTCCCAACATATTGGAGTTCTACACTTTCTTTAATAAGGCACCTCATAAGGGGCCATGCCAATGCTAGCCTGATAACTGTTATTGTAGGGAAATTCTATCAGCGGTAGGTGGGTGTCCTAACTCCCCTTGAATTCCATGACACAGGACTTAAGCATATCCTCAAGTGTCTGAATAGTTCTCTCTAACTGACCATCCATCAGAGGATGAAATACAGTACTAAACTTCAATCGCGTACCTAAGACTTTCTATAAGCTAGGCTAGAATTTAGACGTGAATCTGGGGTCACGATCTGAAATAATAGAGGTTGGTGCAATATGGAGCCTCACTATCTCATCCACATAAATCTAGGCTAATTTATTTAAAGGGTAATCATTTCTTATCAAAAGGAAATGTGTAGACTATGTTAACCTGTCCAAGATCACCAGTACAATATCGTGCTCCCTCTGACTCTATGGAAGCCCTATTATGAAGTCCATAGTAATCTTTCCCCACTTGCATTCTGGGACTAGGAGGTGCTGCATCATTCTTGCAAGTTTCTAATGTTATGCTTTAACCTATTGACAGGTTAGATATTTAGCAATCAATTCTAGTATTTTTTTTCTTCATTACTCTCCATCAATAATGTTTCTTGAGGGTGTGGTACATTTTTGTGCTACCTAGATGTATAACATAAGTTGAGGAGTGAGCTTCTACAAAGATTTCTATCTTCGAGTCCCCCACGTCTGGTATGCACAATCGTTACCCCCTCTTCATAGTACCATCTTCTTGGATTGTAAATTTCATCCTCAACGTCAGTTTTGAAACTTGGAATCTTGTTTCTGTCTCTCTCTAACCTGGTCCAACAAAATGGGGAGAATGTAAAATGTAGCCACTAACGCTCCCACGTCTGCCATATTCAATGTAACTACTAGAGATCTCATTTCCACTAGAAGTGGAAGGTATATTGCCTTCAATTTTGCTATTGAGATAGTAGGTCTCCTACTTAAGGCATCAGCCACTACATTGGCTTTTCTAGGGTGGTATTCCATCATACAATCGTAATCTTTTATTAATTCCAAGTATCTCATCTGTCTCATGTTTAATTCTTTTCGAGTGAACAAATACTACAGACTCTTATGATCTGTGAAAATTTTACAAGAACACCATATAGGTAGTGCCACCATATTCTCAATGCAAAAACTACAATTGTTAGGTCTAGGTCGTGGGTGGGATAGTTCTAGTCATATTTCTTCATTTTCCTAGAAGCATTGGCTACAACCTTATCATTCTGTATGAGAACACACCCTAATCCCTGTCTCGAAGGATCACTATAGATTATAAAGCTATCACTTCCTGTCGATAATGTAAGCATAGGAGCTATTGTTAATATTTCTTTTAATTCATCAAAACTTCTCTGACAAGCATCTGACCACTCAAACTTCTCCACTTTCCTTGTTAACTTGGTCAAGGGGCCTCCAATTTCGGAAGATCCTTCAACAAATTTCCTGAAGTAACCCACCAATCTAAGGAAACTCCTGACTTCTGTCACATTAGTGGGAGGTCTCCATTAGTAATAGCTTCAATCTTCTGGGGGTCCATACCTTAGTCCTTCAGCTGATATGATATGACCCAAGAAAGCGACCTTTTCAAGCTAAAAATGGCACTTACTGAACTTAGCATATAATTGGTGCTCTCGTAAGGTCTGTAAAACTTAGTATATAACTGGTCCTCCCAAATGCCAGAGTACCCTAATATGTCATCAATAAAAAAATCATGAACTTATCTAGGTACTCTTGAAACACCCTATTCATCAAATCCATAAAAGCAGCTGGAGCATTTGTTAATCTAATAAGATAACCAAGAATTCATAAGGCTCGTACCTAATCTGAAAGGCAGTCTTCGAGACATCTTCACTGCGGATTTTCAACCGGTGATAGCCTAATCTCAAGTCAATCTTCGAATACACGATGTATCTTTGCAGTTGATCAAATAGATCGCCAATCCTCAAGAGGGGATATTGGTTGTGGACTATCACCTTATTTAGCTATTTGTAGTCGATACATAACCTTAAACTCTCATCCTTCTTTTTAACAAAGAGGACTAGAGCTCCTCAAGGGGAAGCACTGTGTCTCACAAAACCCTTATCTAACAACTCCTCCCTTTGTACTTTCAATTCCTGTAACTCCATTGGAGCCATTCTGTACGAAATCATCGAGATTGGTTAGGTTTTTGGAGTTAATTCTATCCCAAACTCGATCATCCTATCCGGAGGTAATCCTAGAAGATCCTCTAGAAATACATTGAGGAACTCTCTAACAACCAGAATATCTTCTAATTTCACCACAACTTTGCCTTGTTCAATCATATACGTTAGATATCCCTAACATCCTTTATTGAGCATTTTCTTAGCCACCATATTGTAACTATACTTACGGGGAGAAATTTTCGTATTCCACGAAATGTTACCTCTGGTTCCCCAACTGACTTAATCTAACCTCCTTTTTAGAACAATCCACTACTACATGATGTGTGCACAACCAATCTATTATGAGAATAATATCAAAATCCTAGATGTCTAATATAATTAGATATGCCAAAAAATCCTGACCATCAATCATTATGTTATTGGCAAGAAACATTCTTTCAGCGAAAAGTGAGTTTCCAGTTGGAATGGAAACTATTAGCCAACTATCTAACCATTGAGGTTCCACATCCAATTTTTCAGAAAATTTCAATGACATAAAAGAGTGTATAGCACGGGGATCTACTAACGCATATGCATCATGCTCAAAAATAGAAATCATATAAGTGACTACATCTGGTGTGGCATCTACCTCTTGCTGAGTAACTACAAAGATTCGAGCTTACATGCAGGGTTTACCTCCCTGCCCTATGGGGGCTACTCCCCTTCCTCCTAAACCTATGCTGGATGTAGGAAAACTCGATCCTCTGGCTTGAGGACCTCAACCGCCCTATCTAAAACCCCCTCTAAGTTGCAAAGGTGTTGAAGATCTCACCACTGACTTGTTTGCAATAATCAATTGGGGATAATCTCTCCTAAAGTGCCCCTCCTATCAACAGTGGAAACAACCGCTTAAATGTCTCTTTCTATAAGTACTACACTCTGGCATTGGTGCTATAGTGTCATGAAAATCCCTGGGCTTATGAGGTGACCCAAAGGATCCTTAATTGTTAATCCGCCTCTAATGAACCTCCGACCACCAGTCCATCTTGACTTGCTTTTTCTTACTGAACCCTGAGATAAGCTAGTTGATGCATTGTGTTTGTGTTCTGATCTCACAGTCTAGGTGAACATTGTTATATTTCCTTCCACCTTCATTGCAGCTTCCATTATTTTGGTCTTTCACTTGCCAAAAACGACACCCACCCCCATTTTGCTCAACTTCTTCATTTCTTCATCTTATCCATTCTCTCCATCTACAAAACTTACTCTCACCTCACCATGTTTGATTTTTATCCAACTCCTTCACTTTGTCTCTTAAATATTCATTATCTTCTCCTTCTTCTTGCTAAAAGACCTAACCCATTTCACCTTCAAAGTTGATTTTCGTGCATGTTGGAGGAGCTAGGGTTTCTTGGTGACTTGAGGGAGCTTTGGAGCTAAACATGTAAGTAAACTTTGTTTTTCATGGGTTGCCTTAATTGAAGCGTATTTGATGATAGTTAGGGGTAAAAATGGTCATGAAATGAGGATGGGTACATGATAAAAGTGTGAATTAGGAATGTTGTAGATTCACGTCTTGTTTTTATATGGATGATGATTAATGATTCATAAATTGATATAGAGATGTTTTATAGTAAGAATGTAGTGCAGAAAAATTTGAATGTTGAATGGATATTGTTGTGTTATGTTTTTGATGGATAAAAACGTGGATAATTGGTTGTTTTAGGAATGGATTGGATTGGGTATGGAAGTTTAAGAAAAGGCAAGAATGGTGTTTTGAAAAGAGAAGAATTAGGATGAAAATTTAAAGACAAATTGATAATGGTGATTAAAGTGGCTGGAATATGCTAGCTATAACAATTCCACTAGATATGCCTCTGTAATTTAGCTATAACTTGTTATGTAGTTATCCAAATGAGATGGTTTTTGATTTGGGTTAAATTAGAGACATAAGGCTACATTTTCCATGAAGACATTGAATTCAAATTCTATCTTTAAGAGTTTCTAATTTTGACTTGAATTGAGTACTGAGTGCAGAAAGTTGAGGATGAATGTGTGTATATATATATGTTCTGTTATTAGTGTTTATGATCAATCATGGGCTATAATTTGGTTATGGTTGATGTTGAGTTGAAAGGGAGTTACAAAAACAGATAAATGACGACAATTGAACTAGATATGATTGACTAAGCATGAGGAATTGAATGTTGTAAGTAAAGAGTTAGAAATCTGGAA
>JANVCL010000008.1:20822962-20838952 GCA_026546855.1 Erythroxylum incrassatum | reverse complement strand
TCTCAAAATACTGAACCCTGTTCAGAAAACTATCTAACTCATGACCTTTAATCAATCCTATGACTTTGATTCAATAATTCTCTTTCTATTTCTTTTCAAGTTCATAAATTCTCCTCTTTTTATACATGAACAATCTCTAAAAATTTCTTATTTAGTAGTCCTAACTTTCAAGATAGGTTCGGGGCCCAACATATTCCCTAGTACCAACATGGCCCAAAAAGTTGGGTCATGTCATTACTGGACTAAGATCATGGAGCATTTGACGCTAACTGGATTAAAAGTGAAGGTAGAATGCCTAAACTAGTTTTAAGACTGACAAGTGATTAGGTTAAAGCTATGTGCATTCATTTTGGAAATATTTTGTTTTACTTCAAACTCTACTAGAAGTACTAGACATGACCTTTTAGTGTTGGACAATCTCAGAACTTAGGTTTTTATTTGTCAACTAGACAAGACCATGGTCCAAAAATGAGCAAATTTAAGGGTTGAATCGATGGGAGCAAGGAAATGATGTTTACCTATTAATTGTTGTGTAATATTGCATTATGAATTTAGTTTGATGCTAACAAGATATTATACAACTTGTAGAGAAAATGGAAGGAAAGAAAAAGCAATGCAAAATGGGGACATAATTTGAAAAGTCCATCCTACATATCGCACCAAACACTACAATAAAGTAGACATTTAGCTACTTTTTTTTGGTGACGTTCCAAAAATCGTCGCTATCAGTGACCACATTGCGACGATTTTTAAATTGTCCTTAAAACTAACCCTTTAGCAACTAATTACAAAAGCCTTAACAAAGGATCAACATTTGGTGACAAATTACAAAAATTGTCCACAAATGGTGAACATTTAATGACCAATGCCAAAATTTGCAACAAAATGGCCCACATTGGGTGACAATTTTTATGTTCATCGATAAATGAACTTTTGGAGATGTTTTCAGAAATCGTCACCATAATTTGGTAAACATTTGGTGACTAATTTCTGAAATCGTCACCAAATGGCACAATTGGTGACAATTATGTAAAATCATCACTAAAAAGACGTTAAAAATTTTGAGATATTGTCACCAAAGCTTCATAGACATTTAGCTACGTGTTTTTTGCTACGCTTTTCACATTGTCGCTTAAAGTTACCACTTGGTGACGAATTTTGAAAATCGTCATCAAATGGTCCACATTTAGTGATGATTTTTAAAATCATTACAAAATGGTCAACATTTAGTAACGATTTCCTGAAATCGTCATAAAAAGGTGCATATTTAGTGATGATTTCTGAAATTGCCACCAAATGGTCCACATTCACTGACAATTTCAAAAAAACGTCACCAAAGGTTCTACAGTAATTTACAACACATTTGGTGACTATTTGCCAAAATCGTCATTAAAGGGTTCACATTTCCCAAAATTGTAAAACTAACATTTTTATAATCTACCATAGTAATGATATGTTTTATCTATCATAGTCATGATATGTTCTATTGTTGATTTGTTTTGAATGTTTACAACGTGTTGTTGAAAAAACACACAAAACATAATTTTAAATGTTAAACAGTAGTATTAGTTAATCATTAATAATTAGTAACAATGTAAAAATTAGTTATAAAATTTTAATAATTGTATCAATATAATTATATGATATATGGAAGGTTAACAATTCTTATAGTCATAGTACAAGAACAATAACAGTCTACACTCAATAGTACGCAACCTGACCCCTAACTAGTAGGGAGGTTATTTAACAAATTCTTGTAGATACAACAATAAACCAACTTTAAAGCTGAGTCTAGTTGATTGCATTGATAAATGACAATGATAGGACATGAGAGTTGGTAAAGGTGAATGAGTCCCCGATATCTGGATTCCCGATGAGGGTCCTTGCACGTTCGAACCTAATAGTTCTTCCCTCAAGTGTAGTGTTTTTCACACCTTCTTTCAACAACGTTTTCGCTATAACTTAAATTGTAGAGGATACAGTGAATGAGTCACCATATTTAGTATAGAAGACAAGTTCTCTAGATAAATTGTCAATACGAAACGGTTTACCTAAAACACAATCAGTATAGAACTTAGATATTGTCATATTAGTAAACCGTTAAACGAATCGAAATTGGAGTGACATGCATACATGAATGACCAGACGAAGTCTGTGAAATTGACGAATTTTGCTCATCAACCGATTTCCCTAATCCTTTACAGATCATTGTGATATCGCTCCTGCCTCTATGGGCATACATGTCATGTTCAAGATTTAAGGAAGCTTAAAATATAATGTAGTATATACCATCAAATGTTAATATATATAATAGCTTCATAAAAGGAAATGAGATGTACATTATAAGGAAAGTGAAGTTCGGATGATACTAAACACCTCGAAGCAGAAGATCGGCTATGGAAGGCAAACGATCATTAGTGTATGAAGTAGAGGTTTTTTCTGCATTGTTTATTTCTTTAATAGGGACAATTTTGTCACATTCCTCCCAATGGAATGAATTAGTACCGTCCAAAACTAGTTGCCATGTTCACATTCCTTGATTAATAATGTTAAGAGGTATATTCCAAAAATGTCGATTTAAAATAAAATGATGATATGTTCAACTCCAATTTGGATGATAAGTGAAAGTAGTCCAATTTAGCACTTATACATCTTCAATGTGCCTAATGATATGAAAGTTATCCTTACTAAAATTTTAGAATCCTATTGTGTAGTTTGTATCATATGCAAAGTTTAAAATTTAAAGTAGAATAGACATGACTATGTCCTTAATGTATAGTATTATCTATATTTGGATATATTACTATTAATGAAATTTTATAAAAGTAAAATGCTCTTAAAAACTGTTCATTAAATAGTTACGAAGCTTTGATGAGGGAAGCGTTAATGCTCATTCGGAAGAAGCCAACACATATACAAATAACAAAGACAGACAGTAAATCATCTTCGAAACACAACCATAAACACAACCCGTACATCAAATGCATAATTAAGAACTCACAATAAACACCTAAAGGTATAAGTTAAACTTAGCACAACCTTGTTAATGAAAATAGAATAAAAGAACAATACCAATTCAGTTAATGAGGGTTCCTCGACGGTGATGACCACAATACATTACCTAAACAAAAGAGGGGATTTTGAAAAATGTTGACGGCTTGAACTAGAATAGAGTAGCCTTTTATTGTGGTTGTCATTGAAAACCTAATACAAAATGATGTTGTTTTCTTGCTTAGGTAAAAGATGTCGTTTCTTATTTACTATAGTTATTTGGAAGTACTATTAATTAATTTTCTATGATCTATTGTATTTGGTCGACAAATGTCAGATGTAGCGACTAATACATGGTTCGTCACCAAATCTCATGGGTTCCTAAATAATTTTTAATAAATTTATTTTTCCTATTCCAAATAAAACATAATTTGAATTAAAAATTAAATTATTTAATTGAAAATTATTTCCAAATTAATTTGTTGACCCTTCAAATAAATTATAATTGGCTTACAATTTTCAGAAATTTATAGATTTTAATTAATATAATCTAAAAAAGTTTTTCAAAAAATTATAATTTTTAATTATTATAATTTAGAAAAACTAAATTATAATAATTTAACAAGACATTGTAAACTAATTAGAAAATATTTCTAACAAATTAAAATTAAAGATTACTCATTCCCAAAAATTAAGCAAATGAAGAACAATTACAAACATAAGTAAGAAGATTAATTTAACATTTTGTATGATCTATTAGGAATACCTCATATATATTAATCAATTAAGAAAATTAAGAAAGTACAGAAATTGCTTTGGTTTTGGGCGACGATGTGGAAATTCGGCAGCAAATTGTCTACCATTTGCGACTAAGCATGGTGGTTGGTCACGGAAATGGACTTCTGCGACTAAACTTACTTCGTCGCAATAACACTCGAGTATTAATCAATTAAGAAAATTAAGAATGTAAAGAAAATGCTTGGGTTCTGGTGACGTTGGGTATAATTGGTAGCAAATTGAAGTGAAAAGCGACAATTGTTTTGACCGTCAGAAAAAGGTAAAAGGTTTAGTATTGGCAATGATTTATCAATTTGGTAGCAAAATGTTGTAAAATTTGCAACACTATTTTACATAGTAAACGTTTTACATTTGGCGGCGAAATGTAGATTCATCACCAATCATATCGGATGAGAAAAATTAAACAGACGCTAGGACGACATCAATTGTGGGATGACAAATGATGTCATCCTACCATCTGTTTAAACACAGACGCTTGCTCCCTCTCTTCTTTCCCCCCGAAGACCAGGGCCCCTTTCTCTCCTTCATTTTTTTTCAAAACTGACATCTTCTTCGTGCCCTATCTTAGACAACAACAAAGAATCTTCTCCGTGCGCTTGCTCTCTTCATTTGGTGAGTACTGTTGATTAGATTTTCAGATGTGTCATTGAAGTCAATATTGGTTCGATGGTTTTGTGTTATATTTTAAGTTTGTTGTCAATTTGTTTGCATTTATTGGTGATGATAAAGGTTGAGTGGAGAAGAAGTTGTGTTATTGTTGTTAAAGGAAGGGAAAATAGACTATTTTTTGTGTTCTTCAGTTGAAAATTACTTGCCTATAACGTCTTCGACAAAAGTCCTCATAGTGTTTTGATTTTGTGATGTTTGAGAACCAAGGTCCAGTTATGTTAAAAATTAAATTATAATGTTATATTTTCTGTTATGTTAAAAACCAACTTTGGAACTTGGGTAATGGAAAAGGCAAAAGGGATAGGAGGGACACAATCACATATGGCGAAGACACCCAAACATTAAACAATAACTTTGAATTTAAAGGTTGAAAAATTTCGTCAGTTTATAGCAACATATTCTTGGGTTTGGAAAGTGAAGGGATGTAAGGGAAAGTGTCAATACTCAATAGTGATTTGTTTGATTGATTGGTTCTTGATTTTTGGTTTAAGGATTAGAACGGTAAGTTTATGCATCTCTTAAATTTTCTTCTATTAAAATATTTATTCATGTATTTATAATTAGAAAGATAAATGAGTAAATCATTGAATAAAAACTTCTTGTATAAAAAAATTTGATTCATGTTTTCAATAGTTAAATAATTACTGATTCGTATATTATATACTATAGGTTAAAATGATTGTTTGGTATATGAAAAATCTCTTCACTTTTAAAATACTTTATCAAATTCTTTAACATCCTTTTTTATGATTTAAGTATGCTTTTATAGTACCATAAATAAGATATTTTGTATTTAGTTGGTGATTGTGTATAAGGTTTTTTTGCAGATGCCATCTTCCTTTGTTTGATTGGAGCTAAAACTGAAGAATTTGTGTGACATTTTTAGATATATTCGATAAAACGCCTCTTTTTGTATTTTGATGGAAATTGAGTAAGACTAGTTGACTATACCTAAAAACTAGTCATTATAATGATTGAGGCTGATGGAACTAGCAATTATTTAAAGTGGTTATAGGATTAATCGTTAAAGTTCCTCATTTTTAATAGTTTGCGGTTGTTCGTCGATTCAGGTAACTGGTATAACCCAGTTACAAAATCATTTGGTCAAAAAATTGCTACTGTTGTTAATGCAAATTAGTAGTAACCATTACTGTTAATGCGAATTAGTAGTAATTAACTTGTTAATTAATTGTTTTATATGTCGGATGTCGTTTCATTTTGTTGTATATTGTTTACGTAATTGGTGTGTAAGAACTGACACTATGTAATAAAAGAAGTTAAACAAGAAAATTAATACAAGAAACAAATCAACATAGTACAAACATAGGATGGTATATAGGCTGCAAACTGGTGATGCAACTCCAATGAAGCTTATCGGTGAAAAATTTCACGAGCCTATGAGCGACAGTGAGAACTCTGTTTCTTAATTCATAGGTGTAAACAACGCCACATACCTTAATTATATAGGTTTTTTGACATAATATTGAACGAAAAATGCATATACTAACTCAGTTATCTTCTTTTATTATATAGCTAAATAGATAAGAGTTGAATGTCTCATCGAAAATGGTCAACTGAATACGTAGATGGAGTTAAGAGTTTTATGCAATTTGTAAAAGATCAAATGGGTGACGAATGTAATATTCATTGTCCATACATCGATTACTTAAATGTCGACTTCCAGAGTCAAGATGTGGTATATAATCTCTTGTTGATCTGATGCATAGACAAATTCTATACTCCATGGCTTTATCATAGTGAACGTGAGGAAGCAAGTTGTACTAAAAGTGGCGGTACATCTTATGATGACAATTACAATAATGATGTAGATGATTGTGATGTGAATGATGATGGTGATAATGGGATTTACAATATGTTAGAAGATTGTCGGAATTATATGGAGACTATGAATGAAATAGGAATACCTAAAATAATTGGTAGTATTATAGAAGAAAATTTTGGGAAGTTATTGAAAGTTGATCAAGAACAATTATATCTGAGGTGCTCTAATTTCTCACAATTATCATTTGTTATGAAGTTTTTTTGCATTTTAAGGTTTATAATAAATGGAGTAACAAGTCCTTTGACATGTTAATTGACTTATTGAATGATGCATTACCTATTGGACATAAGTTGCCAAAATCTTACCATGATGCAAAGAAACTGTTAAGGGACCTTAGACTGGGATACATTTTAATTCATGGTTATAAGTATGACTGTGTTTTTTTTTAGAAGGAAAGTAAAGATCTTTATGAGTGTCCTATTTGTGGTACTTTAAGGTGGCAGATGAATGATGGGAGAAGTAAAAAGATACTGAATAAAATCCTTCGATACTTTCCTATTAAACCACGATTACAAAGTTTTTATGTGAACAAAAACAACCATAGATATAAGGTGGCATAAAGAGAAACACATTGATGATAATATTATGCGGCATCCAGTAGACTCAACGACATGGAAAGAAATTGATAGAAAGTTTCCATAGTTTGCACAAGAGATGTTTTACCGACGAATATATTGTGTATCCAAAACCTTTCTGCAACGATTTTATAAAAACATCACAGATATTGTTTTGCTAGCCAGATTTGGAGACCATCAAGGCGACGATTGTTTTTCGTGTTAAATTATTATTTAACATGATTTTTTAATATTTAGCGACAATTGAATTCATCGCTAATAAGCTTATCTATTGTAGTGAAAAACAAAACTATCAGGTTAATTATAAGTGATAGGCTTTTGTGATTATGTGTACTTTACATCATTTATAGACATATAAATATTAAATTATAGATTAATTTTTATATTTGGGAGCTTTATATACATGTTGGGCGTGATCTAACATAGGCAAGATAAATGTAAGTATATATATGTGAGTACCACATATTCATGATAAATATTAAAAAGAGTGATGCCTTAATCTCTTACAATGAACAACATGGTCATTTTTCATATACAAGCATGCATTCAAATCCTGTAAAAGAATGAACAAACAACATTACACTTCTATTCTGATATTGATTGTGACTTAAACTTGTTATGAAATCAACCTTGCACACTTTTAAATTTAACGAATTAAGTAGATCCTTTAGGATTTAGGAATGACCATCGTGTTTTACAGAAGCACTTCTTCATTAGACTTATCTGGCTTGTTATAGCTTCTGCTTTCTTCTTCCCATCTAAGGCCTTATTCTTTAACTTTTTATCTATAATTATGTTGCCTTGCAATTATTATAGCATAATTTAGGATCTAAAATCTTGAACTCTAGTAATTGAATATTACTGTTGTGTGATTTATGGCCCTAAAAAGGAAATTGATGCACATGCGTACGAGCTGTGGAAAGGACTCAAGTTGTTTGAAGCTTATAGTTGGTGCTAAAATCAGGCAATTACCATTCTTTTGCTATAAGGAAAAGTTGTGAAGGATTTACATGATTCTCCTATTTATAGGGATATTTTTATGAAGATGGCATAAGTAAGGAAGCTGGATTGGATTATGTCGCTTTAGTTATTTTTTCTTGTCATATTGCATATGGAGTTCTTATTAATTTGACATTTCTATATTTAGCACTGTTCCATAATTTGAACATCTTAAGTTTGTGTTTTATCTGATGTTTGACTGAATGTTAAGTCCATATTTTATATGAATATATAATTTAAGTCCATACTTTGTCTAAACAACAACAACAACAACAACCAATATAAATCCCGCTGAGATGTGGGGTATAGGGAGGTCCTATAGTACGCAGGCTTATCTCTAATTATAGAGAGGTTGTTTCCAAATGACCCGTATGTATAAATGAAAAATAAAAATACAAACAATACAAAATAATATAAATAAAATACAAATAGATAAATAAATAGACAACCATAAAATTAGCAAAGAAAGAAAAATAAAAATGAAATAAAATAAAATAAAAAATATTGGTAAAAATAGATAAATAGATATATATATTATATAATAATAAAAAAATAAAAGAGATAAAATAAAATAAAAATATTATTAAAATTAAAAATCATAGTAACAATAATAATCATAGACATAATGATACTAATACCGCTAAAGAGAATACTAAATATTCTAATAATAATGCTAATAATAATAATAATACGAGTAATACATAATGACCACTTAGGCTAACTATAATTGGTAAAAGATATATGAGAGCTACTAGGATCCTTTCCCTGAATCCTAGAACATTAAAGTTTTTTATTGTGAGTTATGTCCTCGGTAAGTTCCAACATTAGAAAATCATTCTCGATCACCTCCCTCTAATTCTTCTTGGCCCTCCTTAATTTTCTCTTACAATCTTTAAATATGATCCTCTCGCATCTTCTCATTAGAGCATCTGGGTATCTCCTCTTAATATGTCCAAACCACCTAAGCCTTATCTCTCTTAATTTGTTCACAATATTAGCTACCTTTATTTTGTCCCTTACCATTACATTCCTGACCTTACCCCTTTTAGTAAGGTTGCATATCCAATGAAGTGTCCGCATCTCTGTCACCATTAGCTTATGGCTATGAACTTGTTTGATGGGCCAACACTCCATCCTATAGAGCATGGTCGGCTTAATCGCTAAACGAAAAATTTTGCCTTTATACTTGAGGGGTATGTTCTTGTCACACAAAACTCCTAAAGTACCTATTCATTTAATTCATCCTGATCTGATCCTATGAACTATGTCTTCATCAATTTCTCTGTTACTCTGGATGATAAATCCTAGATATTTAAAACACTCCTTTTGTGGGATAGCTTCTAACCCAGTCTTTACCTCCACATCTGTAACTACCCTACGTCTCGAAAAGTTACACTCCACGTACTCAATCTTAATCCTATTCAATTGAAAACTCTTTGATTCTAACGTATCCCTCCAAAGTTCAAACTTATCATTGACCCCCTCTTTTACTAAAACAATGTCATCAACAAATAACATACACCAAAACACATTCCTTTTTATTAATATTTTGTCTATATTTAATTAAACCTTTTGACCAAATGTTTTATTAATTATTTAATGTTGGCATTGTCGATACATGGATTCCTTATCAGGTTTCAAATGAGATTTTGATGATGAATTGATGAAGTTAATGATTATTTCTCTAGCTGGGGTAGGGAATAAATATTTTCATTTACAAAAGCAACCATGTTTTTGTTCTATCAAGTCAAGATAGGATATTAGAAAATTTGAATGGGAATTCAAAAACAATTTATGAAAACTTAAGAATGAGAAAGATAATTTTCCTGGCTTATGTGATGAGTTGAATAGTTTATAAGACTTAAAGACAACAAGTCATTTAACTGTGGGGTAACAAGTAACAATTTTGTTGATGACTATAAGGCATAGTTAGACAACTAAAGTCAATGCAGAATACTTTCAACATTCGACCTGGACAATTTTGAAGTACTTTCAAAAAGTTTTATATATAGTTAATTGTCATACAAAAAGAGTTATTACTCCATCATCCTTTACCAATACACTTCCTAAGATTCAAAATAATTCAAAATTCTTTCCATATATTCAGTTACATTTATATATTTAATTACTATTTTAATTTTGTCCTTATGATTATAATTATTTTAATAATATTTTTTTTAGTTTTTATAGGAGCAATAGATAGTATATATATTAATGTACATATTTCAACCGATGAACAAATACCACACAAGGGTAAAAGAATTGATCTAACTCAAATTATTATATGTTGTTGCTCATTTGACATGCATTTTACATATTTAATGGTTGGATGAGAAGGTAATGCAAATGAATCTCGAGTTCTTTTAGAAACAGTAACAAATTCAATAAATCAATTTCCTATGTCTCTACAAAGGTATTATATTATTTTAAAGAGAGGAATTATTTGACAATTGTGCTAAAAATGAACAAATTAAGGAAAGTGAAAATAAAGATGTAAGTTCTCGAGTTGAGTATAATATCACTCCAGTACAACTTTGAAGTATGTCTTGAAAATGAGATGAAATTTTAGACAAATGTCGAATGATTATATTAGTTCTAATTAATTTATGTTTCTTTTTATAAATGATAGTACTATTATGTTTTGAAGAATTATAATTTGATAGACATCTTTTATTGGTTAGAATGACTTATTATAATTTTCTAATTTATAGAATTTTATTAAATACAATCAATGTGCAATTTTTTAATTATATGAATTTCCATATATTATATTTCTAACTATAATGAGAATTAATTAATTTAAAAACATACTATATTATATTAAAATTATTAGCATAAGAGTATAATTACAAAAATAGAAACAGGATAACAAAATCAAAAATGTTTTTATCTTTAGTTTTTTATTACAAATCTTAACCAAATAGGATTTTATTTTTAGTTTTTATATTAGGGATCTCAACCAGACATATTTTTTAAATAAAAATATAAACCAAAAACTAAAAATAAATAGTAAAAACTACAACAAAAAATAAATGTGGAACCAAACAACTCCTTAATTTTATCTAATTTGCTTAATTTTATTTAACTTGTTTAATTAAGTTTGACATGTCAAATATATACAACTGTAGCCTTGCCACATCAACAAAGTTAACAAAAATACTAGCGTCAAAGTTAAATTTGGAAAAAACTAAAAATTTGAATATTTACTTAGAAATGTTTTGGAAGAACAGTATTGAAGTCTGCTATATGCATCTAATGATGAGAAGGCGTGACTTTAGTACTGTTTTTTATGATAACGACAACAAGTTTTGAAGATGGGCATTTTCTGTTGAACAAATAACATAAAAATCGAAGATAGATTAAAAGAAAAATGTGAATGAAAAATGTCTAAACCCAAAATATTAGACAAAGTAACCCATAATAGGGTTGATGACAGATGCTTGGGAAGGGGAGGGCGTTAGAGGTTGAGATTCTCTGTTATGGTTAACCTCTTTCTACTTTGTTTCATAACATCTCATTCATACATTTTTTTAAGTTCTACGTAAATATGTGAATGAGATGATATAGTACATAATAGGAAAAGGTTAACTGAAACAGAATCTATTACTAAACCTTAGCTCCTTCTCAAGATCTCATGTTTTATTCGTAAGGTACCAGTGTGGAATGAAATGAAAATTTCCCTAATGTGGTGGCTTTTGCACAATTTATAGCAATCACATGAACTTCTACATGGTGAAACGTTCATTGGCTGTTTAGAGCATTTGTGAAGGGGAAGAATACGATTTTTTTATGTTCATCTATCTATAATTTTCTTTTTCATTTAAATACTAAATGACCCATTAAGTTACTAATGGGAATTTCACTTGAACAGGGCTTTCTAGAATTCTAGTTATACCACCTTGTAACGGGTGCTCAACATTTTTCTTAACCTTCCATATTAGTTTGACAAAAGCCTGCTAGCTATTTGATGAAATCTCTGCTAGAGAATGAAGGCTACTTCTAGTCAGGGATGTTTATGTACATATTTATCATATGATTACTTTTACACCAGATCTCTACCAAACAAATGTAATGTCATCCAAATGTAATAGCTGGAAAACATAGTACATACACACATAACATTCCCAACCTTATCATATGAAGTAGTCGCACTTGATAGATTATAAAATTAACATAGCTAGACTATTGGAACATTCAAATAAGAATTCTCCTATTGACTTTTTAGAATAAAATTGTTAACATTAGTTCACCACAGAATGTCGACATGGAAATTATTTTTCAATGGTGGAAATAAACTCAGTTGAGAGGAATGTGACAAAATTGTCCCTAATGAAGAATAAATCAATTTAGAACAAATCCCCTCATTAAGCACTAATCAACCCTTGCCTTCTATGGTCGATGCAGTGCCGCTTTACCCTAGGTTACATACCGAGACATCCGGAGGACATTCCAATACATAACCTATGATAACGACATGGTACATTCAATCACTGCATTCACTTAGCATGACATCAACTATTTTTATTCTCTTATGAACATCATTAAGAAAGTCAGAATATTTTAAAACCCAAAATTTCCTCATTTCATTTCATAAAAACCAAAGATCTATAATATGTCTTTCAACATTTCCTACATGTACATCATCATAGCCTAATACAAAAGTGTTATATGAAAGAGAAAATAAACAAAACCTATCTAATATATCCAAAACCCAGTTGATCGACCTTTGAGCCATGACTTCACTTCCCAATTAAAAGTCTACGCTACTTGTAGTGTCTCTCAACAGCTAGAGTCATATCTCGATCCTAAAAAGTCAACGTTGCAATATTGGTGAATTTTGTGAACTCAATGAGGTAATGGTTCTCTCAATTCGTGCATCACATCAATACATGTAACAATTTATTCACATCTTTACTTATTCACGAAATATAACATTTCACTTTGAAAACAATCATCATAATCTTTTCAATCATATAAGGTACACATATCAAGGATAAATGCAATGCACATGAGACTCAGTTTCATTTATTATTGTTGTTATGACCGAGTGCCTTTTTACTAGCTCATATCCCTTAATGGATATCGAGCTGTGTCAAATTATTTCCCATATCCCTTAGCGGATACTGGGTACATTCACAACTGAGCCTGAGGATATTTTCACATTAAGCCCTTTTTCACTGGCGACTCCAGCCACAACTTCCTTTACCTTAAATGCATTCATATATTGAAATGCTTCACATATCAATTTCTTAATCACTCACACGCTTGTACATTCACATTCAAATCACAATTTTCATCGGACCCAAGGTCCGACATTCAACATCATTGTTGAGTAACATTTATTCCGACACATTCACATACAAGCAGCACTTCCTATACATTACCGAATAATAACTCCTCGAACATTTTATTGTCTGGAATCAACACTCAAATCACTTCCGTCTAGGTTGCTCACTGCTCGCTCCCAAAGCTATTGCCTGGAAATTCCGACAATGTTTGGAGTTTGACATTCCAGTTGTGCCTCTACAATTTGGCATAATTATAAGTATTTAAAAATGCATATGTATGTATATGAAATATGGACAATACATGTTCATGAAAATCCCGAGTATTTATCCATTAGTTTTGTCACAAAATCAATCCCATATCAAGACTCACCTAAGTATAAATTATACTTAGGTTTATACCTCAATAAAATCATTAAAATCACAATTCTTAACTCATTGAATCACCTTCAACATTTTCCCCAAAAATTGGCTTTTGGGTCTACTGTTTGAGATCATTTAGACAATATAAATGAAGTAATTTGGTCATACTCTCTTCAATTTATTCCTCTAACTATTCTCTAAACAATCTTTCTTATCTCAGACCATCATCTTACAATTATTCCTCAACTCTAATTTCATTCTTTTGGTCATCTCTAAAAACACTCACATATTCACGTGTATGCATACACCCACAATGAAGAGAAACAGAGCATATAAAAAATTTATTTTATAAATTTCTACACTAATCTTATATACATTTTCATTGTTCTATCAACTCCAAAAGCATTTCGATGCTATCTTATAACATTTTTATCATCAAAACCAAAAATCCACAAATCCATGTTTTCATCTTTTATTCAAAATCAACATGAAAAATGTCTATTTTTCTCTTATTCATGACAGGATAATAAATCACCATTTTTTTCACAAAATAGCAACTCTAAAGGATTAATAAGATACTCACTTGATAAAACCCCAAAATCTTGAAAAACTCTAAGAAGCCCTAACTCTCATGCACCCATACATCATCTTGAAGGTGGTTTAGGTTAGGTTTTTCATGAGACAAAAGGAATAGATAATGAAGTTGGAGTAACAAAAGGTAGATGAAAGCAAGACATAACTCTAGTGAACGTTTCGGTGAATCAAAAGTCCATGAAGGAAAAAGCTTGTGGAAGATAGTTTTCAAGAAAAGAGTAAGTCAAAAAGTAACTTAGTCTTTCAAGTATATAAAGAAACGTGAAATGGATCTGTTAAGTCAAGAAGACTTCACTTTTTCTATTGATTTTGATGAAAGTCAAATAATAATAATAATAGAAGTGGGTGAACTGGTTTGATGAATTTGTTAAGTGTACAAATAAATATATGTGGTACAATTCATCAAATCAAGATGATACTTAAGTAAAAGTTGAATAAGATGAAGTGCCTAAGATGGATCAGACGAAGTGATCTGTCTTAGACGGATCAGATGAATTGAATAAGTCCCAGACGGATTAGACGAATTGATCAAGTCTCAGATGGATCGAAAGAATTGATCAAGTCTTAGACGAATTGATCAAGTCTCAGACAGATTAGACGAATTGAACAAGTCTCAAACGAATCTAAAGAATTGATCAAGTATGAGATGATCAGACGAAATGATTAAGTCTGATATGATCTGTAACATCTCAATACCCAAGTTAAGGCTAGAATAGTAAATTAAGAAAAATTTATGTGAAATTAGGAAAATGCACATCATGTATAAGTTAATTGTGACAAACACATTTATTTTGGACATTCATATGATTGTACATGTATTCATTGGCATTTCCGGGTAAATTGGTTTATAAATGAAAATTGTGGATTTAATTGGAGTGTATTAAATGTGATTTGGAAATTTTTATACATTTCGGGTATTTTGAAATTTTTGGTGAATTATTTTGAGCCGAAAATTTATTTAGTGATAATAGTTATTATTTCAAAATTTTTGGTGAATTATGGATTAATTATCTTGAAAATTAAATTTGGTGTTCATTAGAGTTTATTCTGCATTTTTGGAGAAATTTCAGATATTTTGGAAATTTATCGAAAAAATTAAGGTATTTTAGACTAGGAAAAATATTGAAATAAGGGATAAATAGAAGTGTGACAATTGTATTCGAAATTAATTGACCAATGGACAAATTATGGAGTGACAAATGGATAAAATCATATGTGACATGTGGAATTATAGCTATGAGACAAATGGTAGCTTATCTAGTGGACAAGTGGAAGACATGCATTGGAGACATGTGTTAAAGCACTAATGAAACACCTAGGCAAAAAAACAGAAAAATAAAAGTTTTTGTAGCTGTTTTGTTTGGTTTGACCGAAACCATCTACTTTCATTTTCCTTCCTATTCCCCATTTCTGGAATTTTGCTGAAGTATAATGTTAAGTCAAAAAATGACTTTACGTGTTAAATAATTTTGATGATAAACAAAGAATCAGATAAATGAAAAAATCAGACTGAAGCAGACAATCAGATTGAAGTGAAAAATTAGACTGAAGTGAAAAATCAAATGAAAGTAAAAATCAGACTAAAGTGGAAAATCAGACTGAAGTGAAAAATCATACGAAGCGGAAAATCAAACGGACGCAAAAGTCAGACGAAAGCAAAAATCAGACAGAAACAAAAGCAGACGAAGGCAACATTTGATTTTTGAAGACTCAACCGAATAACCGTTTCTTTAAAGAATCAAGAAGCGGTTGAAAACTCGACTATAAATAAGGAGTCGGAGTTAGAGAAGAACAAGTTTTTGAAATACAGAGATATTATACGCGAGAATACACAATAAGTACGAGAAAGTACTGTGCGATCATTGAGAAAGCA
>JANVCL010000008.1:20778175-20796463 GCA_026546855.1 Erythroxylum incrassatum | reverse complement strand
TTAAGGTATTCTTATTATTATTAATTTTTAATAAGTTATTCTTATTATTATTCATTTTAATAAGTTATTATTATGATTATTAAATTATTATTATTATTATTATTATTATTTTATATAAGTTATTATTATTATTAATTTTATCAATAATTATTATTATTATTATTAAGTTATTCTTATTATTATTAATTTTTTTTATTTTTTAATAAGTTATTCTTATTATTATTAATTTTAATAAGTTATTATTATGATTATTAAATTATTATTATTATTATTATTTTATATAAGTTATTATTATTATTATTAATTTTATCAATAATAATTATTATTAATTTTTAATAAGTTATTCTTAATATTTTTAATTTATTATTATTATTATCATTATTTATTGTTAATAATAATAATATTATTATTATTAATTATTAATTATTTTATTTTTATTTTTATTAATTATTGTTATAAATTTTCTACTTACTATTTTCAATATTTTTAATATTATTAATCTTATTAGACCAGATTAATTATCTTATTATTATTATTAATTATTATTATAAATTTTGTACTTTTATTATTATCATTATTATTATTATTATTATTATTCGAGATAGAAAATAAGAATACGTTGTTTTTCTGTCGAAGAAAACATATTGTTAAAATTCAGAAAAACGATGTTTTCTGATTTCTATAAAATTGTTGTGGTTTTTATTTTCAAAAATAAAAGATCACAACAGAATAAACCAAATACGTTTTATTTATCTGTTTTTTTTAACAACAACAAAAAATGGAAGAAAAAAATAAAGACAATTTATCAATTAAATAGGGATAAAATTGCATATTTTTAGACATTATTATTATTGTTGATGTATTTTTTATTTACAAATAAACTCTCAGAACTTTAAGAGCCACATTTTCAATATTAGAAAAAATAAGAATATATCAGTGGGAGATTAGGCGAGGGCGAGGTGTGTCTTTTAAGACTCGTTATGATTAAGTTTGACTAGGTAGGTACAAAGTTACAGCATCTGTTTGCTGTCTGAAGCCTTAAAAAAGGGTTTAATCCTAATCTCTTAAAGTTTAGGATTCTAATTGTTTGCCACCTAAGGGTAGATGAGTTGGAGGAACGAGAGACACAAGATCAAGAGGTCTTATATTTAAATCTCCTTATTTACGTTTTTTCAATCGACCCTATCATACATGGCTTGTCTAATGTGAAATAGTTTGGTTGGCATTATTTGTAGGTTATTATGTCAATCCAGAGATTTAACAGGTATGCTTCTAAAAGATAACGATTACGAGTTTCTCTATTTTTATTAATTATATATTAACATAATTTAATAAAATTAGTGAACTTTTTTTTCTTCATATTTTCGATATTACACTAATTAAAAATAATAAATTATTTTTAAATAATAAATTTAAGCATAGAAGTAAAGAAAATTGGAAAAAGAGGACAAGCAAAATTATCCTATCTAAGTGGGCTTGATATTGCCTAGAGATCCATGGGAGAATATAAGCTTGAAATGAAGCCCATTTGTAATAATTATTATTACTGATCAAACTTTTTGAAATGATCACTTTAATCATTGTTACGATTAACATAGACTTATAGTTAAGTTAAATTAGAATGATTAATTATCTTTATCGAGCTTTTCACTGTTCTAAGTCAAAGTCCGATGGACACTTCACGGACCTATCTGTCATCCCTGCATTTAACTTCCATCAGAATCGATAATTAGGCTGGGCAAGCCTAGCCATTGGTAATCAGGTTCAGATTTTTCAGTACACCAAAATATCCAAAGCCTGTCATTTTCTGGGCAAGACACGACAAAGGTACTTCTGTCCACCTCAAGTAGACAGCGATTTTGCGGTACCTGAGTAATGTAATGTTGTTTAAAAAGGTCGAGTCTTGGGTCATGTAAGGGTTAGGCAGATCTTAAGCTGGGCTCGGAGGCAATTGCCACCTCTCTTCAAAAGCACTCTCGTCTCTTGACTTCAACTCGAAGAGTGCATCTACGTCAATTGTCTCCGGCGAGTGGACACTCCGACGACTTTAATTGCTTCAGGCACATCCATGGACGTAAGAAATGATATGTTACTGGAATTTTAATTGTTTTTAGATATTTATTAATTATCAGATTCCTAAAAATTAAAAATTTGAGTTAATTTTTCCCACCTTTAAGGAGACTAACTCAAACTTGGGGAATCTCGAAATTCAAAAAGGTGTTTTAGAGTCTATGTTTTCATATTTCCTTTTCTAGATGAGTTGTCCGTTTTCAATATTTCTATTTCGTCTAACTAACTACGCTTTAGACTATTCTTAGTTGACCCACAGAGGATCCTAAGGCTAAAATTGTACTTTGAAAGTAGACCCGAGGGTCACGTGACAGTAGTCTACTGTTATAAAATATTCTATTAGCCGACTTCTAATAATTACTCGAGCCTGCCGCTGCGTGAATTCAAAACTTTTGTCCAGTTTTACTTTATCTTATTTTGTTTAATAAAATTCAGTCATTTATTTTGCGGGTTTTAACTCATATAAATAAATGACTGAAATTTATTGGACACAATAAGACACTATAATATTAGACAAAAAATTTAAACTCCAAATGGGCAAACAAGACTCCTAACAAGCCGCAATCAACTAATCCTTCTTTTGGAAAAAGACCCACATAACTTTTTGTAAAGTACACTTTAATAAATCATGAACTTATGAAATAATAGTCAAAAACATACTTTGATATAGCGTGTATGATACGATTTTATTAAATTAAAAGACTAAAAGATATGTTAAAATATAATTTAATAAAACTTAAAATTTTGAAGGGTTAACTGTAGTTTACACCAAAGTTCATAAATATAATTAAACTTATTTTTACCCATTTTTAAGTCTAAAATACTCATGTTTGAATAACTTGCATAATAGAAAAAACAAGAAATATCCATTTTATAGTTAAAATTAAAAAGTTAATTTAAGAAAGCAATGAGTAGATTTTAGAAACATACTAGCAATCATTTAATGACAAATAAACTATGATTAAAGTACACCAAAAAACGTTAGTGCTTAATCACGATCTAGTTAAATAATTGTTTAGATGGGCTTTAAGAGGTCTATCACAAAAACATTTTTTTAAAGAGAAATAGGTATTTGATAGGAAAATTAAAAAAAACACTTTTTTAATAAATATATTTTTTAAAATTTAAAATATAATTTTTTAAGAAGCTTAAATTTGATACTTCTCAAAAAAGTCTCTCAAATGATATTTTCGGGTAAATTTTTCATATCAATTAATGAATTTTTTTTGTTTCTTTTATATTTATATTTTATATATAATTCTCATAATACTCACAAACTCATTTTCGTATTTATCTTACAAACTAATCTTCTCTAATTTTTTGCTTAGGTGTTTTGTAATGTATAATTTGATGTTGTCACCTTTCGAGTTAACCATCTGACACTGTGACCACTAGCTTTTTAAGAAATAACGAAGAATTAACCCACAAGTGATTAGTTTTATTTTTAATATTAATTATATTATAATTATATTATAATCTATATAAAAAATTTCGTTAGATATACTTTTATTTATATTTTATATGGATTAAAATTATATAATGATTAATATATTATGTTTTACATATTATTTAATATATTTTAAATAATATTTATATGCATAAATATTTTTATCATAAAATAAAATATAATTAAAATTAAATTTACTTTTTATTTTTATATTGTCATTGTCAAGCTTAAAAAAAATTCTTTTTTCAATTGATGGCTAAATAATTAACTTATTGTTTTTAAAAAAATTCTTATAAAAAAGTACAGGGAAAAAAAAACTTTTCTGATATAGACCAAACCGGCTAAGTCAGAAACTTTCGTTTTAACGTGTAATAGACGAAAAACCGAAACTAAAAGAGTGTGGTTTAGAAATTAGGCCTGCCTAACTTGAAAGACTTCTTTGATAGAGACCATATGGTCTTCCTGGAATATTGGTTTAAGGCAAGTAACCACTTAAGATGCCGACATCACTGATGAATGGATTGAGACGATTTGGGTTTTCCGAGTAATCTAAGTTTTAAATAGAATTTAAATTTAAAAATTTTGAACTAATTTTAAATTTTTAATTAATTTAAATAATATTAGTTTATTAAATTGGAGACGGTTTAATCTCAATTTATCATGTCTAAAATTGGGACATCAATCAGAAGCCAGAAGAGGAAACAAAACAAACATTCCACATCAAACAAAAAGCTCAAGTTAGCAGCATGAAAGTTGTTTCCATGAAATGATGCAGAAGATTCATAAAAAGCTGAAGTTCTTTTTGCTAATGGCTTTTTCCAAGGTCTTCGACCTTTTTTCAAGTCTTTCTTATGTTTGCTAGTCTTTCTTCATCTTCAAAGTCGAATAACATTCTTTTACCTTCGATTTCAGAAGGAAAAAAGGCAAAATAAACAGAACTATCCAAGCTTTGTGGTAGGACCATTACCTTCACCAAACACTCTTTTGTTTCCTTCTTGCCCTTAAACGGTCAAGATTCCACGTGAGAAATATTCCAATTTTTGTCTTTATAAACTCGTGCATGTCTCAAACTAAACCATGCATTGAAAGTTTGAAACCATAGTCATGGAGTTGGTGTTGGTGTTTCTGGTTCTCAAGACCTTAGCTTTCATAGCGTTGATGGGGTTTCTCAGCCTGGTTTTACAAATGTGTGATTCCCTGATTCTGAAACCTGAAAGGCTACGTTCCATGCTCAGAAAACAAGGAATCAGAGGTCCACCACCTTGTTTTCTGCTCGGAAACATAGCTGAAATGAGGAAGGCAAAGTCCAAGTTCTCAAATTCTTCAAAACAAGAAGAGCAGATCATAACCCACAACTGTTCCTCATCACTCTTCCCGTTCTTCGATGGATGGAGAAAAGAATACGGTATACATATATATATATATCGATCATTTGGTGATGTTTCATGTTCTTCATGTTTAGTTACTTTTGGTTGAGCATTTTCTGTTCGTGCACTTCTTTTCCAGGTTCAACGTTCATGTTCTCTCTAGGAAAAATAACGGTCCTGCACTCCAACAATCCTGAAGTTGTAAGAGAAATGAGCAAGTGCACTTCTTTGAACTTAGGCAAGCCTTCGTATCAACAAAAGGAACGAGTTGCTCTACTAGGCCGAGGCATTCTCACCTCAAATGGTACAGAATGGGCTCACCAGAGAAGAATTCTTGCTCCTGAACTTTATCCAGAGAAGGTTAAGGTACAAACTCAGCTCTTTTTCTTGGTCTTTTACTCGATTTCCTTGTCCATAACCAATGCTAAAAGCTTTGATATCTTGATTTGTAGAATATGATTCCATCAATGGTGGAGTCCTCCATGGTGGTAACGAAATCATGGGCTGAAAAGCTTGAGAGTGAGGGTGGAATTTCTGAGATCAAAGTCGACGAATACATGAGAAGCTTCTCAGGGGATGTGATTTCGAGGGCGTGTTTTGCAAGTAACTACTCAAAGGAAGAAGAAATTTTTCATAAGCTACGAGCTCTTGAAGAAGCTATGTCGAGGAGAGTTATGTCTAATGGAATTCCCATTTTGAGGTTTGTTTAACTTCTCTAGACACTCAAATCAATTTCTCTGAACTCATTAAGACATATTTGTCTCCTAAACTTTGAAATTTTCAGGTACTTGCCAACCAAGAGCAACAGAGAGATATGGAGACTTGAAAGAGAAGTACGTGACCTGATAATGAGCACAGTGAATGACAGGAAAGAACCAACCTCTGAGAACGACATAGTACACAAGATCGTAAGCGGTGCTAGTAGCAGTAATGTAAGAAAAGATTGTATCAACAGATTCATTGTTGACAACTGCAAGAACATTTACTTAGCTGGGTATGAAACAACTGCTATAGCTGCTACATGGACATTAATGTTGTTAGCATCAAACCCTGAATGGCAAGAGAAGGTTCGTGTCGAGGTTCTTCAAGTCTGTGGAGGACAAAAACCTGATTCCAACACGTTGCTCAAGATGAAAACTGTAAGTAAAACACCAATCCTTGGAGGGTCTAAAATGTTTTCCAATTTTTTACTTAGATACTGATCGAGAAATTGTATGGCAGTTGACAATGGTGATTCAGGAGTCACTGCGTCTCTATCCTCCTGTCACTGTAATTTCTCGAGAGGCATTGCAGGACATGAGATTCAGTAACATTAGTGTGCCAAAGGGGGTGAATCTATGGACCTTGAATGTAACTATGCATCAAGACCCTGAAATTTGGGGACCTGATGCTCACGAGTTTAATCCTGAGAGATTTGTTAATGGAGTCAAAGCAGCTTGCAGGTTTCCTCACCTGTACATGCCATTTGGAATGGGGCCACGCACATGTTTGGGTCAGCACTTCGCCGTTGCTGAACTTAAAGTCCTGATTTCTTGTCTTGTCTCCAATTTCTCCTTCGTTTTGTCACCAAAGTACGTACACTGTCCTAATTTGAGGCTGGTCACTGAACCGAAGTATGGAGTAGACCTCCTCGTCAGAAGGTTATGAGGAAGCCATGTTTAACCCTTTATCTTAGAGTAGCTTTCTTATGTAAGTTGCATATATTATGGATGGTGTAAATCATTTCGATATTTCAATTTATGAAAAAACATTAAGTATATTTTAATATTCATTTTGTAATATTATCTATCATATGGTGTATGATGCCACGGAGTACTTTTTTTATTACATAACAATCCATTTACAATTAAACTCAGCACAATATTGACAATAAGATATACAAGTATGATTCTTATAAGATACAACAACACTTTTGATAGAGATAATTGGTCCGACTCAACCCCCTTCGGCTAGAAGTTAACGGGCTAGATTTGGGTTAATCAGGCCTCATATTGCTATCTTTATAAATAAAACGACGTTGTTTTGTTTGTTTAATATTTAAAAAAATAGGCTGGGCCGAGTCAAGCTCATATTCAGACTCGAGCTAGGTTATCTTTTGATTTAACTCATTGTCATTCCTAATTTTTATAGTCAATTTTATAACCGAATTCTTCCAACTATTATTTTTTAATTGAGTCGTCTAATATTAATAATTTTTCAATCAAGCATTTTTGGTTAACAAAATTAATATAAATGTAAATATGGAATATCACTTTATCATTAATTACATCAGACATGTAAGCAGCTTCATCTTACTTTTTTGTAATTTTAAGTTTTTATTTTTGTTTTTTGTTTTAGTGTTTATTTTTCTTTTGTACTTTTTAATTTTTCGTTTAAATTTTAAATTGCATTGTAAAACACTCAGACTTTTGTGTCATCAAATATTATTTCAACTGTATTAACGTTAGAGTAACTTGAAAATTATTAATATTCTCTACTTATCTAACAATGGTAGTTTGTGGAGTTGAAAGAAAATGTTATTTGTTAGAGACCAAATTGGGAATCGATTTAGATTTAGAATAGGAAATGATAATTCTACTTTTTTTATGGCAGGATCTTTGGCACCTGAGAGGTATCTTGATGACTCGCTCTACCCCTAGATTGATCAATGGGTCGAAAATTCTCTTGAATGCTACAGTGTCAAAAGTAATCTGAAATAATGAATGATGTTGGCAAGAGACAAATGTGGGGACTGTTAATAATCTAGAACCTCTACATTATAATCCAGATTCTTCAAGAGAGAATAGCTTAGAATGGCTAGCTAGCCCTTCTAAGAAGTATACCAATGCTTCAGCATACACTCTCATGAGGCTGATAACTCAGACGGTTCTTTAGTATCCCTTAGTATGGCATAAGGGGAGTAGTCCTAGGTGTTCCTTCATCCTATAGTTAGCCTTCCTGAACAAATTGCAGACTAGGGATAAATTAATGTACCTCCATACTACAAATTCATGCTCTTTGTGTGTTTCGGAGTCAGAGACTATTGAACATTTATTTTTCGAAAATCCTTTCTCTAAAACCGTATGGTTAAACGCTCTAAACCACTTCCAAATTCGCCATCTTCAACTCACCAATCTCCAATCCATTTTACTTTGGGTTAACCAGCCACCACCCTCTAGGAATTGTGACATAAATACCTTCATCATTATCCTTTCAGTTGTGGTATATATGTTGTGGTCTGAACGAAATCTTCTAACCTTTAAAGATGAAGCCTTGAATGTAGGGAGCCTTAACATGCGAGTGATCTTTTAAATTATGGAACATCTCAGTTCAAACATCGAAAGAAGGTAAAATGTGTGTGTGTTTTATTATTCAATGCAATATTTGCAAGTTTGATGCTAGACCCAAGCGCAGGTAAAGAGAGGGGAGTCAAATCCTTCCTTGACAGCTATAAAAGGAAGACCATAAGCTGAAGAGATAGCCTCAATCTCTCCTAAGCATTGAAGAATGACTTATGGAAGCAAGGTGACAAAAGCTACAAGGTGACCTTTGGTAAAGATTGTTGTTTGAAAAGATAGAAGTCCAGATTCAATGGTAGGTACCTATTTCATCACATAGAAATCCAACAATAAGGCAAGGATTCGTAGGGGGTTGAATTAGTGAACTTGTTAAATGAGGTTGGGCATATCTTTGTGTTACTGGAAGTTGATCCTGATATGTCGAGTGAGATTGGAGTCACGATTTTGGCTTGTTATTGTGGTTTTCTTGATTGAGGGCAACATTTGTTGGGCTCCTTTTACTCTCTTGTAAGTTAGAATTCTGATTTGGACAAGAGATTGCAATTTGGATAATCTCTAGCTTGTAAGTTAGGTTTCTGATTTGGACAAGAGATTGCAATTTGGACAATCTCTAGGTTGTAAGTTAGGTTTCTGATTCGGACAAGAGATTGCAACTTGAACAATTTCTAGCTATACATATCTTCTTATTAATTATATATTGTCTGATATACCAAAAAAAATTGTCTACTTTTTTTTTTGAATAAAATCAACATTAAAGACTAAAATCTTTCGTATAGTTAAAAAAAATTTAGAAATTTTTTTTGATCTTTAAAATTTTCAAGAAAAATGTCTTTTAATTTTAATTTTAATTTTTTTTTAAAATATCTCATCTCTTAAATTTTGGTTTAAAATAATGATGAAATACACGTAGTAAAAATATCATATCGTGAACTAATTAAATACTATTTATTGAATTTAAATTTAGAACAAATATTTTAAAAAATTAGACTTAAATTTAAATCTAATTCATCCTATTGCTATTCTTCCATTAAAGGAGACACTTTCCATTGTTTCCACCTTTGAGGAGACTACCTCAAACTTGGGAAATTCAAAAAGGTCTTTTAAGGTACATGCTTTCATATTTAACGACAATTAAAGTATGATTAAAGGACACCGAAAAGCGTTAGTGGTTAATCACGAGCCAGCTAAGTAAGAAACTTTTGTATTAACGTGTAATAGACGAAGATCGTAAATTAAAAGTAGTGTAGAAATTAGGCCTACCAAACTTGAAGTCTTTATCGGCAGAGACTCTATGGTCTTCCTAAAATATTAGTTTAAGGTATCAATGATAAGAATGAAAAAATTAATAATAATAATAAAAGAGAAATATCTTGTCTTTATACCGAATCTAGATTTTTTGTCCAATATTATAATGTCTTATTGTATTCAATAAATTTCAGTCATTTATTTATGTGAGGCTTACATGGAACTCACGTAGGTCTCACAAAATAAATGATTAAAATTCTATAAAATAAAATAAAACAGAGTAATATTGGACAGAAGATCTGAACTCCTTTATACTTATTCTGCAAATATAGAATAGGAAAAGATACGGAAAGTATCTTTAGCTATTTCTCAAAGTGTTAACACAAAATAGGTAAAAATATTGGAAGGCATCTTTAGTTATTCCTTAAAGTGCAAATACAAAATAGGTAAAAGACACGAGATTTATCTTTAGCTATTTTTCAAATTGTCAGAATAATTAAACTAAAATTAGTTATTATGCATGTTATTTTCTAATTAAACAAAGAAACAACTATTCATCAAGAGTACATCGGTAATAAAATAGTTATTCTACTCAACCAAATAAATCATGATTCTTTTTAGTAAAAACAAATAAATAATTAATAAAATATAGAAAATATTTGAAATAATATTATTTTTTAATCTATCTTTATTAGAATAAAGTTGTTTATTATTAAAGCTCTATTTATATTTTACATTCTTATTTAAAATTTTTATCGAATAATTATTGTTGTATTTAAAAATGATATTATAAGAGAAATAATAATGTTTAAAATTAAAAAACTGCTAATACGTACAGCCCTATTTAACATTCTTTCACCTTCGATTTCAGAAGGAAAAAAACCAAGATAAACAGAACTATCCAAGCTTTGTGGTAGGACCATTACCCTCACCAAACACTCTTTTGTTTCCTTCTGGCCCTGAAACGGTCAAGATTCCGCGTAAAAAATGTTCCAATTTTTGTATCTTTATAAACTCATGCATGTCTCAGACTAAACCATGCATTGAAAGTTTGAAACCATAGTCATGGAGTTGGTGTTGGTGTTTCTGGTTCTCAAGACCTTAGCTTTCATAGCGTTGATGGGGTTTCTCAGCCTGGTTTTACAAATGTGTGATTCCCTGATTCTGAAACCTGAAAGGCTACGTTCCATGCTCAGAAAACAAGGAATCAGAGGTCCACCACCTTGTTTTCTGCTCGGAAACATAGCTGAAATGAGGAAGGCAAAGTCCAAGTTCTCAAATTCTTCAAAACAAGAAGAGCAGATCATAACCCACAACTGTTCCTCATCACTCTTCCCGTTCTTCGATGGATGGAGAAAAGAATACGGTATACATATATATATATATCGATCATTTGGTGATGTTTCATGTTCTTCATGTTTAGTTACTTTTGGTTGAGCATTTTCTGTTCGTGCACTTCTTTTCCAGGTTCAACGTTCATGTTCTCTCTAGGAAAAATAACGGTCCTGCACTCCAACAATCCTGAAGTTGTAAGAGAAATGAGCAAGTGCACTTCTTTGAACTTAGGCAAGCCTTCGTATCAACAAAAGGAACGAGTTGCTCTACTAGGCCGAGGCATTCTCACCTCAAATGGTACAGAATGGGCTCACCAGAGAAGAATTCTTGCTCCTGAACTTTATCCAGAGAAGGTTAAGGTACAAACTCAGCTCTTTTTCTTGGTCTTTTACTCGATTTCCTTGTCCATAACCAATGCTAAAAGCTTTGATATCTTGATTTGTAGAATATGATTCCATCAATGGTGGAGTCCTCCATGGTGGTAACGAAATCATGGGCTGAAAAGCTTGAGAGTGAGGGTGGAATTTCTGAGATCAAAGTCGACGAATACATGAGAAGCTTCTCAGGGGATGTGATTTCGAGGGCGTGTTTTGCAAGTAACTACTCAAAGGAAGAAGAAATTTTTCATAAGCTACGAGCTCTTGAAGAAGCTATGTCGAGGAGAGTTATGTCTAATGGAATTCCCATTTTGAGGTTTGTTTAACTTCTCTAGACACTCAAATCAATTTCTCTGAACTCATTAAGACATATTTGTCTCCTAAACTTTGAAATTTTCAGGTACTTGCCAACCAAGAGCAACAGAGAGATATGGAGACTTGAAAGAGAAGTACGTGACCTGATAATGAGCACAGTGAATGACAGGAAAGAACCAACCTCTGAGAACGACATAGTACACAAGATCGTAAGCGGTGCTAGTAGCAGTAATGTAAGAAAAGATTGTATCAACAGATTCATTGTTGACAACTGCAAGAACATTTACTTAGCTGGGTATGAAACAACTGCTATAGCTGCTACATGGACATTAATGTTGTTAGCATCAAACCCTGAATGGCAAGAGAAGGTTCGTGTCGAGGTTCTTCAAGTCTGTGGAGGACAAAAACCTGATTCCAACACGTTGCTCAAGATGAAAACTGTAAGTAAAACACCAATCCTTGGAGGGTCTAAAATGTTTTCCAATTTTTTACTTAGATACTGATCGAGAAATTGTATGGCAGTTGACAATGGTGATTCAGGAGTCACTGCGTCTCTATCCTCCTGTCACTGTAATTTCTCGAGAGGCATTGCAGGACATGAGATTCAGTAACATTAGTGTGCCAAAGGGGGTGAATCTATGGACCTTGAATGTAACTATGCATCAAGACCCTGAAATTTGGGGACCTGATGCTCACGAGTTTAATCCTGAGAGATTTGTTAATGGAGTCAAAGCAGCTTGCAGGTTTCCTCACCTGTACATGCCATTTGGAATGGGGCCACGCACATGTTTGGGTCAGCACTTCGCAGTTGCTGAGCTTAAAGTCCTGATTTCTAGTCTTGTCTCCAATTTCTCCTTCGTTTTGTCACCAAAGTATGTACACTGTCCTGATTTGAGGCTGGTCACCGAACCGAAATATGGAGTAGACCTCCTCGTCAGAAGCTTATGAGGAATCCATGTTTAAACCTTTATCTTCGAATAGTTTTCTTATGTATGTTGAATAAATTATGGATGGTGTGTATCATTTCGATATTTTAAATCATGAATAAAATATTAATTATATTTTAATATTCATTTTGTGACATTATCAATCATATGGTGTATAAAACAAAATTTAATTGTGATGCGTTGCAATGAAAATAGTACATGCTAAGAAGTACTTTTTTATTACATAATAATCTTTTAAAAAACTCAATATAAGATAAATGATTTAAGGTTTAAAAAGTCCGGGTATTAGATATTCACAAAATTAATTAAATATTAAAAATTTTAAAATTTTAAAATATGATTTTCCTTACCTATCGAATAATTTGAAGTTTAATTGAAAAGAATATTATTAAATAAAAAATTAATTAATTATTTTTAATTTATAAAAATTTATTAATTTACTTAAATCGACCATTTAATTGATAAATTAATCAGTTTTTAACAATAGGATATATAAGTATGATTTTTAAAGTAAATCAATAGTTATTAAAGTAAATTAAACAGAAAATTTGAAAACCGAATCTAAAAGTTAGACGATTCAAAGTTTTTATAGTTGAATCGACTTGGTTTTTTAATCATTAATAATAATACATTTACAATTAAATTCAACAAATATTGAAAATAAGATACATAAGTATGATTTTTATAAGGGACAACAAAGTATTAATGTTAGAGTAACTTCAACGTTTGTCAACTAATGCAATTATTAATATTGTCTACTTAATTGCAGATTTTAAGCATATCGTATTATATTACAGTTTGGATCCTCACCCTCACGATATTCTGCACAGTTAAAGTAATCATCCCAAATTACAAAATAGTATTTGTGTTAAGGTGACTCAAAAAGCATAATAAAATTAAAGAGTAAAAATATATAATTTATTTTTAAAAAATCTTTAATATTTAAAAGTTTTAAAAATATTTTATTTTAATCTCTTTAAAAATACCCTTAAACTTCAGTTAAACAATAATAATGAAACACACGTACTACAAATATCATACATGAATTAATTAAATACTTTGTACATGATGATTCAACCAATTTCTTAAGCTAAAACTGACCTGATTCAAATTAATAATTTATTGTAATATCTTAAATTATTAATTTACTTAAGAACTAAGTTAGGTTACGATATTAGTGACATTTAATTAATTCGTGTGTATTGTTCGTATTACGTTTATTATATCATTATTTAACCGAAGTTTGAAAGAATGAGTTAGAAATTTAAAAAAAATAAATTTTTTAAACTATAAAGTATAACATAAAAAAGGGTGTTTACTAAAATAGTGTTACAAACCAGTTTCAAGCCCAGCTAGGACAAGATAACCCGCATAAGTAAATGGCTGAAATTTATGGGATAGAATAAGACACTATAATATTGAACAGAGAATCTGGACTCAGTCCAGTCATTCATTAAGCATGTCTCACATAAATAAATGACTGAAATTTATATAACAGAATAAAATATCATAATATATTAGGTAGAGAATCTAAATTCAGCCCAGCCATTCATTAGGCTGGCCACTACGGCCCATTGAGGAAGAGCTAACCGGAATCGTGTCATTACAAATGTTTCCAGTCGGATTGGCAGAATCACAATCCTAAAATATTCATTATAGATGTTTATTGTCATCCCTTAGAACATGATAATGCTGCTGTTTATATATGACAATCATGAAACACACAATTATTAATGGAGATGAACAAAATTTAATTTACTAATCACAAAAAGTCGTCGCGCCCCTCGTGCTTTAGTAATCGTTGGTCATAACGGTGAATTCGTTCCGAGACCTTGTACATGCCACACTTCATACTATATATGAGCTGGTTTGTTCTCATATGCCTACTTTCGATTCAACATCATTCAAGTTGTTAAGATGACTCAAATATGAAATCTTTGGATTGGTACCATTACCTGAAAATAATCAACAAGATGCTATTCAAAAAGTAGCTTAAGTTTGGATAAGTTAAAGAAAGAAACGATTAAAGGTTAGAAACTTTGAACGGAAGATAGGAGAATTATTTGAACCAAATAATAAAATCCTATAAGCTAGTTTTCAATTATATGTTACATTTTCCAAAAATTCAAAGTACCTAACTTAATCTAGTTCAGAACACGTAAATGGAAATGTAAAAATAGAGATGCTATAACAAAAGCAAACAATTATCAAATGTAAGGATAATAAATATATAATTAGGAATCACACATTAAAAAGAGTAACAAAAAATAATATGAATAATAATGTGTTTTCCAAATTAATTATTCAATTGTCACCATCTATACAAAAAAAGAAATTTAAAACTAGAACTTGTGTCACTTTGTAAGTTTTATACAATATTTTAAAAAAGAACTAAAAATTAAACCAATAAAATAAAAAGATTAAATTTAAAAATTCATCAGTTATGATAATTGAAACGATCGAATTGATTTGATTTAATTTTTTAATCATTAATTTTATATGAAAATTTTAAGACATTTTTTAAATTTCACTCATTATATATTTCTATTATTATGCATTACTTAAAAGAATAGGTATTGGATGTCTTATACTAAACTTTAAATTATGTTAACAAAATTAAGTTACACAGACAACAATTTTTAAAAAAATTTAAGTTAGTATTTATCATTATCTATAGTATCACAGTGCATATTAATTTTTTCAAAATTATATTAATGTCTTCAATCTTAATTGAGTTAAGTTTTTAGACTATAAATCATAGATTTAGGCCATGTTTGATAAACAGCGGATTGTGTTAGCTGTTAGCTAATTCTATCAGCGGTTAGTTGATAGCTTATTATATCAGCCGATTTAACCAGTGGATAACATCAGCTGTTTATTAAAGATGTTTGATAAAATTAGTTATTTAGTGTTAGTTGTTGACGTGTAAAATAACTTATGAGGACATGATTTTAAAAAATTTATAAGGGCATGAATACTATATTTCTTAGTATTTTATTAAATATTCTTATAAGAATTTAGATTTAGATATTTAATTTTACAAAAATTGAGTTTATAACTTTAATAAATAATAATAATAATAATCTAAGTTTAAATTCTCTATTAATATGAATGATGTAGCGAGCTACATCATATTATTATTATTTTTCATATAATATGTATGACTTTTATTATTTAATAAATTAAAAATATCTGTAATTATCGTATGATACAAATACGATATATAGTAGTTATATACTAAAAAAATTAATTTGATATGATTCTTTATGTTCCTAAACTTAATATTATGGTATTTTTAAATGTAAACTGATATTATAAAATTAAATAAAGATTAAAAAGTTTAATTAACTCCTTTATTATATTCTTCCAAACTTTACGACATAATTGTACGATAAAAAAAAGCCAACTTTGAAAATTCACAGAGCAAAAGTAGAGAGTATAGTAGAGGGCAATACTTTTATTAGGTAATCGGTTAACTCCAAAAGCTCTTCTTATGGAGCTTTTAGAAATCAACTTATTAGGTTAAATAAGCTAACTAGTAAGTTATTCACTAAATACATCAATAACTTTTTAAGATGATCAAAAAGCTAACATTTAGTCAACAAGTTAAAAAAAGCTGATAAGTTGTTTGTCAAACATCTCCTTAGGGTCCGTTTGGTTGAGCTTTTATCAGTAGAGTTTTTCTCAATAAAGCTTTTCTGAGAAGAGTTTTTTTTTAAAAATCAGTTGACTGTTTGACTGTCAATTAAAACAACAGCTTTTTTTAAAGAGCTTCATTCAGTAGACTGTTTGGCAACATAAAAATAAAAAGTACTTTTATTAATTTTAACTATATTTTATTTTATAATAAAATTATTTATACTAAATAATTTTTAAAATATACTAAACAATATGCAAATTACTAGGAAATTTTAAATAACCATAAAGAAATGTTTCATCTAAAATATATTTAAAAATCAAAACTAATCAGCACTGCCACTCTCTCTCTCTCTCTCTATATGTCTTGACGACAAAATTACACCAGAAAGTAGCTAAATTCCTATTTGTGAAAATCAAGATTCGAGTCAAACTCATCCATAATCCTATTGGCTTTTTGTTTCCAATTATTGTTTCGAGGTTCAAACGTGGAGATTAATACACAAATCTCTGATAAATCATCCAATTCCTCTGTTCCATGCCCACCGAAGCAAAACCCAGATAGGATTTGCGTTGTTTTTGGCTAATTATCAGAATTCTTATCGAAAGTTAAACTGGGTTTTTTCTCTGTTACTTACCAAAGGTATGAACTTCAAGAGTTTGGATGAGTTCTGGTCATTTTACATGACCCAGCACTTGAAACCATCAACAAGAAGATGGCATTTTGTGGGAACACTGGCGAGTATTTTGTGTCTGCTATGTTCTTTGATCTTCAGTAGGTGGTTTCTAGTTTTGGTGTGCTTGGGTATGGTTTCGGATTGTACAACCATTTCTTCGTTGAAAGGAATGTTCCTGTAACTTTTCGGTATCCATTTTGGGCTCTTTTGTGTGATCTTAAGATGTTTGGGTTAATGCTTACCGGTCAAATGGACAGAGAGATCAAAAGGCTTGGTAAAAGACTTGTATTGTCGAGTTTTTGATCATCAAAAACAGCAAGTGATTTCCTTTTTCACTTCAATCCATCCTATAAGAATATAGTGGAATATGCAACAACCATAACTTCGGTCAATGGGCTATCCCAGGAAGATGGCAACCTCATACTTGTATGCTATGACTTTCCTTTGTTAATTTCTTTATAAGCTTATAGCTACTAGTCTGTGTGCTGCGTAAGATGTGTTTAGAGTAAATTATTTTCTTTAAGATGCTTTGATTTTTTAAAATTCATCTCAACAATTTAAGAGAATTATTAATTCAAAGTAATTACTTAATGTTATTTTTATAGACTGTAAAAATAATTAATTAAAAATTTTAAAATTATTAATGTATAATTTGATTAGTCAATATGACTGTTAAATTTGCAATGAACTTACGAGCTCACACGAAGAGGAAAGTTAAATCACTAATAAGCTCAAGTAAGGTTTTATTCTAAAATCAATTGATTATAGGTGGAGTAGTTCACTAAGCTTATACCTTAGTCTTTTTTCTCTCTTTCTTCAATTCTAAACACTCCTCCTCACATGTGAGTCCCTTTTTACCTGGCAATATTGAGAGCTATGTAAAAAATCCTCTTCAGGGCTGAACTTTTGATTGAGATCAAATAGCTCCCCCTACGGCACATAATTGTAGGAAAATATCGGTATGTACATCATATGCACACGGTGCGGAAAACAAAAATTTTTGTTTTGGAACCTTCCCGAAAGTCAGGATCGTTGTGTCTATATAACAATGTCAAACTATAACGATCAAAGGAGACCGTCTCTAACGGTATCTATGCAGAGGTCGGAGAACCTACCCGGGACAAACCCTTTGACCCAGGAATAGCTAGAATAAAGTAAAGAGTGCTAGCTCTTACCTTATTATTGAAGAGCACAAGGAGGAGACGATAGAGGAGAAGCTTGAAGAGGAGAGTATCGTGTATGATGGAGAGAGGAAGCTTTGAAACCTTTTCTTAAGAAACTTAACAATTAAGTTTCTAAAACCTCTCACCCAAAATTGTTCGATCATCAACTTCCAATTTCCTTATATATACTTGTCTTTAACCTTTTAAAGACATTAAATATCTAAGGATGGGAAGCTTCCACGTTGATGGCCAAAATTCATTAAATAATCAATGTAATGATTATTTTGATCAAGTCTTCTCCTCTCCTTATGCTTATCAACGTGGATCAACATATATATATATATATATATAATTAATTAATTCCTTAATTAATTAATTGATATATATATATATATAATTGCTGAAGTGGTCCCGTCACACTGGGGTCGGTC
>JANVCL010000008.1:20762230-20772996 GCA_026546855.1 Erythroxylum incrassatum | reverse complement strand
TTTTGGAAGTAAAATTATAAATATGCATAAAAAGTCACAAACGACACTTATTTTGAATAATTAAAATCTCTCTAAAATGACACTTATTATGAATCAAAAGGAGTACTGATTAGTTTTATATTTTTAATGGATTTAGGTATAAAACATGAGCAGTTGGAAAATGACACATTAAACTCTTGGCCGTCCAAACCCCAAATAGGTTCCATCTCATAATGCATTTCTGTACTAGTTTTGAGAGATCATGGATGGGCCCATTGTTCTTTAAAGTGATCGATTATCGAAATCTCCGCACGTACATATATAACTATGCATATACTATAAATCTATGTGTGGCCGTAAGTGCATATGTGCAAGTAGTTTGACAATGGGCAATATGGAACGTGAGTAGGACCACAACAAGAACCCATTCTCGTGAATTGTTACGTTCAACAATAAAAGAAAAATGCGACGCAACAATCTCAGTTCTAATCACGTCCTTCTCAGACATGTATGTACATTATCTTACCACACATATCTCTAATGTCGGATCCAAACATAAAGAAGTGAAATTGAAGTTATTTTCTTGCTGCTGAAAAGACCATTCCATCTCCCTCTCTTCTTCATGTCCTTTTCCTTTTTGTTTCAACATGTCTCCCTTTGCAAAAGAGCTATTGGGTTGGTCATTGATGAATTCATCACACGTCGGACTTACCCAAAAGGAAGTGCCAAAGCCACTAAAAGAGACAAAGTTTGTTAGTGGAGACTGTAGTCTTGTGTCTCAGCTGTTTGCCTCTTTTTTTTTATTTCTTTTATTCAAGATTTTAGATGGAGGTCACAAATACAATGAAGATAATCACAATCTTAGCGATGAATAAAAAGTGATGAAAGCAAAAAAATTTTCCGGAAAGTATCAATTACGTATAACTTATGCCTTGAGGAAGCAAAGGTATTTTCTATAAAAGATTGGATCCACCAGTACTACCTATAATAACTTGAAAGCATTAATTAACAAGTGATTATCAAGTGGCTTCCAAGATATAGAAGAGACTCGTTCTAATTAAGTTACCGCTCTTCCAACTTTATGGTCCTCACGAATGGTAGTAGTAGATACGCAAATCAACAACATTAACTTGTTTCTAAATCGAACTGTTTCCAAAAGTGATTATAATTGTGTCTGCCAACATTTTTGTTTGGTGATGAAAACAACTCTTTTGATAAAAGAAATATAAACTTGCCTAGCTAAGAAATCACATTTGTCTTTTACGTGCCATTTACATTATTGCCATCTAAATTGTCAATAAATTAAATCCTTATTTTAAAATGGGAACGACGTTGTAACTATTTTCAAACCATAATTATTGCCTAATACTCTATGGCCTATCACCACATTTGTGGCCATCATCACCATTATCGATTGCTTATTTTGTTATGCGTCCATTACATTAGCTTTATGCAACTTATTTTCTAAAAGAGGAGAAAGTTAAGAAAAGAGGAAAAAAAATATATAAAAGGAATATGTGAGGGCGACGGAGTGGGGATCACATTATATATTCACGGGTAACATGTTCAACACATCCATTTGAATGAAAAAAAAAAGATTAGTTATTAATTGAGAATTTGGGTGTAAATTCAAGGCCAATGTACAAACCATATAAAGAATTAAAGAAATAATAAGTTTCTATTTCAACCATGCATAATTTATACTTCCTTCTATTCAAAATAAGTGTCGTTTTAGAGGAATTTTAATTATTCAAAATAAATGTCGTTTGTCACTTTTTATGCATATTTATAATTTTACTTCCAAAATTATCCTTTAATTCTCTCACATCTTAATTACACGGATTACACAAATTATATTTTTAAGGCACTTTAATATGTAATTAATAAAAGTATATCAGACATTTCATTAACTTTCTTAATAAGTGTGCATTCCTCTAAAACGACACTTGTTTTAAATAGGAAGGAGTAGCTAGCTTCTTGAATGTATCTTATAATAGCTAGAATAAGATGACGTTAAGCCTTTGATATTCACAAGTTGCAACCAACTTTGCTCCCCTCCATGAAATTTGACAAAGCAACAATTACACGGTAATTTAACGAATGGACTAACATATTAAAATCAAATTAGTTAAGAGATTGAAGAAGAAATGATGAGCACGATGGTCCTCAACTTTAGATTCGAAAATCTTAAATGCAACATGGGAATACTTCCCCTAATTCTGCAATGTTACTAAAGGAAATCATTTGTTTTTGTTTGGGTATATAAATAACTATTTATTTAATACAGTGCAGTACTGCACATGCTGAGCATATAAATTACAAACGCAATATGTATTAGAAACAAAAGGACAGTAAGGAATCAAATCAAGAAACCATGTACGTACCTGCTACAAATGATAGGTATATCTTGGTTTCAATATGAATTAAAACAATGATTACAAATTAATAAATATTAAAGAATATAATGCTTAACATGAAAGTGAAGAAATGGAATGAGATACTGACAACATTCCAATCAACAAAACCTTATTTCGCCCGTGAAACCCATACCCTTCGCATTCTTTCTCTTTGGGTGCGATTCCTATCCCATGTGAGTAGTCCCCTGGAACAAATCCCCCTTTTTGTCTTTTGCCTTGGTGCTGTATATTAATTGCAATTAATACATTATTGGCTTCTTGGTTTACTTAATATGTTATTATTTTCGCAACTAGATCTACCTTACACGTGTGCCTCAACCTTTCTCATTGCTGGAATATTTCTCTTTTGTAGCAGATAAAAGAAAGAGCTTTGCCGTAACTTACAACTCATTACACTCAACAACCATATGGGTAGCATTCGGTTTCAAGCCCTCCAATCAAAATTCCATAGATGTTGCCCTAGATAAGATACATTCGTACAACTAGCAAGGACAGAGACCTACAGCTAGGCCAACCTGGTTTTGACATTGTCTATTTCTTTTTCCTTTTAAACGTACGTAATGAGGAAATTTCAACATATAACATTAACACGGACGAATTCATTCATTCATGGAACACCAATAATTATAAGCAAGATGTTTTTTCTTTTATGTTACTCCATCGATGACTTCAATTTAGGCACCGTATGTAAATGCATTGCATGCATATATCAACTCGAACGATGAAGCAAGAGCAACATGAATTGAATTTGAAACAATGAAGAAAACGGCTAAAAACCCACCTTGAGAAGGGCGCCAAATAACCAAATACCGCATCCTATCACCCGTCTTTCTTTTCCCCAAAATTAGCCCGCGTAAGGAGGACCTTCTGTAACACTCTTATCTTAGAAAATTATTCTATAGTAGATGCAACCATAACGACCAGCACTTAAAGACAACAACAAACATAAACCCCTCTCTCCATCTTCAACCGTAGCCAAGGTCAAATGAGTAATTAACGACGTAAAGGAAAAAAGACGATACAACTGTAAAACCACCTATAAAGCTCAAAATCCATCAATGTAACAAACCCTCACCATTTCTCTCCTCTCTCTCTCTCTCTTTCTCTCCTTCTCTGGAAAGTCTCAGCTTTTAATTCCTTTCTCTACCTTTCTTCTCTGCTTCTACAAATGGAGAAGCCACCACCAGAACATTGCCTAAATTTCGAAAACCTACGAGCCATCAAGGTACTTGGCAAAGGGGCCATGGGCACGGTGTTTCTTGTCCACGACCCTGCTTTTGGAACCCCGTTTGCCCTCAAAGTCGTCGAAAAATCAAGTCTTTGCACCAAGTTCGAAGCCGAACGTCGTGCTCGTTGGGAGATTCAAGTCCTAAACAAGCTATCCGGTTCTGGCCCTAGTCCATTTCTACCCCACTTGTTATCTTCCTTTGAGAATTCTGAGTTCTTGGCATGGGCTGTCCCTTTCTGTCCTGGTGGAGACCTTAACGTCCTCCGTCACCGTCAAACAGACCGCGTTTTCTCCCCCGCCGTTGTTCGTTTCTATTTAGCAGAGATAGTTTGTGCTTTGGAGCATCTCCACGACATGGGCATTGTATACCGAGACTTGAAGCCAGAGAACATCCTCGTACAGCAGTCTGGTCATGTCACTCTTACAGACTTCGACCTTTCACGAACCTTAAGAAAACCTACCATTAAAACATTGCCACCTTCAACCCATCACAACTTTGATCATCAGCCTGTCAGTGCTGATTTTATGGATCAGTCACAGAAGAAACACAAGCGCAGAAATATGAGCCGGTGGTTTCCTATCGCAACCAGCAATGAGAGAAAGGGTTTGAAGAAGGCGAAGTCTGCCCGAGTTAGTCCCGTGAGTCGTAGGAAACCGAGTTTCGTAGAGGGAGAACGGTCCAACTCATTTGTGGGTACGGACGAATACGTCTCGCCGGAGGTTGTAAGAGGAGATGGACACGAATTTGCAGTTGATTGGTGGGCTCTGGGAATACTGAGTTACGAGATGTTGTACGGTACGACCCCGTTCAAAGGGAAGAACCGAAAAGAAACATTCAGAAACGTTTTGATGAAACGGCCGGAGTTTGTGGGGAAAGGGAACGATTTGACGGACTTGATCGAACGGTTGCTAGAGAAGGACCCAACAAGGAGACTGGGCTATCAACGAGGAGCGCGCGAGATCAAGGAACATCCTTTCTTTAAAGCTGTCCAGTGGGACCTACTGACTGACGTGTCACGTCCGCCATATATTCCGTCGAGAGACGACGGTGATACGACGGGAAAACTACCTGCCGGTGGGGTGGATATTCGGGAGTATTTCCAGAATTTAAGAGCGCCGGCGTCCATTCCTCCGTCACCTTTGGCGTCGCCGTCACCGTCGCACGAGGGTCAGAGGAACAGCTCGTTAACGGAGTTCTAACCGCACGTGTGGCAGTTTGCATGTGCGATACATAACCGATTCTTTCGACATAAAAGAAAGGCTCCGTATTTGTGTACAGTACATACATAAATAATTAAGGGGTAGGACATTAAAGACGGCATTAGTTTCTCATAAATTGTACTCTTACATTTAGAAATAGACGATATCATGTCCCAATACATCTATTCTCACTTGCTGTAATTATCCCTCTCCCTTACTTTACTAAAATAACGAATTTGAAGGTGAAAAAACTGTAAACGTGTACTTTTATTCTTTAGAATAGACAAGAGGGAATCGGAAGGAAGCAACAGAGTGGGTGAACAAAATTATTCCTTGGCATTCCCTTGGTGTTGAAGAAAAAATAATTCTTTCACATCTAGCAAGAATTTTGTAGATGAATATTGCATGCAACCACGAAAACAACGCAAAATTTAAAAAAATCGAATAATACGCAACTTTATTATTAAAGTCAAAGAAGAAAATAAATAATTGATTGAAAGGTAAGAACATACTCCCAAGTTAGTTCATGAACTTGGAACACTTTGATTGATATTAATATTATCATAGATGTAATGTAGGTGGGGTACTAAATTTAAATCTGACATCATTTAACTTGTCGGAAAGATTTAAAATGGCATTTCCATTAATTCGTTGAGTTAGGGGAGGGTACCATGATAGCAATTATATCACTATCTACAGAAATTAGAACTTAATAAGTTGTTTGTTATCAGTCACTCGTGTGCACCCATAAGTTCTAATATTTAGCATTAGTGGTGTAGAAATAGCTTAATTTCAAACTGCAAAACTAACGTTAATTTTGAAAAGAGTGATTAATTTGTTTCCTTATTAAATTATTGAATGGCCACTTTGGGATCAAAGTTAATTTTGTTTATATAATCTCAACATATGAAAAGATAAGTTGCATATGATTACCAGACAAACGTTCTTGAATTACGGGGTTTGTCGGAACGTTTCTATCGCTGCCGACTTTTATTATACAAACTCCCAACTTTTACTCTTTCCTTTTCTTTCCCCTCCCAAATAAACTTGAAAAAGGTGGGAGTGCCCCAACCCCAAGCGCTACATGTCATTACTTGAGATGTATTATTTTAATCAAACCTGCGGTGCATATACTTTTAGTAATTTAATTCATATAGGAAAAAAATATGAATTTTGATACAAATTGGTAATACAAAGAAAGGTCATCGGAGCGACTAGTAGGTGCACGGTGCAGCACCACAGAAAGGAATCACCTTTCGAGGAGTCGGTACACTACATCTACATGTTTTGCAGTAAAGTTGCATAAAAGAGTTCACTCTTTGCGAGGCTCTACCGACCCCACAAGTGGAGGTAATTACTTACTATTATGCTCATGTCATTTTATTATCCAAACTTCCCAAGAAGTACACTGTACACGGTTCCTTTTTTTCTCAAAACTGATTTATACAAAAGTTGGGACTTCCAATAATAATACGAACTTATATTTATGGAATATCCCTAGTTAAGCGTGCTCGTTTCCTCTAGTCCGGCACGTGATCACCATTTACACATTGATATTGTACCAGATCCTGATCACCTGGGACCAATCTAAGGATATTGGACTCGACGGGGACCTACCTCTAGGTACATAAACCATGTGCTTCCTCATCTCTCTCCGTTATAATATTAATTTTATTAGCTATATTTAACAACGTCGATGATAACTATATTATATTTTAAAATTTAAATTAAATTTATTTTTATATAAAGTTAATGTCTAATCCTCAAAAAAGAAATAAAATAATAAAAATAAAACTTTCTTTATAAACTTATCTTATTATAAATAATTTATCCGAAAGGATCTTAGTAATTATGAAGGTTATATATTAATTCCTTGATTACTAGAAGATTTTTGGCAAAGATGGCATTGAAATTATTTAAGGTTAAATCCATCCAGTCGAGTAAAGATGCGAGTGAAGCAACGGCTAATTGAAAAAATTGACTATTTAAGAAAGATCAACAATACTTATGAAGTAGAACCAACATATTCAAACTATGAAAACATTTTGAGCAACATCTATACTCTTGATAATTATCTCATTACTATTGTGTTTTAAAAAGTGAAATCATTCTATCAATAGAGAAATTGTTATTTTGTTTTTCTATGAGCTTTTTAGAAGCTTGTTATATACTTCGAGTGTGAAAGGTTGAAAAGCCTTGAAAAATATGTACTTGTGAGCTTGGAGAGGCTCGTTAAATTTAATACTCGATTTTTATAATGAAACACTCAAGTTAGATACTTAGGGACTGAACGCATATTTGGGTTGTAAGTCAAACCAATATAAATCAACTGGCCATTCTTCTCTCTCTCTTTAACTTTTAAATTTCTGCATTATATTGTATGCATGTTGTTTTTAAAAGGCTCATTCATCTTTATAAAAAGCTCCTTCTATTTTCAACTTGCAAGAGATTCCTTTCAGTTTTAACAAGAGCATTTTGTTTTTAAATTATTTTAACATGATTTATCATTTAGTAAGCTCCTTTTGTTTAAGCAGAGTCTTATACCAAAAAAGGCTCTCATTGACTAACAAGCTAGCTCCTGTATGTTAAAATAGGTTGTATCGCCTAACAGACTCTTATTGTTTTAACTAAGATTTGAAGCTGTGGAAAGAACGAAAGCCAAATGTTGCTTACTTTCGAGCTTTTGGCTGTAAGTGCTTCGTTTTAAACAATAGAAAAGACAACCTTGGAAAGTTTGATGCGAGATCAAAAGAAGCTATTTTTTTAGTCTACAGTACTACCAGTAAAGAATTCAGAGTATATAATAAAAAAAACAAAGAAGATAGAAGAATCGATACATGTGATATTTGATGAAGCATTACCATCGATAATAACAACTAATTTATATGATGACGAGCATCTTTTGATTCCTAAAAACACATCAGAGAACCAAACTACACTAATAATACCCTCAAAATTACAAAATCAAGAAGGCCTTTCTAAAGCTAGAACAGAGCAGGCTCCTTCATCTCAATAGGAGCTTGTGATGTCTCTAGATTATCCCGATTCCTCTTCAGATAACAAAGAAGCAACAATCGAAAAAGAATATGCTTCTAATTCAGAAGAAGAAAGATGAAAAGAAAAGAAAGAAGAAAGTTAAGAAGAACAAGAAGAGACTTTCAGTAATGGGGAGTCACTGAAAAATGTGAGATCCCATTTACCTATTCTATCCCTATCCACTTCTACTCCAAAAACCTCTGAAATTCCTAAACCTAGTCCCAAAGAGAAGAAAGTGTCTAAGAGCACTGGGTAATAAATGATGATGGTTCTGATGAAGAAACTTCTAGGTTGGAAAGAAGACCATGGACCAAAGGAATTGTTATAACATATGCTCCACAAAAAGAAACTACTGAAGCAGAAGAAACAGAAAAAGATGAGTCAAGAAAAAGAAAAAGGGAAGAGAAAAGAAAAGGCAAAGAACGTATGGTTGAAGAAAACATTGACGAAGCCATCATTAGGAATGAGCTATTTATAAAACATGACCTGTTTGAAGAAATCTCTAGAGCAAAAAGGTCCAAGAAACTAATGGTCCACAAGAAGGGAAAATTGTCACAATAAATAAAATCTTTTCAATAAATGGAAGCTAAAGCCCGCTATGGAATGTAGTACAAGAAGAGAAAAGTGGTTGTTGGATGTATTGTGCCTCCTAACATGTTCAATGATATTGGTATTCCTCTCTCTACTTTCTTTGTTGCTGTTGGGTGGGAGAACTTTTTTGAATTTGGATGATACAATGTGTGATGAATTAGTCAGATGTTTTCACACACATATGTGAAAGGAAAAAATTGATAGAAAGATAGCCATCATATTTTGGGTGCGAGAATGTGAGATATTGATAACAGAGGATATATTTGGGAACATTTTGAGCATAGCTCCCATAGGTAGGACTGACCTTCCTTGCCATAAGTGGGATATTATTGATCTTGATTTGGGAAAGGTTGTGGGCTTCATATATCTGCATACTAAGAATGCCCATGAAGGGAGACCCATGTGTGGAAATTTAGACCTATTGCCTAGATGCCTTGCATCAATATCTGCTACTTCAAATTTTCCAAGAAGTAGCTTAGTAGAAAGATCTAGTCTTTTGGATACCTATGTGGTATACAATCTACTGAAAGGTGACAAAATGAATCTCCTAGCAATGATTCTAAAGTTTATGGCAGAAAAGGGAAGTTACAAGAACACTACTAGAGGTCTGCCTTATGAAACGCTGTTAACCAAGATCTTCACATATTTTGGCAATACTTTTGACAATCTGAAGTGGTATGAGCCTGGCAAGTTTCATTCCTCCCCTCGCAGTTCGGGTATAAGTTGAAAGAAAATATTTGGGGGAGAAGAAAACAGAAAGAGTAGTGGACTTCTTGGGTCCTGCCTCAGAGTAGAAATCTGAAAGGATACCAGAAATTGTAGGTCTTACTCCACAGCAATAGGCTCTTTTCCCTCCTTAAGACATAAACAGTATGGATAATTTACAACTGTTAAGGGACATTCACACAAATCAGGATCAAATAGGCAAACAAATAGACAGCCTTCAAAACCAAGTCCTGAATTTGCAAATTCTCTTTAGGAAATCTCCTAGCCAACTGTGTCAATTTTTTTTTCATTTTTTTCTAACTTCCTCCCTATACTCTTTTATTATTTTTGATAATGACAAAGGGGGAAAGTTTATATGATATATATTTGCATATATGATGACATATTTCTAAATGCATATTTCTCAATGCTGTTTGAATATATATTTGATTGATTATGCTGTTGAAAATTATGAAAGTATGTGATATATAAACGATAGGTTCTTTCCTTAAGAGACAAGCTCCTGCTAATTATGATTGAACATATAAAAGTCATAGGTATCTTTTGACATCATTATTATCTCTTTGAATTTTGAAAAATGTATCTATTATTGCTTGTTATCATAAAAAGGGAGAGATTGTTAGCTCAAGGTTTATATTTAACAATTTTGATAATAACTGTATAATATTTTAAAATTCAAATAAAATATATTACCGTATAAAATTAACGGTCTAATTCTCAAAAAGGAAATAAAATCATAAGAAATATGCTTTCTTTCTTGCAGGAACCTTCTTTATGAACTTACCTTATTAGAAATGGTTTATTTGAAAGGATCCTACTAATTATGAAGGTCATATATTAGCTCCATGATTACTGGAAGATTTTTTGCAAAGATGACATTGAAATTATTCAAGGTTAAATCCATTCAGCTGACTAAAGATGCGAGTGAAGCAATGGCTAATTAAAGAAATTGGCTATTTAAGGAAGAGTAATAACACTTATGAAGTAGAACGAACAATTCAGACTGTTGAAACACTTTGAGTAGCATCTATATTCTTAAGAATGATATCATTACTATTACGCCTTAAAAGTAAAATTACTCGATCAAGAGAGAAATTATTATTTTATTTTTCTGTGAGCTTTTTTGAAGCTTATTATACACCTCGAGTGTAAAAGGTTGGAGAATCTTGAAAAATATATACTTGTGAGTTTGAAGAGGCTCGTTAAATTTAATGCTCATTTTTTATAGTGAAACACTAAAGTTGGATATTTGAGGACTAGACATAGACTTGGTTGTCAATCGAACCAATATACATCGACTGTATCTTTTTTTTTCTCTTTAACTTTTAAATTTTCACATTATATTGTGCATATGTTGTGTTTTTAAGAGGTTCCTTCACCTTTATAAAAGGCTCATTCTATTTTCAACTTGCAAGAGGTTGCTTTTAGTTTTGACAAGAACCTTTTGTTTTAAAATTGTTTTAACATGATTTATCATTTAGTAGGCTCCTTTCGTTTAATCAAAATCCTATCCCACAAAAGGCTACTATTGACTAACAAGCTCATATCATTTAAAAATGTTTTATAGTCTAATAGGCTCTTACCGTTTT
>JANVCL010000008.1:20719347-20735823 GCA_026546855.1 Erythroxylum incrassatum | reverse complement strand
GAATTGAGGTTGAGAGTTGAAGAATTTCAATTGGTAGTTGAATGGTTAGGTTCTTGATAATCCAAGTTTGTATAGTGCAAAATTTCCAAGTTTTCATGAGGGAAAAATTTGTGTATGTTAAATTCCAAGGGAAAACTATATCGATTTAGATTGAATTAGACAATGTTGTATACACAAAATTTGTAGTTCGTCTTTATAGCTTTCCAACGCTATAAAGTATGCAATTTTTCGATATCGGAATTGTAAGTTATGATCATTACAAGTTAGGATGTCGTAGTGGACAAAATTCCCAAACCTTTAGAGGTTATGAATTGATATCGGACTAGAACAAAATTGAATTTGGCAAGATTTTGAGTAAAGGGGATGCTAGGATGGGTTTAGGACCCTTTGGAGGGGTCTTAGAGGGTGAAAATTTTGTGTCACCCGAAGGTTACATGGGCCGTGTATTTTTGGGCGCAGGGACACTATTTCACCCGAAGGTTACACGGCCTGACTGTGTTAGATCACACGGTCCATGTGTTTTGACTCAGAAAATGACAAAATTTCAATTTTTGGTCTTCATGAAAGTTGTAGCCCTAGATGTCTACTTTCTAATAGTCCAAAAACGAAGTCAATCCGATACCTATAGTGAGAGTTATGGCCAATAACTCCTCTGTATGTTCAATAGGAGTAAAGTCATGAACATGTTTTATTCGTTTGGCCATAACTCCTCCGTCTGACCTCCGATTGAGGTGATTCTTGAGGCGTTAGATTTCTAACACATTGCCCTACCTCTCCATAAAAATTTGTAGCCTTTGTAATTGAATTCAGAAAGTTTTATGGATAGGAAGTGAGGGGTCGGTTGGAAGAGCATAATTGGGCTATGAACATAGTTGGGATTTTTAAGCATATCTTGAGCTATAGAGCTCCGATTGGGGTGGTTCTTGTTTCTAAATGAACTAGAGACTAAGAGCTACATGTTTGAAGAAGCCAATTGTGATTTTTGTGATTTCATTATGTGGGCTCACCTTTGTGGCTTGTGATGCTATGTGAACAATGTGAATCGATGATGGCTAATGAGGGTACTTTGAAGTAACCCTAACAAGGAAACCCGCTCAAGCTTTATGAGGGTTAAATGAATTCGATTTTGGATCGATTATTAAGCCCTAGTTAAGGATTAAGCTCACGCTTTCTAAGGGCTAAATGAATTAACCCTAAAGGGTAAGACGTATATGTTTCATGATTTCACTCAAAGGGGTTGGGTTCCGAAAACGGGATCCAACAATCAAGGGGGTATAAATTCTATGATGCCACAAAAAAATTAATTTTGAGACGGGAAATGCATGATTTCTTGAGGATGTTGAGAATGAAGGGGGAGATAAGGATAAGGTAAGAGACTTTTTCTTTGAAGAGGAATTTGTTTCTCTTCCTTTAGTTGTTATTGATCATGATCAGGGTATTATTCCTAACATTTTTCAAGAAGGAACTTTAGAACAACAAGACAATGTTGAAAATCTACCTATTCAACATCAATTGAATATACCTGAAGGACAAACTCAACAATCTCAAGAATAGGCGCCATTAAGGAGATCCACTAGACAAATGAGAAGTGTAATTCCAGATGATTATATTGTCTTTCTCCAAGAACATAATATGGACATTAGCATAGTAGAAGATGATCCCATTAACTTCTATGAAGCCATTGAAAGTTCTAATTCTTAAAAGTGGATTGATGCGATGGATGAGGAAATTAAGTCCATAAGAGACAATGACGTCTGGGATTTTTTCTTCTTGCATGAAGGTATGAAACTCATTCGTTGCAAATGGATATTTAAGATCAAAAGGGATTCAAAAGGCAATGTAGAAAGATATAAGGCTCATCCTATCGCAAAGGAATTTACTTAGAAAGAAGGTATCGATTATAAAGAAACCTTCTCTCTGGTATCTTCAAAAGATTCCTTTAGGATTATAATGGCACTTGTGGCACATTTTGATCTTGAGTTACATCAGATGGATGTTAAGACGACGTTTCTCAATTGAGACATTGATGAAATAATTTGTATGGAGCAGCCTAAAAGCTTTGTTTCCAAAGATTCAAAGCAGATGGCTTGCAAATTAAAGAAATCCATCTATGGACTCAAGCAAGCTTCTCATCAATAGTATTACAAGTTTCATCAGGTTGTCATCTTGTTTGGTTTTGAGATGAATCTGGTTGATGGCTGTGTATATCATAAGTTCAGTGGGAGTAAGTATATTTTTCCAATTTTCTATGTTGATGACATATTTCTTGCCAACAATGATATAGGCTTATTACATGAAACCAAGAAATTTCTATCAAAGAATTTTGAAAAGAAAGATCTTGGTGAAGCATCCTTTGCATTAGGAATTCAGATACACTGGGATTGCTCTCGAGGAATTCTTAGGTTATCACAAAAGAGCTATATCAAGAAGGTACTTAAGAGATTTGGTAAAGAAGACAAATTTAGTCTCAATTAGTGCCCTAATAATAATTTAGAAACTAAAGAAATGCAGAAGATTCCTTATGTTTTAGCTGTAGGTAGTCTAATGTATGCTCACGTATGTACGCGTCTAGATATTGTGTACATTGTTGAATGTTAGGCAGATATTTAAGCAATCCTAGACTGGATCATTGGAAAGCTACCGAAAGGGTTATGCAGTATCTCAAGAGAACAAAAGATTACATGCTCACATATAGGAGATCGAAATAGTTGGAGATCATTGGGTATTCTGACTTCGATTTTGTGGGATGTCAAGACAGTCGTAATCCACTTCAGGCTATATCTATATGCTTGATGGAGGAGCTATTTCTTAGAAGAGTGTTAAACAAACACTCATAGCTTCATCCACCATGGCAGCTGGGTTTATAGCATGTTATGAGGCATCCAATCATGGCATATGGCTGCGAAATTTTGTCACTAGGTTGCAAATTATAGATGGCATTGAAAGACCATTAAATTTATTTTGTGACAACAAATCAACAGTGTTATATTCTAATAATAACAGGAGCTCGTCAAAGTCAAAGCACATCGACATCAAGTTCCTAATTGTTAAAGAAAGAATTCAAAGTGGTAAATTATCTATAGAACATATTGGAACAAACTCCACAATTACGAATTCGCTGACTAAAGGTTTACCACCCAAGGCCTTTCACGAGCACAGAACTTATATGAGTGTTTTCTCATTTGAGGATATGTTGATTTAGGAGGGGTTTGTATACATTTATGTTTACAGACATATCTTACGGATTTTGTATCCTTTGGTATTTCAGTATAAATTTTTGTGAATTTACATTCTGATTTCATTTGTCTTGATCTCATTAAAGAATAAAGTAGGACCAGCTGGAAATAGGCATGTTAAAGATCGCATAACATGAAATTTCCATGCTACACATCCATACTTGATCTATATTGTTGTTTTATTGATGTATGTGACCACTGATGGATTTAGTCACGACGATTGTGGCGAAGATCCCTTTGATTATGCATTGATATGATTAATGGACCGGATTGTTTAAAGACGATTAAACAATAATAGCAATTTTGAGCTCTTAAGGTTTATCATGACATATAATTATACGAAATTATAAGGTATGACCGAAATAAAAGTGGTCTAATAAAGTTTTGGGTTATTGGGTCCAAATCATCTAATTAAAGTATGACCCAAGATATGTGTAGAAGCCCCAGTGTTATATTTCTAATTTATGACGAGCAAATTGGTAATTGACACTAAGCATATGAATATGTGGGTATGGTCCCCAAAAGAGGCTGAAGGGTTTTCTTTTCTTTCATTCCATCAAGAGAAAAAGATAGACAACCTAAAGCCATCTCTTTGAAGATCAACACAAACTGCATCATCCTATACATGATCACTCTGATGGATTCAGGTACACTTCTGCCATCTAGTTACTCCTGACAATCTGATATGATAGATCTTGGTATTGTGTTGTGATTTGATTGATTATTACATTGGCATCTCTTTAATCATTTTTTGAAAGCAATAGCCAAAACATAGGTGTTGGGACTAGGTATTTGCTTAACTTCTACATTGAATCATCTTGAGTAATCTTGAAGGGTTTAATTTGATTTTTTTAACCTCATATAATATTATCGAGCAGTGAGGTATGTGTTAGTTGCTAGCAAATTAAGTCTCTCGTAGGTTTAATTGCTTGAAGTTTGTTATTGAGCTTATATCGAGGGTCTAAACTAGTCTCATATTGGGCCTATCAATGTAGACAAGAAAGCATGATGCTTTACTACGTTTGTTGCCCCTATGCATGTTAAGCATTTCTCTAAATTTTACACTATGATCGCATCATGCCATTATATGACTCCAATAGTGGTAACCTTAATTTTGATGGTAAGGGATCTAGCACTATGCCCATCATTGTTATGAATATCGTATCGGATTTGGTATTGGATTGAGTTATGGTATGGTATTATATAGGTATCGGTCAATTTTGCGTACTGTTTTAGGTAATTTTTTAAATTTATGAAATACTCCCTGAATTTTTTAAAAATAACAAAATAATCCATTAACATATTGTACTGTATACTTTATAATTTTACATCAATCATGTCTCTAAAATCATAATAATAAAATTTAAAATGACATTAATTTATTTATTTTATTAACAATAATTTTCACATATTTCACATATAAATAATAACTATAATTAATATGAAAAAGATCATTTAATTATTGTTCAAATATAAAATTAACAACAATACAAACTATTTAAAATATTATAATTGCATCATATAATAAACAATAATTACATCAAAATATCAAATAAAAAACAATAAAGATCTTTAACTTTCTAAATATTACAATTTACAATAAGTATTTGTAATGAAGAAATAACTAACTAGAAGTCAAACCTAAAACAAAAACATATATTATTTAATTTACTATCAGTTAAATATATATTAATTATTAATAAGAATTTAAATAATTTAATTTAATATTATATATTTAATTAATTAAAATTAATTATTACTAAAAATTTTAAATAAATAAATAAATTTTTAATTTTTAATTTATAAAAAATTTAATAATTATTAATAATATAATTAAATTTAAAATATATTAATAATTAAAATATATTTAAAATAAATATTAGTTTTAAATAATAATTTTTAAATTATTTATTTTAAAAATAAAAAGAATTTTTAGTAATAATGTATTAATAAATATTATATAAGGACTAAAATAAATTTATTTAAAAATAATTTATTTTTACGATTTATTTAATGTAAAATTATTATTAGTAACAGAAATATTTATTTTATTTTAGAAACAAAAATAAAAAATCCAATAAAGCTTTTTTTTTCTGAAAAAATAAAAATTGAATGTATTAAATAAAAGTGGGAGAAGGAGATTATCAGCAATGGGGAGATATGGTAGGGTTTTAAAATTTATTTTATTTTTTGCATATTAGTCTTTGCATTTTTAAAAATTTTCAATACTAATCAATATTTAGCCGATATTTTGAATTCCACCAATACTAGTCGGTACCAAGTGAAACAACCCGATATAGATCGGTACCAATATCCAGTACTAGTACACTTTTTTATACCATTTTCTAGGTGGTACATACCAAACAGTACTGTACGAAATACAAAACATTGATGCCCAGGGTGAAAGAGTTGTCAATATCGGCATATGGACTCTTTAAGTCTTGCACTTGTGACATATTAAGTGATGTTGGTTTGCAGTTGCGTATTGCAAATGGGTATGAGATATTTGTTCTTGTAGGGAAATCGGAATGAGATCCGATTCTAATTGTAGCAAAAAAATTATAAATTTTTTTATATTTTTATTTTATAAAAATCAAGATCACTTTAATTTTATAAAATAATTAACAAGTAAATCATAATAAAATATGAATCATAATTTGTACTTTACTCCAAAGCTTGATATTTATTTTGTCGTATCCCTCAAACTACTTCCGAAATTGATCCATCTCAACCACCAAGGTCGTACAAGTGTCCAACCTTTAATGCTATCTACAAAACAAGTTAAGAGACCTTTGTAACTCTTACAGAAAAGGTTAAACAAGAAATGCTAGTTCCATTAGAGCTTAAGCTTATTTATAATAAGTTTTGGACATTTTAGTACTAATTGAAATTAAATTATCATTTTAGTTAAATTTTAATTATAATTACAAATGATTCTAATTAAATACTAATTATATCAAAAAGATCCAATATCATAAATTTATTTATTTCAATCATATGAAAATAATTAATTGGATACTTTTCTAAAATTAATTAGGAATCAATGTAATTTTTAATCTAATCATATTTTAAAAAATAACTACTTTAATAATAAAACTAAGTTCTCATCTTAATTAATATAATCTCATTATATTGGTTATCAAACATAATCTAATTATGAAAGATAACAGTTTTAAATATTTTCTTGATTCTAATCATTGACTTGATAATTTATTTAATTTAATAATTCAACGACTTGAAAAATTATACTAAATTTCAAAACTTTCCAAATAAAATCAACCCTTTGAAAACAATTTTCAAACAATTAGAAAATACTTTTCTAAATTTGTTAAGGGTTTAAACCAATTTAATATGTATTAAACTAAATTAAATAAAATTAAGCTTAAAACATTAAAAAATTTACAAAAAGGTGGAGCACATGCCATAAGATCTTTCTGTGAGGCGCGTGCACTCGTGTGTTACACGCGTCAACTTCTTTTTGTCATAGACCCTTTGGTATACGCGCCACATCGTTTTGCACGTTAGGGTTACTATTTTCTACTGTTGCTCTTTTGCTGATTTTTGTGCCTGCCACCGTTCGTCTCTAGCAACCACCACACCCCGTATTCAGTTGTCCTCACCGTTTACGTGCCCATCTCACGAAACTATTTCAACCAACACATAATCGCAAGCCATCACAACCAGCGTTTTCAGCCACCGATAACCGTCGATTTCCTCATAATAGATGTCTATGAATCAAAGAAACCTATTCAAGGGGAGAAATTGAAGGCAGTGCATTGAAGGCCAGCGTGTCCTTTGAGGGTGTTAGATCCCTAAGTTCAAACTGTGGAATCGTGCAAATGTTGACAAGTCTTGGCCAATGCATAACACATAAGTCCACACAAAAAAGGCGTGTTGACGAGAGAATAAAGTAAAGTCTTACTTGTTGGTGAGCAAAACCTAAAGAACTTGTAAAGTAGGCAAAAGATGCGGAAAATATCAACAAAGATCTCGAGAGTAGGTGAGATTTGATACGCGTAAGCACGCGTAGGTATGCATTGGTGGAAATCTTTGACGAGACGTACTATGGCTCATGTTGCGTATTACAATTAATTGTAAAACTAACAACAAGAATAACAATTATAACTATAAATTTATAGATGTCTTCGTAAAAATTAGTAATGAAGTGATAAAAGATAGTACCCTGATAAAATTTTCTCATTTGACTTTTTCATCAGTAATATATCTTGCCATTTGGAAATTTTATTAAGCACTTTAAAAATATTAGAAGTAATCTAATATACTTTAGGATAAATTATATTTTAAATATATAACTTTAACTGATTTTGAAATAATAGTCATAATTATCAAAACCATAAATTGTTAAAACTTTCAATTTCTTACAAATGTAACTCATCATTAACTATACTATTAACGTTACTAATATTGATTTCTATTTAGGTTATCCTTTTACATTTTATCGCACACATGATATTTAGATAAGTATATATTTATGAACATTTATAAAATTGCTTAAGTTTAATATTTCAATGAATACATCCATGAATTTGGAAAACTTTCAATATGAATAACAATTAGAATTATAAACTTATTTATTTTTCACAAAAATTAGTAATGAAGTGAAATGATAGAAGATAATAACTTGATAAAATTTTCTCATTGAATTTTTTTTGTTGGTGATGTATCTCACCAAAATTAATTGACATGGAATTTGGAGATTTTATTAAATACTTTAAAATTATTTAGAATTAATTAATTATACTTTAGGATAAATTATATTTTAAATATATAACCTTACCTAATTTTGCAATACTACTAATAACTATAAAAAATATTAATGAAATGCTCAAATTTTCAATTTGTTACAAGTATAACTCATCATTAACTCTATTATAAATGATACTAATGTGGATTGTCATATAATATGTCCTTTTACAAGTCATCGCATAGGTGACATAAGAGAGTTTTAAGGAAATTCAGGTGAAGAATTAAGAAAAAGGAAATACCCTCTTTGTTCTTTGTTCTTTGTTCTTTGTTCTTCTCTCTCTCTTATTTTGACCTTCCTCTGCCTTCTCTCTGTACTAAGTCATAGACACTTCTACATTCTGTGACCCTTCACTTCTCTATTCTCATTGCCTATCAAGCTCACTCTCCTTCCTTCTTCTTTCCTCAGTTTGAGGTAGGTTCTTTATCTTTTTTGGTACCCACCTAAATTGCCCTTAAACTCAGGTTTTGACAAGTTACTGTTATTAGTAATATATCACCTGATGGTGCTTCCTCGTCTTTGGACTTCATGTTGGAGAGTCAGGAGTTCCCTCCTTTACCAACCTCCCAGCAACCCCATCCTCCCTATAAGCCAGGTAAGCAGTCTTAAAGTCTTGTGGTGGGAGATCCAAATTCATTTGGCAAGTTTAGATATATTCCAGGTATGAAAGAAGGTCATATCTTCCCTCCTTCTGAAATATTGTTGCTGGGTGCAAAAAAGTGGAAAACCTCTCTTATGGGATACTTTCTGGATTAGAGGATAACTTACCCAATAGTTCAACATTGGGTTGACACAAATTGGAAGAAATGGGGAGTTCAATCAACACTAATAACTGAAGATGATTTGTTTATATTCTGGTTTTCATCAAAGGAGACGGTTGGCAAGGTAATGGATATAGGGTCGTGGCATATACAAGGTAAGCCTGTGTTCTTAAAGAAACGGGAAATGGGATTTAAGCTAGACATAAATGAAACCAAATCCTACCTATTTGGGTAAGCAAGCATAAGATCCCTCTTGAATTCTAGTCATTTGAGGGTTTAAGTCATTTAGCAAGTTTTATTAGAACTCCTGTTGCTTTGGATGAAAATACTGCCAACATAAAAAGAGTAGGTTTTATGAGAGTATGCATTGAAGTTGAACATAAGAAATCTTGCTCAGATTGTATTCCTATTATGAGGTTTGATACTAGTGGAGATTTGGTAGAAGATAGCATTCTTCTATCTTATCCATAAAAGTCATATTTGAAACAAGTTACTAAGAGGTGGACTTCAAAGAAAAATAATAATGAGCAAGGTCGTGAAAGACAATAGTTGTCAGATATATCAGAAACTAAATAAGCAGATGAAGCAAGTGTAAATGAAGATATCCTAAAGTAGCAAGCTACTCTATCAAGTGATATTGGGAAAATAGATTTGGTTCATGAAAAACTAGTAGTGGAAAGCAAGGTATTATTGTTTAGAAAATAGTAGAAGTGGCTATTGTAGCATAATCTGTTTCAGCTCCTTCAACCTTTGAACATATTGCTAAAATAAAAAGCAATGAAGAAACTCCAGTTCAGTAAGAAGTGTTGCCTAAAGGCATACAACAGAACTTCAATCATCAAGCTAAGTCAAAATGTTGGCCCCCGAATTCTTTTCTTATTGACTAAGTATGATTTTGATTAATTTTTTAGGTTTTGATTGACTAATTGTTTTGATGGATTTATTATTTTTGTTGGAGCAATTATTGCTTAGATGGAAGGAATTAAAGGTACTAAATGGAGAAATTAAGCTTAAGTTAGAGTAAAGTAGGGTGTAAGTGAAAAATTGAATAAGTAAGAATGTGTAAGGGTAAAATGGAAAGATCACTTAAGGATTAAGGGTATAAGGCTTACATGAAAGGGCATAATAGACTTTTGGATGGTTATAGGAATAGAAATTAGAAAAAAAGAAAGATATAAAGAAGAGAGAAAGAGGGAGAGTGTCGTGAGAGACAAAGGAAGAAGAAGAGAAAAGAGGAAAGCTAGGTTTGAAGATTTGAAACATTTGAAGCATCAAACAAGTAAGTATTTGCATAAACCTTTCTTGGTTATTGGATGAAGCATAGTTAGGGTTAGTTAGAAGTGAAAGCAAGGTTGAACGTGGGTAGGAAGATGGTGGAAAATGGTTTAATCTTTTAGGGTTGATAATCATGTTGTGTTTGTGAATGTCTTTGGTTTGGAATGAGCTTGGAAATGAAGTTTAAGAGGTGTTTTAGGGTTGTTATGGGTTAAAATTGAAAGATGGGAAGTGTATAAGTGAAAAATACGAAGAAAAGGGGTTTTCGGGAGGATTTTGGGTTTGCACGTCGCGACGTGCAACAATATGCTCGCCGCGGCGTTCTCACGGCGAGGCACCCATTTTTCAGCTCTGACATCCTTCGGTATTTTGGGAATAACTTTTGATGTAGATGTTCGATTGAGGTGATTTTTTCCCTGTAAACTAGAGACATAGGGATACAAGTTGTATGAAGGAATGGAGTCCAAATTAAGTCTATAAGAATCTCAAATTTTGGATGGAAGTTGAGCATAGAATTTTTGTTTCAGCATAAGTTATAGTTCAAATTGTTAAACTATAACTTCCCGATTTCTACACCAAATTAAATGGAATTTTGTTTGTTGTTTAAGGAAATCAAGTGAGGCAATTGAGGCAAGAGGAGAAAGAGGAAAGACACAATTGAGCAACTAGCAAGCAAGGATTTTCATGTGGGTTACAATTTTATGATTAAGTAATAAGCCACTAATGTTTTCTTTCAAATGATACAATAAACCTCAGCAACTAATGTTACAATAAACCTCAGTAACCAATACATCAACTAATGTTATAATAAACCTCAGCACATCAACTTTAATAACTTTAACCTAAATTAGTTGACCATTAACCTATATAGGCTGACCAATCCCTAAAAATATGATTGTAATTACTTTAAATGCTCAAATTCAATTTGTTTAATGCAATTATGATTTAGCACTTCCTAAAAAGTTCTCTGAAGAGTGTTTAAAGGATCAAGATGTTTTTCTATTAAAACCAAAAACTTCAAGGCCTTTTGATGAATGAAGAAACTCACGTAATGAAGTAAAATGAAATGTTTATACATGGTGAGCCTTTTATATTATCAAATTAAAAAATAAGATTACAATTAATAATACAAAAAGTAAAATGACCTTGATGAGTGTTGATCTTCTTTTCTACTTATTTTGATCTTCATTTCAACTATTGCAAACTTCAACTTCTCTTTATCAACTTCATCAACTATCTTCTTGAGTTTATAACTTCATTTTGTTCACAAATTGCTTTTTATAAAAAATAATAAATTCATTGGTAGTAATTATTTATTCTTTGATTGCCCCTTCATAAAAATAGTGCGGGTTCATTGCCTCACCTACTTCCATCTAAGCCTTCCACAACAGATCAATGTCCACACCATCTTTTCTTGGTTGAAGCAACCACAAAATTTCAGAATCAATAATCCCAATATCTTTCCAATAATCCTTTCAGTTGTTGTTTACTCTCTTTGGAAAGAAAGAAATGCCAAAACTTTTAAAGATGAAGCTTTGGAGGTGGAGGGATTGAAGTCCAGAGTGATCACCCAAGTCCTGGAGCAACTCAGTGCAAACACCGATGGTAGGTAAAGGTAGAAGAGTTTTAAGTCACTAATAACATATATGCAGTTTCAGTTTCAGGTACACAAAAGGAAAATTGGAGAATACAAATTGAAGAAGCTCAACTCGAGGCAAACCAATCCAAATCAATAAAGAAAAGAACAGGAGATCATCAGATCCCCATAGACCATCAAGAGCAGTTAACAACACCTCAACAGTCACACTCTTGGAAGGGCAAGGTGAAGGTTTGATCAAAAGAGAGCAAGAGAGCCTTCAGTGGATTGGGATGTGGCTGTGTGGTCTAGAAGAAGCTGCAACAAACTTACAACAGAAGCAGACTGCAAAGAGGGTAGGGTTAAAACCTCTACACCATGGGTAGGCACCACCAAGGGAGAGCAGAAAACAAAATTGGAAGGTCGAGAAAGTAGGTAATTCTATCTGGTGTGAAGAAATTGTTGGTAGTTTTCATAAGGCAAAAGATAATGCCAAAGAAGAAATGGGCAGTGGAATCATGCTGCAAAGTTGTAATTGCCAAATGTTCCAATAGATGCTTACATCATAGGGATATTAGGATTGTTGTGAAGCTTATCACCAAAATGTGGTTTTAGTGTGTTGTTGCCATGAGTGAAACATTAGCTCAGGGTTTTTCATGTCAGTATAGGGGGTTGTCTCTTTTGGCTTGGTATGAGATTGGTCTTATATACTATCTACACCTATGTAAATAAACTCTTTTTACTACATTTATCTTATTACTGATTTACCAAAAAAAAGTTTTGTCATTATTAAAACATCAATTAGAACCTTCCTTGGCTCAATAGTATCATTCAGTCTCAGATATTAAACATGAGATCTTTTCCTTTAATTAACAATACTTATGCTTTTGTAACCAAATAATAAAAGCAACTATTTATTAATTTAATTGGTTATGATCATTCAACTAGGCAATAATTGACGAGTTGATCTTACAAAGACTAGAATTACTAGTACTTACCATCTTTCTACTGTGATTATGGTGATGATAATTAATCAAATAAAAATTAAAATAATAATCTAAAATGAATCAATATAATTAACTAACAAGAATGAACATTAGACAAAAAAAACAATGAAAGAAGTCAATGATACCTATACTTCGAATTGTCCCTAAGATTTCTTATACAATAATGATTTCACTAATTAATTTAATCTATAGTTCATTGGATCATAGAAGTTCCTATATTATGTTAATGTCTTTGGCCTACACTATTAACATCTAATCATTGATTGGTTTAATTGATTAGTAAATTTTATTATTAGGTTTGACCCTAATCTAGAGGATTTATATTGAGCTATCTCTAAGTTTGCATTAAACTCCTTTCAATTATGATAGATCTATTCACACAAAAAGATTGCTCAGTCTCAATTGCATAAAATCATACATGAAATAACATGCTAGTAATATTAATTTAAAAATAATTAAGAACATATAATTGAATCTCAATAAACTAAAGAATGAATTAAAATAAAATAAAATCACTATAAGGACCATCCTAGTCATTTATTGCAATTACCAATAAAAATTTAGTTCATAATTGTAACATCAAGACTAAACAAAATACAAAAAACTAAAAAAACTATGATAGATCCTTTTTAATTTTTATGAAGTCCACTTTAGATTTATGGAAATCCATTGCAAAATATATTTTTGCTTGTTCTTTGTTCTTTCTATCATCTTAGGTTATCAATATTTGTTTTCTCGAGCCTCCTTTGAGCCTCTCTCCAGCCTTTTACGAACCACCTACAATCTTTTCTCTTTGTTTTCTCTTTTATAACTAGAAAATTATGGGTCTTGGAGTGAAAATGGTAACCTATATAGCTTTGTGCATAGCTGTGTCCCTCATTTTTGCTTTAGTTCTTTGACAATTATGAAGAAACACGATCTTAGAAAGCTACACAATCATGGTTGTATACCTTAAAAACAACTTCAATCTTTCAATTTTTCCTTGATTTCGTCCTATTTATACTCCTTTTGGCCCATGAAGATAATTAAGACCTAAAAAATAATATGAATGAATTAAGTACCAAAAACAATAAAAATCTCAAATAAAAAACAAATGCACTAAACATAGGATTAAAATATGGTTAATTAACTATTTACCAATCTCCCTCACTCTTAAGCATTTTCTTGTCCTCAAGTAAATCAATTTCATCACTCTAAACTTAATAAGAAATAACTCTAGGAAAGCATTAAACAAATCAAAGATTTCCATAAATATTCTCCATTATTCATTTAATTGCAAAGCTCATTGAATTGTTAAGCACTTAGTTACTTGCCTCAAGTTATTCAATTCACTCTATAATTCTCATGTTTAATATCTATAAAATATAATAAAACTAATTAAAATAAAATTGTTAAATTAAAAAGATGTAATTGTCTCCTAAGGAGTGTTTGTTTAACATCATTAAGTTGACATTCCTAGTTCTGCTTACTGCATCATGATGTTGGAGATCATAGAATTGGTGGCTTGTCACTCATAATTTCTTAAATAAAATCCACTATTCCAAAATCAATCAAATCAAGAAAGTAATAAGTGCCATCTTGATTAAGAGAATGTCTCAAAGCTTCAAACATTTTGAAAGTAATTTCTTTATCTCCTACTCTCAACATCAATTACTACCTTAGCTGTAGCTAATGAAAAACAGCTTAATATAAGAGGTATTTCAATGTCATCATCCATATCTAATATGACAAAATCATATGTGAATATAAATTTGTCAACTTTGACCAACACATCTTCTATAATCCCTCTAGTGTACTTGATTGACTTATCAGCTAATTGTATAGTCATCCTTATTAGTTTTGGTTCTCCTAACCCTAATCTCTTAAATAACTTATAGGGAATCAAGTTAATGTTAGCCCCTAAGTCAGCTAATGCCTTTTCAATTGATAAGATACCAATTAAGTAAGGGATAGTGAACCTCCCTAGATCCTTAAGGTTCTTAGGTAGTTTATTATAAAGGATGGCCAAACAATCCTTTCTAAATGTCACTATAGATAGTTCCTCCAACTTCCATTTTTTTAATAGCAATAGAAATTTGGTGTACTTTGACATATTGGAAAAGCCTAAACAAAAGTTAGTTAATATGCAATTGTTTAAAAGATTTTAGCTTACTAAACTATTCTTCCATGTGATCCTTTTTCAGTTTTGCTAGATATGAGGTAAAAGGTTTATGTCTCCGCTAATATGGTTCCTACCTCCTTCCTTATCTTTTTTATTTTTCTCAATCTTATATTCCTTAAATTACTTATTTTCCATGCTCAGCTCCCTGTCATATCTAAGAGAGACTACCTTCTTATGCTCCATCAAGTTTATCTCAGTATTGCTAGTAGGCCTCTCCGTGGTATCTAATAAATTATTTTATCATGCTTTCCTATTTGATTCTCTAAGTTGTGGATAAAATCCTGTTAGTTCCTTAATGAAGCTTTAGTAGGTTAAAATTAAATTTTAGATGAATGAATAAATTTAGTCATAATATCTTCCAAGCTAGGCTTCTTCTCTTACAGAGGATGATATTGTTAATGAAATCCAAGTGGAGGGTTCTGCCTTTGTTTTTCTTGATTTCGCCAAGAAAAATCTAGATAATTCCTCCATACTAAGTCGTAAGTGTTATTGTATGGGTTATTTTACAGTCAAGGTATACTACCTATATAGTTAACACATTCGACTGATTGTTGCTGCAATCTTAATGGCTTCATAATCTTAGTTCACATGCCCTCTTCCACATAACTCACACAATATCATTTGAGTTTGTCATTATGTGATTGAAAATCAACCAATCTTTTTACTAAAAGATTCAACTTGAATTGCTAAAGATTTCATCTCATCTACATCATAAACTCAAGCTGGCTTATTAGATTTATCTCTTGTTGAATTTAACTACTAACTATTTATGACCATCTCTTTGATCAAATTTTGTGCCATTTTAAGTGTCTTACTATTTAATGTTCCTCCAACTATAGCATCTATCATCTACTTGGATGAAGGATTCAAATCATTATAAAATATTTGAACCTATAACTAAATAGGGAGACTATGATGTAATAAATCCTTAAATATCTCCCATATATCGTATAAAGCTTCTAATTTAATTTTAGCATATGAAGTGATGTCATTCATCATCTTTTCCTTCTTCGCTAGTGGGAAGTAATTCATTAGAAATTTTCTAGTCATTTAGTACTAAGTCATGATCATTCCTTTAGGAATAGAGTCCACTTGTTAGTTCAGGTCCTCGATGAGAAAGGGATTAGTGATCGTGGCTCTGTCGTTCGATTTAGAAATCGACCTTGGAAACCGGTCAAAATAAAATTATTCCAAGATTGCAGCAAGCTGAACCTCGGGTCGTCTCTCTCGATGGAACCGTTATGCAATTGATCCTAAGACTAGCCTAAGTTTGAAACATGCAATAAAAGCAATTAAAAGGGGGGTTTGTATGATTGACTAAAATTAAGGAAATAAAAGTATAAAAGAATATTTTTGGATTTTGGGAAAATTAATCAATTGAAAATGACTAAGATTTAAATCAAATTACTAAAGCTCTCTTGAAAATGTGGCTCGGGTTATCATCGTTCAAAATAATTTTCGGGGTTTGAAATCCACTAAGTTTCGAAAGCACAACCTTAAAACTATTTAAGTCCAAGAATTTAATTAATCAACTCGATTAATTAAATCTTGTTAAAACCCTTAGTGTGAAAAATTGGATAGAAATTTGCAATCAGTCAACCGGATTTAGCATATCTAGCTTAACCTAACACAACTAGGCAGATCAAACAAGTTCATGCAAAAATCCGAATGAACATACATGAGACTTCATGTATT
>JANVCL010000008.1:20692987-20703975 GCA_026546855.1 Erythroxylum incrassatum | reverse complement strand
ATACATTTAATTTCCTTATCCTTTATTAATCTTCAACATATTCATTATGCATACATATATAACCATAACAAATCAATATAAGTCCTATACTTTAACACAAATATGAAACTAATTAATCAAAATCAACAACAACAAAACTACATTGTTGTTTTTTACAGCAACTAACACCAATATTACTTAAATTTAAAAAAAATTCACCGTAGGCATTTTGTCAAACACATGGCATGCACACTATTTTTTCATCCCTAATTCAACAAACATTCCTACATTCTTCCCTTTAATCTACAACAGCCACCATACACATTCAATAACCCTCACAAAACTAATTTATAATCAAAAAACAACAACCAAAATCGTAATATGTGTCATCCACCGAATGTCACAAAGAGGAGAGGAACAAATGAGCAAACTACCTTCGGTCATGACAACCGCAGCAGGGGACGCCGTCGAGCTTGGCGTCGACGACAATGGCTGGACCAGACGGTAGTGGCGATGGCGGTTGGAGGTTGCGGTAGGGCGAAATCCAGCCGACGGACGAGGGAGAAGACGAGAGTTGCGCAGGAGAACGGGAGGGGAAGGGAAAATTGGGGGTTAAAATACTTTTCGCCAAAACGGAGGAGGACGCCGGAGGAGAGGAGAAGACGATTCCGGAGGAGAGGAGGAAGAGGCGCGCGCAAGGAACAGAAAAGGAGGGAGGGGCTCGGTTTTAATTTAATTATTACCGACCGAAATTTAATTATATACCGACCGAAACGGACCGTCTGCAAACAATTCCCACCGACAACTTCACCGACCGAACATCAATTCCGTCTCTATTTCCATACCACTGCAATTCGGTCGGTATTTTTCCGTTGCTATTAGACTATTTTCGTGTAGTGCAAAAAACAATTGTGGGACTTTTATGCATTGAAAATTAATTAATACAAATAACTACTGTGTTCCTTATTTCTGTATCTCATCATTCTCAATAAGTTATATTATGTAATATTATATTAAATAAACAAAAATACTAGTAAGGATAGAAAAGAATTTGAAGATAGCATCAAAAACTTAAAGAATAAGTGACAGGATTATTAAATAGATAATGAAATGGGTCGTCTTATTTTCTGTTAATGATCTTCTGCTTTCCCATAATTATCATGCCGCTGTTTTACAATAGTCTTATCCCAAATACGTCGGAATAAGGAGGGTTGAAGGTAAAAATTCTTAAAACTGACTAAGTAGATATTATTATATTAACGTGGAAAACATGATTTATATTTGTATTTGGATTTTTGATATACCACTTAGCAAAATGAAGCGTGGATCAAATGCGTAGTCTTGGTCTTCTTTCTGATAAAAGGTTTAGGAAAAGAATTATATATATGAGGACACTAGTCATTCTTAACATTTGTAGTTTATAAGACGTGGAAGTTACTCCACACCTAAGCTTTGATGCTCAATATTTGTGTGTGCGCATATATGGAAAGGAAGGGATGGAAGACAATGAGATAAAGAGGAGGAAGTCACCCTAGAAACTATCTTTACAATTTCCTTATCAGCAAGTGGAATTTAGTCTTCGTGACGTTCTTTCTCTAAATAATGTGAAACAGACAAACAGTTGCTGGCAACTTGTGCCTGCTATTTCTGTCCACCACAAGAGAGGACAGAAGAAAACGGAAAGCTGGCTGTGAGTGACATGAAACAACTCTTGCCAATACCATACCTTAAAGATATGAATCTGTTAAAGAAAAAAACAAAATCAAGAGCTGTTCTTACAAATATCCCAAATTCAGATGAATTCATCTATTATAGTGTACGCCTTCATCATTTCCATTTACCCAGTTCAGGCAACTAGAGTATATGATTGACTGTAATGATTATGGTGGCTTGATTGAAGAGGAGAAAACTTGGGCAATAATTTCATGAGCACTACACAATTCAATGGCTGTGTTTCTTTGTTGAAAAAGGAACAACACCCTTGACAGGTTGTGTTGAGAAGGCTCTAATGGTGATGAATTAAAGAAGTCTAGTTTAGTGCCTCCAAAGCATTTCATCTGATCATTATTTTAATGGGCAAATGAGGTTTGGCCTGGAAGGCGTGTAGAAATTACTATCACACGCTCACTTTAAAGCAGACGGTGCCCTTTCCCTCTCCCTTTCCTAGTCAAACTAAAAAACACCTACCCACCACGAATATCGACAGTGTATCCGTGATCATATTCTGTCCACAAATATCTCTGTATATATTATTGTATTTATACAGTTTGATTCATCGAGATCAAATTATTCCGTTTCACGAGATAATGATAACTTTTAGTGGGGCTTTTCGTTTCAGCTTTTCCTGACTCCTTGTAATTTGTATGTGCATATATAGGCTTCACGTGTGTCTTTCTTTCTTCAGTAGATTCCTTTTGCTTTTAATCGGGCATTTCTGCTGCTGTTTGTTACGCCCTAGTGCTTATCTACTTCGCTAGACTTCTTTCATATATGTATATTTATTTACTTATTCTCGCGCTTGATTTCCAGCTGAATTATTGTTATTGTTCTGATCATAGCCCTTTGTCCAATTTTCATAAGCTTCAAGGTTCCTGCTTTCTGGGTTCCGTTTGATCAAACAGATGTCCTAAGTCTTATCCGGTTGGCAAGTAATCTAGTGTTTTTAACTCAAATTTGGGTTTCTTCTGATTACGATCACTTGGATTGGAGCCTTGAAAGTCTGTTTTAGTCTTGAAAGTTCTGATATTGACTTGAATTTGGGCCAATTCGTTCAGAACAAGAGCAAAATGGAGGGTTGTAATATGCTAAAGTTTTTTGTGTTCGCTGTTGTGTCTGCGCTTTGTGGTCGTGTCATGAGTAAGGAATGTACAAATATTCCTACTCAGCTGTCATCACATACATTTCGATATGAACTCTTGTCGTCAAAGAATGATACCTGGAAAGAAGAAATGTTTGAATACTATCATTTGACGCCAACCGATGATTCAACTTGGGCTAATTTGCTACCAAGAAAAATATTGAGAGAAGAAGAATTCAGCTGGGCAATGATGTATAGGAAGATGAAAGACCCTTCAAAATCCTCTGGAGATTTCCTAAAGGAAGTTTCACTGCACAATGTGAGATTGGGTTCGAGCTCAATGCACTGGAACGCACAACAAACAAATTTAGAGTACCTGTTGATGTTGGATTTGGGCAGGTTGGTCTGGAGTTTTAGGAAGACCGCAGGCTTGCCTACTCCAGGCACTGCATATGGCGGCTGGGAGGCCTCAGATTGTGAGCTACGGGGCCACTTCGTTGGTTAGTTTCATTTTGATTCGGCGTGATACTTCTTGCTGTGAGCATGATGTCATTTCATTTCCTTTAAATCCTTGTTCACTGTTAGAATTTCCATACTGCTTCCGAGTGGCAAGACAGATTCGGGCGACTAGGGAGTTCAATCTTTTCCTCCGTTTTTATTGACAGAATGAGTCATCATTCTTTATTCAAAAGAACACTTCTTGCATCATATTTTGGCTAACAATCAACTTTACGTTTGCTTCTGAATTCTATGATCTATGGAAAAATAACCACTGCTGGTGAAATTATACGTTTCTTTCATCATATTATATAATTGTTTACCTTAGAAAGCTTTGGGGGATGTGTTTGATGTGTCCATCAATTATAATCTATAGAGAAACAACACTCTACTAGCATTAATCTTCATTACTTCTGAAAGTCATTGCTTCGGAAACTTTAGGTTGTTAATTTGTGAGCCTTTAAATTTCCAGTGGAGTTCATCTGGGAGGACCTGCAGCACCTCTGACCCTGTCTCCACACATGAACATAGGACTTGGCACCTCAACTTCTATTGTTGCAATATTGTCCAAGCTTCAACTAAAATTTATTACTTGTTACTCCAATCTAATAATCCCTGTGATTTTCTTTTTGTTCTTGTTACTCCAATCTAATAATCCCTGTGATTTTCTTTTTGTTCTTATATTGAAGGGCACTATTTGAGTGCATCGGCCAAAATGTGGGCTAGCACTCACAATGATTCCCTCAAGGAGAAAATGTCTGCGGTAGTGTCTGCTTTATCTGTCTGTCAGAATAAAATAGGCACAGGGTACCTGTCTGCTTTTCCTTCCGAGCAATTTGATCGTTTTGAGGCTATAAAACCTGTCTGGGCACCTTATTATACAATTCATAAGGTGGAATCTTGTTTTTAATTGTATCGTTCATGCAATCATACTTCACGTCCAAGCGGTTATGTGATGATTTTGCTCTCTTCTCAACCTCACAGATCTTGGCTGGTCTCTTGGATCAATATACTTTCGCAGATAATTCTCAAGCTTTAGAGATGGCAAAATGGATGGTTGATTATTTTTATAGCCGAGTTCAGAACGTCATAGCTAAACACACTGTTGAAAAACACTTTCAGTCACTCAATGAAGAAACCGGAGGAATGAATGACGTCCTTTACAGGCTATTTACAATAACAGCAAGTTCTCTATTCTGTTTTAGCTTCTGTTGCTTAATTTCTCACAACCATGTTTTGGAATAACCTTCTTGTCTCATTTTATAAAATGCCTAATTCATTTGGAACGATCTTCTTGTCTTATTTAATTCATTTAAAATTATTTCCCTAAATCATTTCCTAAAGGATTGGCGTTTTAACATATGGCATGATAGAATTATGTATCAGTTTCTTTTTATCTCCTGAGCCAAGCAGCATGGTTCCCCAATCTTGTTCTAACGCAAACGTCTTTATGTCTCTGTATGCAGGGAGATCCAAAGCATCTGTTATTGGCTCATCTTTTTGACAAACCATGCTTCCTTGGTTTACTTGCAGTACAGGTACCTTCTTTTCTTTATTGTCAATTGAAAGATTTTACTTGCCGCTTTGGCAAACCCAAATTTTCTGTTTTTGTTTTCATTTGGTCGTGATCAGGAAACAGGATGCTTATTCTGGTTTTCATGAAACAGAAGCAAAATATTTTAGTTAAACTTCTGCCCTTAAACTTTGCCTACATTAAGAGTTTTCATTTTAGAGCTTAAAGTTGACTGAAGCTCCTATTGGTAGAAAATGAAATGTGTAAACTAAAATGGCCCCATGACTAAATGGAATACTGATGTTCTCTTTATACTTAAGCATAGAGTCGAATATTGCTGCCAGTGTGGCGGCCTGCAGATAGAGAAATGTTAAGCATCTACTTTCATAGGCAAAATTTCTCTGCTTAAAGAAACATAGAAGCTTGTATCCTGCTTAATGCTTTTCAGAATTCCTTATCTTATACCAGGATGAAACCATAAATAATTGTTATGATGGATCCAAATCTTGTCTTTTTCAAGCTTTTGTATGAGAATGGAATTCTGGGATACAAGGCAGATGCAAAGAGCAGATTGGAGATTAGATGGGGGGATTAATTGTTTTTAGTTTTCCACTCAAGGAATGATCTATTAAGCCTAAAATGGTGTATTAGCTTTAAGTAAGTTCGAAAAAAAGAAAGAAAGACAGGATTGTAGTGGGACATTTAAATCTACGCAATTTCCTTTAGATTACAGCAATAACTTTCTTCTTTGTTTGTAGGCTGATGACATATCCGGCTTCCATGCCAACACTCACATCCCCATTGTTATTGGATCTCAAATGCGTTATGAAGTCACTGGTGACACACTTTACAAGGTGAGTCGCTTCAGACAAGAATATCCCTTCATAATGAAGCCCTTTTGCCATTCCCTACTTTCATTTTTTGGAGAAGTTAGAAAATCAAGGCATGTGTAAATCAGCTATATATGATTTCTTACTGAAGGATTGATGTTAGAAAAGATGAACAACATTAGTTTTTGCTGGATAGTTTAATGGTCTTTGTTAAAATAAAATTTGTGATGTTACAGGATATAGGAGTTTACTTCATGGATATAGTCAATTCTTCTCACAGTTATGCCACTGGAGGGACATCAGTCAGTGAATTCTGGTACTAAAAAAAGCATCTTCATGTTTTAATGAGTTTATATCAATTTGTTTATGTTTCTTTCTTGGTCAAAAGAGAGAGAGAGAGAAAGAAAAGAGAAGCTTCTGTGTTGAAGTTTGTTGGAGCTGTTTTCCAGTATTGGAGTATATGTCCTGTTCCAATATTAGTAAACCACGTTTTCCACATCCACAAAGTGGTCACTAGCTTGTTTCCCTGTGTTATTCCATGATTAGGTCGGATCCAAAGCGATTGGCTAGCACATTAACAACTGAGAATGAAGAATCATGCACAACTTATAACATGTTAAAGGTATCATGCTCTAGATTTTGTTTTCCCATTTTTCAATTTGGTGATTGAAGAATTTCAAGTTTGAAAATTTAGGGTTTACAATATGCGTTTAAGTGCATTATGTTAGATTCTTTTTTACACATCTTTGTTTACTAAGATTTTTCAGAAATAGTGATCTATTACAATGGTTTCTTTTGTCGAATTTCTAGAGATGATCCATTTTCTATAATGAGTTGGTAACTTTGAAGAAACTTTTTGATGCAAAATTACTGCATGAACTTGATGTTACCGCATGAACTTGTAGGTCTCTCGAAACTTGTTTAGATGGACCAAAGAAATGGCATACGCAGATTATTATGAGCGTGCCCTGACAAATGGTGTTTTAGGAATCCAAAGAGGAACAGAGCCTGGAGTGATGATTTACATGCTTCCACAAAGTCCTGGAAGTTCCAAAGCCAGGAGCTATCATGGATGGGGAACACCAACCAACTCTTTCTGGTGCTGTTATGGAACAGGTGTGGGAGTCAGTGCAGCGTTTTGAACTGCCATTCTCAAGAGAAAGTCAAACTTGCTAAATTTCTTTGAATCTCACGATCTTTGTCCTTGTTTCTTTTCAATTTTGTTTATCTAACATGATAATCTACTTGCATTTTGATATCCTCAGCTAGTGATGGTCAAATACCCCATTTATTGTGCTAGCATTTGATAATAATGCTACTTTGACAGGTATTGAATCTTTTTCAAAGTTGGGAGATTCCATATATTTTGAAGAAGAAGGAAAAGTGCCAGGCCTCTACATCATCCAATATATATCAAGTTCTCTTGATTGGGAATCTGGGCAGATTATGGTTAATCAGACAGTTGCTCCTGTCGTCTCCTCGGATCCCTATCTTCGAGTAACTTTCACCATTTCTCTGAAGAAGGTACTTTTTAACAAATGATTTATGCATGAAAGAGTTTACATCAGCGTCCTCTAGTAGTATTGCTCCACAGCACATCTACTCTGTTCCTCTTAGAAATAAACTCTTTTCTATTTTTGGAGTGGCTACTATCTGAATTGAGTATTTCTGAGTTGTGTATTCTTAACTCTACTTCATTCTTCAAGGGACTGCTATGTTTTATACCTGCTGCAATCTTTGCAGGGATCCAGCCAATCTTCTACCTTAAACTTGCGCATACCATTTTGGACACTTTCCGATGGTGCTAAGGCAACATTAAATGCTCAAAGTCCATCCCTACCAGCTCCAGGTAAAAAGGCATATTTCCCAATGAATGCTTCACCGATTGTATCAATTTGTATCTAAGGGCTGTTATGTTTCGATTTTCTCTTTTGTCTACAAAAAACCAAAGGAATGCTAATCAATACCTTTTTATTCTTATTTTTAAAAAAATCCATGGAATACTCTTTTATTCTACATCTATTGCAGGTAATTTCCTCTCAATTACAAGGTCATGGAGTGAAGGTGACACACTTAGCCTTCAGCTTCCCATCAGTTTAAGAACAGAAGCTATTAAAGGTACTATGACAAGAAGTCTGGTTTACTAATTCAATCAATATGATGATTGTTTTTGGCGTAGATACTGCATATGGCGGCTTAATTATCAGGATATATGACTGACAGTTTTGAATCGTGTTCAGATGACCGGTCCGACTATGCTTCTATTCAGGCAATATTTTATGGCCCTTATCTACTTGCGGGCCTTACAAGTGGTGACTGGAACATCAAATCAGGGACCGCAAAAGGTCTTACAGATTGGATAACTCCAATTCCGTTGGCTTACAATGATCATCTAGTATCTATTTCTCAAGTGTCAGGAGATTCAGCTTTCGTCCTCACAAATTCAAACCAGTCAATCACAATGGAAAAGACCCCGAAGTCTGGCACAGACGCTTCTGTTCATGCCACTTTTAGACTCATCTTAAGTGATCCCTCTTCATCAGAACTATCAACTTTTGAAGATGCTATTGGTAAATCCGTTTTTCTAGAACCATTCGATCTTCCAGGAATGTATCTGGTACAGCAAGGAGAAGGTAACAGCCTTACGGTTGGAAATGCTGATGACAGCAATGACTCTATTTTCCGCCTGGCTTCTGGATTGGATGGAAAAGATGGAACCATATCCTTGGAATCAGTAAGTCATGAAGGCTGCTTCCTTTCTACTGGTGGGAGTATAAGTTCTGGCGTAAGTATAAGGCTGAGCTGCAAAGCGAAGCAATCAGATGTTGGATTTGATGAAGGAGCCAGCTTTCTGATGAACAAGGGACTAAGTGAATATCATCCAATCAGTTTTGAGGCAAATGGCGAAAACAGGAATTTTGTTCTTGTTCCATTGCTGAGCTTGAGGGATGAATCTTACACTGTTTATTTTAACATTCATGCTTAAGAAATCTGCTTATATTTTAGGGGAGGGGCCTAAGAAAGCCTTTAGGAATAGGAAAATAGCAACATAAGGTTATTTCCTTCCATTGATTACATAACAAGGGGTGACAGACGCTGTTACTCCCTTGCTCATAGTCCTTGCGAAATTAAGCGTGTAACCGTCCAAAACGACATATTAGTTGTCACTGATCCTGATTAAATAAGTAAGTGGGATGCCATAGAAATTGGCGGTGAAGAATGGATGCAGTTTGAGCATATTTGTACGTGGGTTTTATGAATCATTTGGTCAACCCTTCATTGACATTATCTACCATTAGAGCTCTATATAGATGCATATATAGCAGACCACATCCTTTTCTTTTGCCCGGTTCTTAATGTTCTATAGGTTTGGAACAAAGTAAAAAGAAGGGATTTAATATATCGGCAATAAAAATATGTAAACTTTAAAAATATATTTTATTATTAAAATTTAATATCCATACATAAGTGACTCAAGTCATAAGTCTATATACTCAACAAAATTCTAGATAATTATAACAATAGGTAACATCTTACAAGTATCAACAGCAACAAAATCATTAAAAATAGTAGTAATAACAACAACATAGTAGCAACAATAACCAAACAACAATATCATGTTACAAAAACACTAGGGGATTGCACTAACAAATACATAAATAATCATGAAAAACAATTCCTCCAAACATTGTTAAATGCAAAATCATTAATAATAGTATCAAGATCAATATTATCTAATATATCCTTCTCGACATATAAAATAGCTAAATTACTCAACCTTTCTTATGACATTGATGACCTCAAGTAAGTTTTCAATAATTTTTATTTTGTAAAACTTCTCTTAGATGATGCTACAGTCACAAGTATAGTCAATAAAATTTAATAAGTAATTGAAACTTTTTGATAACAATATGTAGCTCTGACAAGTTCAAGAATTTCAAGTAATGATATTCACTCATTTGAAAAAATCATTTGCAACACTTTTAATTCTCTTAGTTCATTATCATCCAACGACCTCAACTTCTTTGAATTAAATAAGAATCTAAAAATACTTTCAAATGTTGTTAATTGTTCAAATTCATTCTTCAACGAAGCAATTGCTATATTCACAACAACTAAAAAGTAACTAACTCTAAATGAATCCTTAGTTTATTGTATTTCTCTATCATGATCATTTTCGTCAAATTATCTTTTCCTAATAATACAATGTCTAGTTGAAATATAGGGTCTACATTCATCTCATGTGTAAAACTTTTAACAATAATCATACAAGAGGTAAATCATTTATTTTTATATTTTTTTTAAAAATACCATCTCACTTTCTAATTGCTCTATGGTAGTGTTGATGTATATAAATTTAGACTGCAACTTTTTACTTACTATATTAATAGTGAATAAAATATAATACTAAATAACCATACCAAAGAAAAACTCAAAACTCTAAAGCACATTAACCAAAATTTCTTCTTCACTCTTTGGCTTAGCATTATCACAAGATTTAGATAATTCCATCAAAGCTAATCTTATTTGAGTAGTTTTTAATCTAATAACTTTAACACTTTTTATTTGACTCTCCTAACTAGTGTAGACATTGATTTCATGGTTAAGCCTAAAATATTATCAAGTAAAACCTTCCACCTTTCAGGAGAAATTGAAAATAATGCATATATATGTTACACATCTTCAAAAAATGAAATAGATTTAACACGAAAATGTGTCATATCACTAAGAATAAGATTAAGATTATGATAAGCATATGACATATATAATGCTCTCGAATTTATTTCAAGTAATTGCTGTTGAACTCTTTGGTATTTTTCCTCCATATTAGAACTATTGTCATAACTTTACCCCTCATATTATGGAGAAGATAAGATCAAGAGACTTAAATGAATTTAATAATTCATTGAAAAGTCTCAATCTAGATGTGTCATCTACCTTCAAAAACACTAAAAAGTACTCCCTATATTTTTATTTTTTAATTGGCATATTCATACATCGTACTAAGAGATTCGTTTGTTCTTTGTGGCTTAAATCTGGGATACAATTGAGAATAATAGAAAAGTATTTCACCTCTTTAATCATTCTTATGTTAGAACTTCTAACATTATGGGGTCAAAAGAGAAATCAACTGATTTTGAATTTTGAGATTAAAGATAATTATGATAAATTTCATGATTTTAAATTATTACATAAAATTCAACTTGGTGTATTCGAATGAAGGCTTTATTGGGTTCAAAAGATGCTTGGGAAATAGTAGACAAAGGATATATAGAACCAGAAGAAGAAGCTGCTTTGAATCAGGCACAAAGGGATGCTTTGTGTAATACAAGGAAAAAAGATCAAAAAGCTCTCACCATAATCCATCAAG
>JANVCL010000008.1:20668877-20681401 GCA_026546855.1 Erythroxylum incrassatum | reverse complement strand
GAAAATGTTTGTTTCATTTGTTTTATTCTTTCTCTCATTTTGATTGAAAACTTAAAAACAAGTAAAACAGACAAATTAAAAAACACACATGTATATAAAAAGTAATGCGGAAATGTAAAGGAAAAGAAATTTACTTCCCTTGGGTTGCCTCCCAAGAAGTGCCTTTGTTTAGGATCACTGGCTCAACTCTTTCTTCTCCTCACGTGACAAAATTGTGATCTTCGAGTATTACAGTTAGCGCCACTTCCACGCGAGGTAGTTCCAGATAAAGCATTAGTTGATCATCATCCTCATTCAGCGTCTTCCCTATCCTTAGATTCTCAATCCTGACTGAGTTCATATACTCCGAAAATATTTTGAACGACTCTTCACCTTTTTCTTCATCACTAAAGATGCACCTAAATCGTGTTGGCTCTCCGAATCTTGGGCATTAGACTATGTGTTTCTTGAAAATTGTCCTCCTTCCTTTTGGAATTGTAGAGTATTCTGTTGCATTTGGAAAGTATTAGCTTTCAAAATATTATTCAACTCTTCCAGAGATGGACCGGAGTCGTGATAGGAAGCTTCTGGTATGTACGAGAATTGTTTTGTGTCCTGCAAACTATCATGGAAGTAATTTTGATGATTATCCCATCCATAACGAAAGTTAGGTTGATCAGTCCAAACATTGTTATAGGATTGAGAATATGAGTTATAAGAGAAATTACTTCTGTCCATATTGAAATTTTTTTTAACACGAAACAAAAAATGAAAAGATCACAAAATAACTGAAAAGAAATCAATTACGAACAAATATATACAAAACAATAATTAAATCACAAAGAAAAACTAAAACATCGCACTCCCCGACAACGACGTCAAAATTTGTTATGCATCGTTACGCTATTCAAAATAAAATAACTAGACTACTACTATAGCATTGGTGAGTCTAGGTTAATCCCACAAAGAGTGTGCGTAAAGTTTATGGAATGAAATTAACCGATGTTTAAGTTTAATGAGGGGGTTTTGGATTTTGGAATAAGAAAATAAAATGAAACTAACTTATAAAAACAAATTAAAGAAAACATGCAATAAAATGATAAAAGTGGAGAATTCGGTAGGGACCTGATTTTTTGGTTCAATCTCGGCCTAAACCCTGACTTAGCATATTTTATTAACTTTTTGTTCTCAAACCTCTCCTAGCAACTATTAATCGTGAGTCAATAATTAACCCGAGTTTTTCCTTAGGTTTTGCTTAATCAAGATACGATCGTTAATTAAACCTAACCACCGAACAACCTAGGATACAATCTCTAGATTTAATTAGGTAGTAGCATTACAAATTAGGAAAACTGATTAATCAAGGCAATAACCTTTAACATAGGTCATGTTATCCCTAATGATTACGAATCATTAGTCACTACACATGAATTTCAACACAACAATTACGGATTATATCGAAATTCTAGCAATGTTTTTGCAATTAATGATTCAATTAATGTATTAAAATCAACTCACAATACCCAACAGGTTCATACACAAATAACCAAACAATAAAGAAATTTTAATTATCCATACACAAAACCCAAATCAATTAACATAGAATAACATAATCAATTCCTAATGAGAGAAAGAAACAACAAAATAATAAAAAATTACTTAATTCAGGTCGTCGGCATCGATGTCGCCTCCAAACCGACGTCAAGATGCCTAGCCCTTCATAGGTGTTTCCTGAAAAAATGCTTCAGCCCCCATTCCAATCCCTAGCCAAAAACCCTTAATTTCTCTTCACTACCCAAGCTTCTTACTCCTCTCACTGCTCATCGACGGGACAATTTAATGTGGTAGTATTAGGTCCAAGGACACTGTACACTCCAGCCTTGTGTGCTCCTCTTCTACGTACTCCTCGTCTGCATTTAACGCAGACCTATCACGCACGTCTCTCTTGGCCTCTCATGCAACTCCTCTGCACCCACAATGCTGCACTGTTTTCTTTAACAACTAAGCCGCCTAGCTAAGTTGTAGCCCACGCCTACTACCTACGCCTCCACTGTTGCTGGATTCGACAATTTAAGTTGGTTCCTTTTTTTAAACCTCATGCCGCTGGGTCACGCTGTGTAAACATATCGTACACATGCAGTAAACGCAAACGTTTCAGTCACCTAGTCCTTGCTTGGTCCATTTGCTGTCATTTTGCTCTTTCTGTTTCCTTGGGTTGCTTTCCACTTTTCTTGTCTTTTATTTATTATTTTTCCTCCATGAAGACAACAAAAATAAATATTCGAAACATGTCACATATGTGGTGCTTTCGACTCACTTTAATTTCTTTGCTTCCAAATTGTACTTAAAATCATATATGAATTAAAGTGAGTATCTTACGTATTTTTCAATCATTAATCGCTAAGTGTAAATAATTAAATGCACCAACAATTAAACACATATCAACTCTTCAACACAAAATAGAGCAGCGAAAAAGAATATTAGCATTTTTCTTATTTTTTCTAAAATTATTTACATGGAGATTCATAAATGGTCTTTAGTACAATTATATTGTAAAATCTATTAAATTATCTTCTTCATAACCCTCCACCAATAAGACTTTCTTCTTAGATGAAACAAAAATAAGACAATATCTATAATTTCATAAAATTGTCAAAATAACTTACCTTAGTATTAGTATAGTGCATGATAAGTCATGCTTCTCCAATAACTATACTACACCATGAAAACTATTTCTTTGGAGTAAATTGTCCTTTCTCTATATGTCCTCTTACCTGGTTTCCATTTTCACTCATTAAAACAATTTAGGTGTTTATTAATATGCACTAAGTCATAATGCATTTAATATATCATTTGTTTATTTTATTTTTCTCCATGAATAATTTCAAATGAGAAACATAAAACAAATCTTCTTATTTGCTTTAGGTATTTACCAATCATTTGTGAAAATATATAACCAACCAGTAGTCAAATTTTGGATCGAATGATCGTGTTATATTCTAGTTTTAACATTTAAAAAACAAGGATATGACCTTATTATGTAAACAAAATTAGTTATGCTTATTTGAATGTTTGATCGACCATAATTTAAAGTTACATAATGCAAGATTATAACTTAATTTAGTTTCTTTTCCCTTTCTAGTTTGAAAATGACCACCACTATCTCATATATAAATCTCCTACTCTATATATTAACCATTAGTAATTAATTATAATTAAAATATACCAAAAAATAGTAAACAATTCTTAAGAGAGGAAAATATCTTGCTATAAATATAAAGAGTGACTCTACAAGTCCATATATCAAATGTTGTAACATTATAGCCTTTGTCCCTAAATACCTAAATGAGAAAAACGTAATGCACCAAACATAGTAGTTCTCCATTTTTCATTCTAGATTTGAAAAAAAAAACAAATGGGATATGAAACACTAGTATATACCCTAAAAAATATATAATTTGAAGTTCTACAAGTTATATGAAGAAGCCCATTGCCCTGAATTGGAAAGAACATCGGTCATGTAATGCCTTATTGTAAGTAATGAAAATAATATGGGCTTTATGATCAAAACCTATATAATCTATTTTTTATTATTTTAAAATAAAGATATTTTGAATAAAAAAAGAGGACACTATTTTATATTGTATGTAACTTTCAAAGCTTAGAATAACCATTTACTAGTGACAAAAAATTAAGGACTATCTATATTAGTATATTTCTTTAAAGGAAGCTACACAAAAATAGAATGTAAAGCATAATAAAAAAACTCACCCTCAATTGTTTGGACAATGAATTCAACCCAAAGTTTGAAACTATAGAACTACCATAAGAATCCAGAAGATTTTCGAGCTATAAAAAGATTGAGCTACTTTTATCGTTAGTAAAAGTTAAGAAGTAAATATTTCTTAACCAATGCAAAAAGATAAGCTTTCTTTATCCAACCTTCAAATCTCTATGGAACACACCTATGTTGTGGAAGTAATAAACATTGTTAATTAGTTGGTGGAAATATATCCTAGCATCATCCTCTTTAAGCTTCTCTTTCTCTTTGGATTGTATGATATATACTCCTTTATAACATGCTTTTGGATGATCACTTCTCATGCTCCATACATTTAACCAACCTTCAAAGCACAGTTTGAACTAACCGAAGAGAAGTATACAATATATAAGACCTATGATTATACATTTATAGAACCACGACGACGAGTGTTGTGGTGACACAAAAGACAGTACCTGAAGTAGGACAATGACGACGAGGACGTGCGGTGGCCTTCGATAGTGGCAGAGATGAGGATGCTGGCATGCCGAGGATGGTGGCACATTGAGGATGTGTGGTGGCACAACAAGGACGCCAGTGGGACAATGAGGAGGAGCAGTCAGATGACGAGGACGGCGATGACAGAAGAGAAGAAAAAACATTTGCTGCGATAGAGGAGGGGAAATGGAGGGGGGCAAGGACACTACTGTCACCAAACGACGTCGATTCCGTTTTATTTAAAACTCTGAAGCCGAAGAAAACGACAATGTTTTCCTCTAAAATTTACCGACGGAAATGTATTCTCTTGGTAAACCCAAAACTTATTTATTCCGCCAAGCATTCTCGCCTTCTTTATCAACAAAAAGTTTCTACTGATGCTATATTTTGTTGAAAATTTTATTGGGATAATTTCCCCCCATATTTACTGGCGGATATATTTTCTGTTACAAAATGAAAATTTTCCCAACAATTTTACCGACAGAACATGATCTTCAATCGGTAATTCACTATGATTCAGTTTCTGTTCGTAATTTTCCATCTCTAATTACTAATTTTCTTGTTGTGTTTTATAGGTTATGGATAAAGTAAAAAGAGAGAGAATAAATTAGCAATATATAAATATATAAAATTTAAAAATATTTTTTATTATTAAAATTTAACATCCATACATAAGTAACTCAATTTATAAGTTTACATAACAAAATACTAAATGATCACAACATCAGCTAATAACATCTTGTAAATATCAGTAACAATAAAATAACTAAAAATAGTAGCAGTAATAATAAAATAGCAGTAGTAGCAATCGAACAACAATATCAAATTGCAAAATAGTAAGAGAATTGCACTAATAAACACACAGATAATCGTGATTTATGAAAAATAATTTCTCCATACATTTCTACATGCAAAATCATTAATAATAACATCAAGATCAGTATTCAAACATATCCTTCTCGATATATAAATAGCTAAACCATTCAACCTTTCTTTTGACAATGATGATCTTAAATAAATTTTTAATAATTTTAACTTTGAAAAATTTTCTCAGCTGATGCTACAGTTGCAAATATTAGTCAATAAAATTCGATAAGCAATTGAAACATTTGGATGACAATTTGCAACTTTAACAAATTCTAAAATTTCAACCGATGATATTAACTTATTTGAAAAAGTAATTTGCAACACTTTTAATTCATAAAAAGATCATCTAAATCTACACCTAACACATTATCATTAAAAAAGTTGTTATAAAATTAGTGCAACATTCTTTTAATTCTTTATCATTCAACGACCTCAACTTCTTTGAGTCAATAAGAATCCAAAAATATTTTCAATTGCCATTAATTGTCCAAATCTATTCTTTAACAAAGCAATTGCCACATCCACAATAACTAGAAAATAATTAACTCTGAAAGAATTCTTATCTGATTGTATTTTCCATTGTGACCAGTTTCATCAAATTTTCTTTTCTTAATAATACGTCTAGTTGGAAATGTAGACTTAATGTAGACTTTATATTCATCTCATGTGTAAGACTTTTGACAATATTCATATTAGATGCAAATCTTTCGTCTCTATATTTATCAAAAATACCATTACACCTTTTAATTGCCTATGGTAGCCTCAATGCACATAGATTTAGACTGCAACTTTTTCCTTATCATATTAACAGTGAATAAAATATCATATCAAATAACAATACTAATTAAGAACTCGAAACTCTTGAGTACACTAACCAAACTTTTGGCTTCACTCTTTGACTTGGCAGCATCACTAGATTTAGATAATTTCATCAAAGCCAATCTTATTTTAGGAGCTTGAAATCTAATAGCTTTAACATGTTTTATTCGACTTTCCCAATGAATGTTAGACAATGATTTCATAGTGAAGCCCAAAACATTATCAAGTGAAACATTTCACCTTTGAAGAAAACTTGAAAATAATGCATATATGCGTTGCGCAACTCCAAAAAATGCAACAACTTTAACACAAGAATGTGACTTATTACTAAAAGTAAGATTAAGATTATGACAAGCACATGACATATATAATGTTCTCGGATCTATTTCAAGTAATCGATCTTGAACCCCTTAGGGTTTTCCCTTCATATTATAACTATTATCATAACCATGACATCTAATACTATGGACATTAAGATCAAGAGACTTAAATGCATTCTATAATTCATTGAAAAGTCCTAATTTAGATATGTTATCTACCTTCAAGAACTCTAAAAAGTACTCCCTTATTTTCATTTTTTATTTGACATATTTACACATTGTACTAACAATTTCATTTGTCCTTGATGGCTCAAATCTAGGGTACAATCAAGAATAATAGAAAAATATTTCACCTCTTTAATGATCCTTAAGATAAAACTTCTAACACTATGGACCAATAGAGAAATCAACTCATTTTGAATTTTGTGACAAAGATAATGATGATAAATTTTGTGATTTTGAATGTGTCTAACATGATCTTGAATTACTATATCAAATTCAGCAATCATCCCAAAAAATTACCATTACTATCTTGGTAAAGTTTATCGCTGGATGCTTAAAGGGCCAAATTATATTTAGCAAGACATTTCACAACATAAACTATTCTTATCAAAACTTGTCTCCAACGTTCTTTCTCATTTATAATTTCTTATTGCAAAACTTTATCAATTGTTTGATTTATGCTAAATCTTACTCTTAATTCATTCCAAGTCCTCATATTAGTCATATGCTCAACATTATTCTCTTGTTATTTAAGTCTCTCATTAAGATGCTTCCAATTTCTAAATTCATCATTTGCTAATGCATTTTGTTTACTATTAGATTTGAACAACTTACAACAAAAACAATATATATTATCTATATTTTTAGAGTAAGCCAACCATTTTCTATCAGTAATCTCTCCATTACTTAATTTTTTATAATAATACGAACATGAAAAATGTTAAGAGCTATTGTCTAAATGACACATAAGATTCAATTTTATTACATGCCCTTTTTCAACTAAAATGTCTCTTACTTTATTATCAAGATTATCCCAATTTTTAAAATCATAAATATCGAATATAGGGATTAGTTGCTTATCTACTCTTAAATTTTCTAAATTGGATGCATTTGGTAAATGATTGCGCTTACTCAAATTACTAATATCTTCATGAATATGAATCTCATCACTTAAATTTTCTTTATGTTTTTCCAAATTACCTCTACTTAATTTCTTATGATTCTTACTAGAGAAGCCTACTCTTTTGATAAATTTATTAATTGCTCCTTTTTGGGATAGGAAATTAATCAATTAGACAACATCATATAGAACAATGTGTTATTAGTCTCGTACTAGATTAGGCAACATCATGTTAATCAATTATATCACAATTGGTATCCTTTGATTAAGAAAATCAACATATGGGAATAAAATAAGAAGCATTAATATTGTAAGGCTTAAAAATAGAAAAGTAAAATTATTAGAATAGGAAATTACATATAGTACGAGACTAGAAAACTTTATCTCTATAAAAAATTAATCGAGAAGTTGTTGAATTTGAGATATATAAGACCCAAAATCTCCTGTACAGTGCTCAGTGCACTAGTTGTCTCAATTTTTCAATAAACCTTGAAAAAACCTTGCAAGTAGTTCATAAGATTTTACGATAGTTGAAATAACTTGGTTAAGAAATTATTTTTTAAAGAAAAATTTTGATAATTATTATTTAATAGTTACTAGTAGTTATTACTATTAAATATAATAAGAAGATTTTATTTTATAATAATTATTAACAGCCATTAAATAATGATAGATTATGTAGTTAGATTTTTTCCCCCTAACTACTTATTCGATAAAGTTGTAAGGTTATTGCGACTCGTACTAGATTAGACTGCTTATCCCACAACACGTAAATTTGTCACTTCAATTGCATTCTTTCGTAGTGAACCCTTAATTTTATTACAGACTTCATGCAGAAACAGGGCAAAAGCCTATGGCTACTTACGAAATTCAGTGCTTACTTTATCTTTTTCTTGATTTTTAAGCTGTACATTCTCCTACTGCGCTTTGGTGTTTTTGAGATACTAATCTGATATTCATGTAGCTTCAAATCCAGTCTTCTATGATGCACTAAGCATATAGGAATCGATTACCACGTGATCCGTGCAAAAGTTCAGGATAGAGTACTCAAAACCTGTTTATGATAAATTTTAATATCATCTTGCTGATTTCTTAATAAAGCCTCTTCTCTACGCTTCTTTTCAAAACTACTTGTGCATAATCTTTTTTCTGGTCGACAACTTGAGGGAATATTACAGACAGCGGCCCCATGGTTACAATAATTGTGAACTTGACGAGCCAGGTGACAAGATTAGGAAGAAACACCATTCATCTCGTTAATTATTTTTGTACTTCAACTAGCAAGTTAATTTATAAGAGATAATTCTGTAATCAGTTAAGAGAGTTAGTTTTGTGGTTTTCAATTTAGTTAGAGATAATCACCTTAATATATAACAAGAATTGACTATGAAGTCCACACAAAAAAAAAGAACTATGAATTTTAATTGAATGCACCTATGATAGACTCAAAAAACTCGTTTATAATATAGACATCTATGGAAACAAAATGGTAGTGGTAGTTGTCATTCTTCTCTTTATATGGCCTTTCTTACAATAATAAAGGAATCTACATTACACATACATGTAAGGAACATCAATTAGTAGCATGAAAATTTTTGTGTTCTTTGCTTCCTTATTTTTTAAATATATTACTTATGTTTGCACAACAATTAGTATCAAAGCTAAGGTTTGCTATCAAAATATCATTGCGTAGATTTGATATTGAGAAGTTCAATGGATCAAACAAATTCACTCTTCAAAAGGTGAAGATGAGAGTGGTTCTTGTTTTGCAAGGATGCACAAACATCGCTGGAAGAAGAAGAAAACATGTTGAAGAATTTGGGAGCATCAAAGTAGTAAGAGATTCTGTCAAAAGCGCACAATGTAATAGAAAAACCTTATGTATAAAGTTTGAAATGGTGGATTGAGGTAGAGTAGTCTGATGATCCTATAGGCGTTTGGCCAATTATTGAAACAAAATTGTTGAGTCTGGGTGAAGAAATTCTGAGAGGTGGTTGTTAAAACTAATGCTACGTTGTTACATAAACGATTTAAAAGTAAATATCAGAAATCACTTACTAATTGTTTATATCAAAAACAATTTTTCTATACATTGAGGATGTTAGAAAATGCATATGTGAAAGATCATAATTGACAATTGTAATAAGATCTTCTTGAATCTATAAGGTACTGGGTAAGTTAAAGATAAGGACTAAACCACAACAATTCATATAAGAATTTTGTTAATACCATGTTATATAATAAAGAGACTATTCTTGTCAGTAATGTGAAAGATACCTTATAGTCCAAGGAATTGAAGAAACGGGTCTTTGACACATATGAATATGTATTAGATATAAATCTAGTTATCGATAAAGGAAGGAGTGAAGAAAGGAGTTTTAAAAATATGAGTAAGTCAATTCATATTAAAGGCTAGAGTTGTTTGATATTTTAATTGTAAAGTTAAAGGGTAATTTAAAATGAGAATTGAGAAACAAATGGAAAAGCAATTCTAAGAGAGTTCTGATAAAGAGGGTAAAAGAGGCAATGATGTTTTTAAGACTTTGCAAATTAATCGGTGATAGACATCGACAAGACTTATTATATAAGTTTTAATAAGGACTAGTTCTATACTTTTAAAGAATGAAATGATACTGTCAAATTGGATGATGATGGAGAGTGTGTTGTCAAAGTTAGTAATTCATGTAGACACATGATGGAATTGTTAGGAGATTAAATATATGATATGTTCCAGGACATCAAAATAATTTGATTTCTATGGGTACTCTTGATAAACAAGAGTATAAATTTTCTAGTGAGGATAAGTGATTTAAGGTATTAAAAGGTGTGTTGTAAAAGATAAAAGAGATTGAAGGTTTTTTTTAATCTCAAGAAGATTTATGTCTATATACACTATACATATTGTAAAAAAAGCATAATTCTAACTTATAATATACTCGATCAATATAATTTGAACAACTATAATCTTGGGATTGTTCTAATACAAGATTGATTTTTATTATACCCCTATAATTGTAAGTGTCCAAGAAGGGCATTCAATTTAGAACGATGGATAAGGAATTGTTTTTAAGCAAGAGGCTTAGTCAGAGAGTCAGATAATTAGTTTATAGTATGAACGTGAGAATATGAAGCTGTATAGGAGACACTTTATCGTGAATAAAGTGAAATCAATATCAATATACTTTTTTCATGAATTGAAGATAAGATTGGAACATAAGTAAGTTGCTCTAATATTATCACAATAAATTGTGAGAGCTATCAAAATTGAGATGGCAAGTCATTATATCATATTAGTTAAACAATCGACATTAATAATAATGGCTATAATGCCATAATATTCAGCTTCAACGGACAAGTGGGATACAATATATTATTTTTTGGAACCCCAGCTAATAGGTTCAGAGCTAAGAAAGACAATATAAGTAGAGGTAGAGTGACATATATTTGAATCACCAACCTAGTCAGTTTAGTAAAGGAATGAAAAGCATGAGATGAATGAGTGGAGGGGAATACATCATAATAAGATGTGCTTTTAAGATATCAAAGCATTTTTTTTTGGAAAGATAATGTTGAGAAGTTGGATTATGCATAAATTGAGCTAGTTTATTAACAATATACTAATATCTAGTATAGTGAGTGAAAGGTGCTAAAGGGAGCTAAGCACGCGTCAATACTCAATTGGATTATATCTAGGAGTTCTATCATCAAGTTTAAGTATTATAGATGCAGATAATGGAATGATAACCTCTTTGGCTTCATTCATTTTAGTGCACTTGAGGATGTTGATGATGGATTATCATTAAGTTAGAAATAACGTATTAAAAGATATATTGGATTCAATACCTAGGAAATAGTTGAGTTGGCCAAGATCCTTAAGAGAGAATCAATTAGAGAGACAAGTAGTGAACTCTTGTATTTTTATGATTGATTGTGCGTGAGTATAATATCATCCACATACACAAATAACTATACAATGCATGTGCCCACATTATAGATAAAGAGATAAGTGTCACTTTTAGAGTTAGTGAAACCATAGACAACAAGAAAGGAATGAAGTTCGATATTGAGAGTTAATGAATCCTTAAAGTAACTACATAAAAGCATAATTAAAAAGACTGCCTTATAGAAAGGCATTATTAACATCCACTGGATTTGAAGTCTGGTCGCATGTTATTGAAAAAGTAAGTATAAGACTAACAGTTGCAAGTTTAATGACTTGATCAAAGGTTTTAATGTAGTCAATGCAAGGTAAGCCTTATGGCAAGCAATGGAGCATCAGGATTCCTCTTGATTTTTTACACCCATTTATACCCAATAGTGTTCTATGTACAACATGAGGAGATAAGGATCTAAGTTTTTTTTAGAGATAAAAATTCTTATCTCATGGCATCATGCTAATAAGGACACTTGTGAGCTTAGGTAAATGAGTTGACTTTCATTTCTAAGAGATAGGTTAAAGGGCTTGTATATAGGGAAAATATTTGTTAGAAATTAATGGAACAAAACATAACCACAAAGATCATGTAAAAATAGAATCATTCATATGCGGATAAAACAAAAATTACATACTTGAATTCGTGTTATAATTCCACCGGTTATAGAGCTTTTTGTTTCCAATTTACTGTAGAGTTGTTCTTCTCTTCTTCGTAAAAACTTGAGAAAAAACTTAAGCAACAAATACACACACCGTCCTTTTCTTATCAAAACGTTGCATTCATATTTTGTCTTCATATAACTACCTTTGGTAGTTATCTTAAGAGTCTAAGTACATTATACCCTTCATGGGTGTAATAATAACTTATATCTCTCACTCACACATGATGGGTTTAATCTTAAAACAAACTCTGCAATACTCATACTTATTCAATAACCGGTGTGACCAGCATACGACAAGAGTACATTGTTATATATTTGTTAGGTGTATATGACATCTCGATTTAACAAATTGATCCTAGGACTTATGAGCCCTTAAGTAGAAATTGTATGCTATACCCTAGGTCATATCTTGCATTTGCATTTTTCCTTTGATCTCATTTAGTTTCTTAAGCCATGACTGTATTCAAGTTCTCTACTAAAGAGATGATGGCCATCTATGAATACTTTTCATACGAGTCAATGATCTAAATTAAATGACCTTCCTCTATTCTCAATTCTCTTT
>JANVCL010000008.1:20647260-20658018 GCA_026546855.1 Erythroxylum incrassatum | reverse complement strand
AAGAGCCTTCTCCCGGCTGCTCGCTTGTGGCATATGAGCTCCAAAAATGGATTCATTATGATCATGGGGTAAACTTCAGTTTCATCATTTTGTTTCATGGAACCCTCGAGCCGTTTGTTGTGCATTGCATAATTGAACTGTTAAGTACGAAGCATATTAAGTGTTATGAGTTGTTTTGTGAATTGAGATAAATGTGATGAATGTGTAAATTTCTTGAATAAAGTATGAGTGCTAGAATTGTTGGACATATATACATACATATGCTTGAATTTGTGCTAATTACTAATGGCTATAAATATATTAGCCATTGAGCTGTGTAGCTCACCCATTATTTTTCCCTCGTCAGGTGCGACTCAAGAAGACAGTTGATCCTTGCAAGGCATCAAAAACTCCACAATAGATAGAGATCTTTGTACTAAGTTAGTAACTATTTTTTGGATAGCTTATTAGGCATATTAACATTGAGCACTATTTTGTAATTATATTAAGCTTTGATATGTATGATGTTTTGTAAGTAAAGTTTGTTCAAACTCTTTGGAATGGAAATGGTATGAAGAATTGAAGTTCCTTGTGTGTCTGAGTATGTTTAGCTTGTGGTTTTAATGTTTGAATGTTAGATGTTGGATTTCAGATTTTGAGGTTTTCGCCACGGCGAAGAATGACTTCCGTCGCGGCGAACTTTTCTTGAAGGGTCTATGGAGATAACTCCATGGATTCACCGCGGTGAACCTATATTTCGCCGCGGTGAACTTTGCTTTGCTGCCACATTGAGATTTATTATAATTGCAATACTTTCCACTTTGCTTTCACACCACCCTCACATGACTATCCTGAATGGTCGCCTCGGGATTAGTCTTGGGGTCGGGACCCGGGCCTAACATCCTTTGGGATCAGAAATCGATAGTTGGGCTCCAAACACGGGGTCCAACATCCCATCTTATGATTCCATAAAAAATCCTTAAGTAACCTTTCAATCGACTTGATGACCCCTTTGGTAAGAAAAATATGTGAGCTCCAATAAACATCCAAAGAGCTAAGAACCGAATTGATAAGTTGAATTTCCCTCGCAAATGAAAGGAAGTGATTCACCCAAGATCTTATTCTCTTCTGAATTTTCTCAACAAGAGGATAACATTCAAGGATTGTTAATCTCCTAGTCAAAACTGGGAGCCCCAGATAAAGTAGAGGTGGAGGCTTCTCTACCATTCCGGTAAGCGAGATGATGCTTGAGACCATTGGAGCAGCGCCTTTAGAAAATATGAGGTGGCTCTTGTTCAGATTAATATTTAACCCTAAGATTTCTTTGAGCCTGGATAGAGCTTTCATGAAGCTACGAACTAAATCACGGGTGGCTCTGTAGAAAAGTAATAAATTGTCTCCAAAAGAGAGGTTAGTTAAAACAAGCTTCATACATTTTAAATTATATTTGAAAGTTGAGTTCGTTGCCACTTCATATCGAGTGATAGTTTTAAGCATCTCCATGCACGTGATGAAGAGGTAGGGGAGATAGGATCCCCTTGCCACAATCCTTTCCCAGCCTAGAAAAAGGTTGAAGGATTGTCATTTATCAAGACCAAGTAGGAGACTTTGGAGACACATTCCTTGATCCAATTAATGAATATAGCTAGGAAACCAAAAACTTCCATCGTCTTCCATAAGAAGCTCGAAAGCACACTGTCAAACGTATTACAAAAATCAACTTTGATAGTGCAGTTTAGAGGTGAATTGGCTCGGGAATATCTATGGAGTAATTCTTGAACATTCAATATGTTATCATCAATTTGTCAGTTACTGATGAAAGCTCCTTAGTTATCACTGATGAATGGGATGAGAGCATGTTTCAATCTAGATGCAAGGATCTTTGAGATCACTTTATATAGGAAATTGGTACAAGATATTGGCTTGAATTCACTAAAGGAGGTGGGAGTAGAAGTTTTCGAAATCAGTAAAAGGAAAGTTTAATTAACTTCCCGAAGTAGTTGATCAGCCCTTTCGTTCGATCTTAAGATTAGTCCCTTAGAAACCGAATCAAAAATTTAATTCCAAGGATTACAATATAGGATGCAACCTTGGGTTGTCTCACTTAATCGGATCCTAATGAAATGGACCTAAGCTAGCTTATATGTCATAAAATGCAAACAAAATTAGTAAGGAAAGGGGGTTTTATTTTTGGAAACCTTAACAAAATGAATTTTTAGATTTTTCGAAATAGAAAATGAAAAGATTAAAACAGGTGATAAAATCCTCTTGAGAATGAGCTTTGGGTATCATAGTTCAAAACTAATTTGATTGGAGTAGAAGTCACTATGCTTTAAATGATAAACCTTAAAGGACTCTTTAAGTCCAGGGTTTTGATCAATGAACTCCATTTCTCAAGATCCTGTTAAGCACATCTTAGTGTGTGCGGTGGATTTGCCAATGCAATGGGTCAAATGAAATCTAGTATCAACTCAATATCAAATACAACTAGGCAGATAAAAGAGAATCAACAAGATCACAAGTGGACATATATGAGACTTCATATATTTAAGCTCAAAGTTCTACATTACAAATCCAAACAACACATTGAAAATCCAACATTTGATTAAACTATAATCAAGTAGTATCACTACGAGTTACAAATCCTAGACTTAGGCATTTATAAATCATAGCTAAACTACGAATTAAGCTACTCCCTTTTGAAGCTCGTTAAACTCCAGCCGTTACTACATCTTCAGGAGAAAAGAAATGCCTAACCATGCATTGCAACCGGAAGCTTCAGAACTAGGAATGAATCCAAGCTACCCATGGTGGAAGTCGGCGATGAAAATGGAAGAGAAAACCTATTAGAGAATTGTCCCCAGAGAACCCCAAAGGGAACCCTGGGTGGTGACGTCGTGAATGTTTCCTTTCTGTTCTCTCTTCACTCATATGTCTCTATTTCTGAATGAATGATCCTTCTCTTGCTAAAGGAATATTCATGTATATACATGTCGACACTCTCCACTTATCCAAAAATAGGTTTCTTCTCAAAAACGGGTTGCTGGGTTGGTTTGCACAGTATGTAAAACTTTCAAAAATGGTTCAGGTCTTCGAGGTTCGCCGCGGCGACGAGAGAGTTGCGCTGTGGCGTACTCTTTCTGGATCCTTCGCCACGGCAAAATAATTAATTTACGCCACGACGAGCTTTTCCTTCATGGTATGCCGCGGCGGGATAATCAATTTTTGCCATGGCGAAACACTGACTTTGCCGCGTCACCTGACAAGTCATCTCATGACTTCCATTTCTTTGTTCCACTCTGGTTATATTCTTCTTGAGTTGGCTCTACTCCCCTTCAGACCTACAATTAAAAGTAATAATTTGTAATATCAATTGTCCTACAATTTAAGGGAGTGCAATTGTTAGTTAATTATGACAATTTGACCCTCAAATCACATTAATTCAAAATAAGTACTCTTAGGTCAAATTAAGCACAATAACCAACAAAAGGAGCCGAAAACTATAACAAAAACTATGAAAATGTCACTAAATAATACAGCAAACTTGGGTTCAATCAACTTTATACAAATAATAAAAGTTATGTACATAATTAGAGATTCCTAAGCATAAATCTCTTAGCTACTAAAGGAGTTCAAATGGAACCTACAAAAATTCCTTACAACCGAATTCCTTACAGCAAACACAACCACTATATTCTATATAACCTTCCTACCAAGAGAGCTTATAGAGCTAGCTAATCTATTCAGTAGCATAAATATACCAACAACAATTTCCAGCCGCATATTCGAGCAACATTAATAAACAAAACCTATCAACTGTCCACTAGATTTAGCTCTAACGTAATCTCATAAAGTTTCCTTCCCACTCCCCTTAAACGTGATCTATCTCCCTCAGTCTCCATTGAAGAAAGTATACAATTAAAGTCTCCTACAACAGCCCAAGGTCCTCTTAGTGAAGCTTGAATTACCTTAAGATCCTCCCAAAGTTTAGCTTGTTGGAAGACATGATTAGCTACGTAAATAACAAAAATTTTGACGCTGCCTGGTATATCCTAAATTTTGCATTTAACATATATAATCTGGTCTGACATAAAGCTCGTATGGGCACTACATCTCTATGTTTGAACATAATAATGATTCTGCCATTGTGATGAAAGGAATGATTAGTAATCAGTTTCCATTTACCACCAAAAAAAGTAAATGATGCTTATAGCTACTAAAGCTTTATTTTGGTTTACAATAACCCAACACTAAATAATTTTTCTCCAATACTATGTCCTTAACAACTTGTTGTTTAAGAGGGTCATTAAGCCCCCTTATATTCGAAAATAAGAATTTCATTTCTTAGGTGGGATGAATCTCCGTCAACCTGTTTTTACCTTTACGTTTAGCTACCTTTTACCTGCTAATAACTAGCTCAAATTTTCCCATGTTAGGTCCCTTGTCCAGATCCTAAAACATTAGAAAAAATTTCATTATTTTGCTTATCAATAATTTGATTCTTCCCTTGTGATTTCTCCTCTTTGTGTTGCTCCACTAATTTGAGCAAATTCATTATATTTTCCCCCATCAGATTATCATCCAGGTTAATATGTTGGTTATTTGTTTCAACCCCCAATATCCTTTCATTCGTGGTTTCCTCCACACCCATAAGCTTATTATGATTACTTGTTATAAACTTTTTCCCTGTAAGCTTCCACACTTTGTGACTCATCCATGGTTTCCATGGATAGCTAAGTTGGATTACCTCCTTGAGTAGTTTCCCCCTCACCTAGCTTCATCACAGACAACATCTCATGCAACTTATGATCCTTCTTAATTTCTACACATATCTTGGCGTAGCAAATTTGTTCCATTCTAGCTGTTAGAGTATCCATGGAAAGGGAAATTCCTACCGAACTAGCTAAGAAACTTAACCCTTCCAACGTCCAAATCTTAAGAGATACATTGTAAAAAAATGATTCACATAGGGATTGAATCAATGCTTCTCCTATCCAAGCACATTCCTAGAGTCCATTTTTGTAAAATCATCGGTTGACCTCCTGTGTGCTAAGGACCCAACTCTAACATCTCATAGAGGTTGCATTCGTTGGAAAATTTAAAGATGAACGTGTCTTCCTTCGTTAGCATAGTCCTTCCAATCCTTTTCTTACCCCATTTTTCCATCACCCATTTTTGTACCTACGAGTATGAAAGCCTCTTGTTCCAAAAGTAACAGAAAGTTCCAAATAGCTGCTCTTGCTTCCAACATTTCTTTTGGTGGAGTTAAAACTCCATCAACCATAATATCTTTGAAATGGGTTAGCTTGTGCTTCACCGTTGAGGTTGTTACCTTCGACCTCCAAGATGACTTAGGGGATGCTGGAACCCTTTCCTTGCTTTGTGACCTATTTCCATCACCATTGGATCCAAATTTTTTGGGTTGAATTTTCAACGCTTATGCGTTTCATAAACTTTGCAATAACGAAAATCTTCTTTAGAGAACTCTACGGTTCCCGCACTCTTCTCAACTCCAGCAATCTTCACCGTAGATTTCCTATCACCATTGGATGAACATTTTTTAGTCGAGTTTCCAACTTCTCTATGTTTCCCTGAACTTTTCAAATCTAAAAATCATTTTTAGAGAACTCCACAGTTCCAGTACTCTTCTCAACTCCATCACTCTTCTCAGCTCCAGTGCTCTTCACTGTAGATTTCCCATCACCATTGGATGCATATTTTTGGCTCGAAGTTCCAACTTCTCTGTGTTTCCCTAAACTTTGCATTTCTGAAAAAACTCCCTTAGTAATTACATAATTCCCACAATCTTCTCAGCTCTAGCTCTCTTCATTGTAGAGTTCCCATTAAGGGCAAGCTCGCCCTCCTCCTTCTCCATGTCTCCAAGTACAGGAGCATCTGGGCGTGCTTGGAGCATCTGGGGGTGCTACTAAGAACTTTCCAAGACTGGAAAGTTGCGGGGGGTAGTTAAGTAATTTAGATAGAGAGTAGTCAGAGATTAGTTTGCATAGAGAGAATAGAAATTTATTAAATAGAATACGATGTTGTCTCTGTGCTATAAACAAATCAAACCAACCATAAACGCAATAAATGATTAGAGCTCTCTTACATCAATAAAGGAGAACACTTCACTATAGGCGAAGTAGAACACACCAAAGGCATCTCTCGCATGATTAGGAGTTGATTTCTAGCTTGAGATTAGGATTGTTTGAAAATGTTTGGAAATTGGTACGTTAAAGATAGTGATCAATGTTTGGAGAAATTGAGAATTAAGATTTATTGAAAATTTTTATTAGGAATTTTACTTGAGAATTTTACTTAATCAAGGTATAATTAAGTTAATTAGGATAATTATAGTTTATTATAATTAAAATAGGTTAATTAGGTTTTATTAGAAAGTAAAATTAATTTAATTTAATGTAAATATAATAAGTAGGTTCTACTGTGTCAAATGACATTTATGTGACAGAGTAAGACCCACGTATTAATTAAGAATATCACATTCGTATCATATAAGAAATAAAGATTGATTTTTATTCACTCAAGATTTATATTTTTGATTTTTTAATATTAATATTTATTTCAATATAAATAAAAATATTAAATACAAATTTTGTAGCTTTTGCCTGCAATATTACAGAATGTTGAGATTAACTATTAAAATTTTAGAAACCAAATTCTGCCAATTATCTGAAAGGTTAACAACTAAGACTTTGGCCTGTTTAGCAATCAACTGATTATATTAACTGTTAGCTGATAGCTGATTCTATCAGCTGATTTGATCAACAAATTCTATTAGCTGTTTGTTAGAGATGTTTAGTAAAATTAGCTGTTTATATATAAAATGACTTATGAGGACATAATTTTAAAAAAATTATATAAAAAAACAATTTATCTTCACCTTGCAAAATTGATTTTTAACCCTTCCCATTTTTATTAATTAATTAATATGATAATAAAATAAAATATATTAATAAATATATTAATAATTAATAATCAATATGGTAATAAAATAAAATTTTACTCAATTTTTATTTTTTACATAATAATACTAATATATAAGATTATCAATTTTAAAATATGTATTATAAATAATACTAATATATAAGATTATAAAATATGTATTATAAATAAAATATGAGTAATTGATAATCTTTTTTTAATAGCCTTTCAAAAAAAAGATTATCAATTACTCATATTTTATTTATAATACATATTTTATAAATAATTGTTAATTAATAATTATCATACTTAGATCATATTACATTATACAATTATTTATTTATAATTAATAAATATAATTTTACTATACTTTATTAATAATTAATAATATATTTATTAGTTTTATATGATAATAAATTAAGTCTTTCATTAACTTTTATTTATTATGTAACAATATTAACAAATAATATGTTTATTTTTATATTTTGTTTATAATTCATATTTTATAATAATAAATATACAATTTGATTTAATGATTTTTATTATTAATATTAATTACTCTATAATGAAAAAGTAGCGTTTCTTGTTGTTTTATCTCTTACCTTTTGTTTTCATTTTTTTTCTAATCGATGATTAAAGTTATTTAACACAAAAGCTAAGGTGGATAAAAGTGGTCTAAGCCGATTTTCAAGAGTTCAACAAGGATGTTGAGTGGCTTATGACTCAACTAGAAGGTGAATCTTTTGACTATGTTGAAGGTTTCGTTTTCGTCAACAGTGATGACTTGGTAAATGGCTGGCCTTCCGTCCATTAAGACTCTGACCAAGTCTCCAACCACCGTTGCCTCCCTAAAACCGCCGGCTCTGTTCTTACTTTTTGGAAGTTGCCCTCCACTACCAAACCACCAACCATAACGCCATGGTTGACACGGTAATTTATTACAACGAAATCCCGTCATTTATCTTTTCTTAAGAAAATTACTATAGAGCAGTAAGTTAGTACTTAAGTGTTCAGATATCTCTCATCTCATCGGTAGGAACAAAGGGTATATTTGGCTTGAATGATTAAAACTTTGGCTGGTAGATGAAAACGCTCCTATACAGTAGCATTTTCTTCTTCATCGGTTTACATTGAATCAGCTGATGAAAGAGCTGTTAACCAAACAATTTTATTAGCCGTTTGAATAGTTAATCAGCTAAAAATAGCCAGCTAACTAAAAAAATAGTTGAATGGAGTGTAACCAAACGGGACTATAATCTGAACTATGCTCGTTAAAACAAGAAGTTTTGTCTGTCGCTGCGTGTGGTGCTCTAGTTCATTTTACCAAGATGGCAGAGAAGAACAAAATCTACCAGTTCCTCATGGGACTAGATGACTCGGTTCTTGGAACTCTAGGATCCCAAATCATTAGCATAGATCTCCTTCCACCCATAAACAGGGTGTATGCGTTGATCACTCAAAAACAGTCATAAGGCCATGGCTCATGGTCGTGATGACAACACTGAAATTGTAGGTTTTGCTGTTCAATTTGCACCAAATTTGTTTTCAACCCTTAAAGCAGATAACAATGAAGTTCTTACACCCGAGCGTCCTATTTGTTCATGTCGTGGGCAATTTGGGCATGAGAAAGATCGGTGCTGGTTGCTATATGGGTACCCTCGGCGCGGACAAGGAAGAGGTGGTCGAGTATGTTGAAGATTATTGATTCAGAAATTATCCAAATTTGACTCAGCCCTTGATGATTGTTCTATTAGAGCATCCTATGCTGACTAAACATGAAAAATGTTAAAGGATTTATAAGTGGTAAGGGTCAACTATTCAAACAACTAGTTCTAGTTATTTGGACAATAGTTGACCAAACCCAATTCTTAATAGTGGACTCTACACTTTGCCCATATTAAAAATTCAATATAGTATCAGAGCCTGCTTATCTCGATAGTTTGGGACGTTGCCCAATTCTGTCTCTTTGCCCAATATGCCCATAAGATGTCCAGCCTTACTTTGGGCTAAGGGGAGTGTGTCAAGAATCCCACATCGGACAAGAATGAGAGCATTCAACAATTTATAATAGTGTGCAAACCTCCCCCTCTTGAGCTAGCTTTTGGGGGTGAGTTAGGTCTTTCTAATATGTTCATCAGTAGACTTAGTCTTTAATATCTATTTCAGTTGCAGATTTTACGTTCCTTAATTTTCTAGTTTTCAGTTAATAAACTTAGTATAAAGTTAGTGACAGAAGTATCTCATGTTAGTTCCAATATTTTAGTTAATTAGTTCACTTGCAAGTCCATAAATTGGCAACTTCAGTTCGTTAATAACAAAGCAGTAGTATTTTGAATTCTCTGCATTTTTCTTATTCATTCATTGCAACAATTTCTTTAGTTTTTTGTTCTATTAGTTCCAATTCCCAACAATTGTGGTATCAGAGCTAAAGGTTTAGTCTCAATTGGACTTGGTGAGAAAGATAGGAGGGAGACACTATGGCTTCAAATGGAAATTCACTCAATGTTGCACAACCATCCATCCCCATTTTTAAAGGAGAAAGCTACGAGTTTTGGTGCATTAAAATGAAGACTCTATTTAAGTCTTAGGGTCTCTGGGACTTGGTAGAGAATGAGTTTGTTGATCTAGACAAGGAGAATGGATTGAAAAAAATAGAAGGAAGGACTCCAAATAATTTCTTCATCCAGCAAGCATTCCATGAGATGGTTTTCTTAAGAATTGCAGCAGCCACCATATCAAAGCAAGCATGGTCGATTATTCAAACTAAGTTCCAAGGCTCATTAAAAGTAAGAAACTCCAAACTCTTCGACTTGAGTTTGAAACCATGATCATGAGAGGCAATGAATCAGTGCAAGATTATTTGTCTAGAGCAATGGCAATAATCAGTCAAATGAGATCATATGGAAACTAGATTATTGATCAAACTGTTGTTGCAAAAATATTGAGGAGTTTGACCCCCAAGTTTGATCATGTTGTAGCTGCAATTGAGGAGTCCAAAGGCTTTTATAACTTCTCATTTGATGAATTGATGGGATCTTTATATGCTTACAAAGCAAGGAAGAACAGGTCAGCTAAAAAGCATGAAGAGAAAGCATTTCAAGTGAAGGGGGAAGCATCCAAGCTAAGAGAATAAGATAAGCCAGCAGTAGGAAGAGGTCATGGTAGAGGTGGGTTTCGTGGAAAAGGTCATGGTTGAGGCAGAGGTAAAGGTTTTGACTAGCAAAAATCCAATAATGAACAAGGCCATAAGAGTGGAATCCAATGTTATAACTGCAAGAAGTTTGGGCATGTTAAAGTAAATTGCTAGTATAAGGAGAAGCAAGTGAATTATGCAAAAACAACTGATGAGGAAAGTAAGTTGTTTATGGCTTATTATGGTGCATGATGTCTAGTTTGTAAATAATGACTACTCCAACCATATGACAGGGGTGAAAGCATTATTTAAAGAGCTTGATAAGACACAGAATATGAAAGTCAAGCTTGGTGACAACACAGGCATTCAAGTTGAAGGGAGAGGCACTGTAGCAATAAAAACTAGCAATGGTAAAGTAAAATTGCTTTATAATGTTCAGTTTGTTCCTAGTTTGGCACATAATTTATTAAGTTTTGGACAATTGATAGGTTGTGGTTATTCTATTTTATTTGATGATGGAGCTTGTTGGACCCCGTTTCCGGAGCCCAACTTTTGAAAACATAAAACCTTGTGCTTGAAACCCTGAAGCTCATTTGCTATCATTCCACAATGGTGGTGAGCGCACACTAATCAAACATCAAAATCATAAGTTGAACTCTTCATAGAAATTGTAACTTTAAGTCTCTAATTTACTTTGAAGAAAGAAT
>JANVCL010000008.1:20628432-20645525 GCA_026546855.1 Erythroxylum incrassatum | reverse complement strand
GAATTTTTGGCCGGAAAATTGACGTAGGTCCGGGTAACGAAGTCTTTAACCACTGTTTTATTTATTTCTGGACCTATAGAGGTCCAAATTGAGTACAGTCAGTGCCGTTAGGATTCTAATTTTTAGACGGATGTTATAATTGAAAAACTGGCTTTAGGGCCGGGAATATCATGAAAATGCATTATACACCTACATGTTCATCATTAAATAGTTATGATTGGACAATTAGTGATTGTTATGTTCTCTGATTCTTATAGAGGTATAAGTGGAGCGTCGATTGACCGACGTGGTAGAGACTTCCCGGCATTAGCTCAGAAGTAATAGGTGAGTAACCTAGATGGGTGTCTCAATTATTATTTTTCTAATGTGGGGATAATGGCTCAATGGTAAGAGGCGTTCACTTAAAGTGAAACAAACCCGTGAGGTCATGTGTTCGAGTGGTGACTCACGCATCTGAACAAAGCGGACAATACCGAGGGGAAATTCACCCCGGTGAGGGCCGCTGACCCGAGTTCAGGGGTCCCACATGTATAGTCTCCTCAACAGTCTTAGAGGTAAGGTTATAAACCCTAAAAGCTTTCGATGATAAAGAGTAACCTAGAAAAATTCTACAATACGTCTTGGAGTCCAATTTATCTAGAATTTCCTTTGTATTCAGTATAGAACACTTAAAACCAAATGGATAGAAGTAGAATATATTAGGTTTCCTTCCATTCTATAACTTATATGGAGTTTTCTTCAACAATGTTCGCAGAAGTATTCTATGCTGAATATAACAAGTTGTATTCACAACTTCTGCCCAGAAGTACTTAGAAAGATCCATCTCGCATAACATAGTCCTTGTCATCTCCTGAATCGTCCTGTTCTTTCTTTTAACAACTTCATTCTATTGTGGAGTTCTAAGAGCAGAAAAATTATGGAAAATCCCATTCTCCTCACATAATGTTCTAAACTTCTCATTTTCAAACTCACCACCATGATCAATCCTAATACTAGTTATAGACATTCCTTTTTCATTTTGTAACTTTTTGGAAAGAACTTTAAAACACTTGAAAGACTTGTCTTTATGTGATAAAAACAATATCCAACAAAATCTAGTAAAGTCATCAACAATAACAAGACCATACTTCATTCTGCTAAGACTTAATATCCTAGTTGGACTAAATAAATCCATATGTAACAAATCTAGAGGTCTAGACGATGTTACAATATTTTTAGAAGAAAATATTGTTTTAAGTTTTTTTTCCTTTATGACAACTTTCATAAAAGAAATCCTTGTTAAAACTTATTTTTGATAAGCCCCTTATCAAATCATGCTTAATAAACTTTGAGATATGTTTAAAGCTGATATGACCTAGCTTTTTATGCCAGATCAATTTTTCTTCTTCAATTGATATAAAACAAGAAATATTTTGATTTTGAAAATCTTCTAAATTGATTTTGTAAAGATTATTTCGTCTTTTGGCAGAAAAGAATATAGACCCATCCTTGTTTCTGACTTCACAAGAATTTTGGTTGAAAGACTCTTCAAAACCAGAATCATATAGTTGACTAACACTAATCAAATTGTGTTTTAGACCATCAACTAGTAGCACATTGTCAATACATGTAAAGTAATCTTTACCAATTTTACCGATTCTGATTATCTTGCCCTACTAGGTGTCTCCAAAAGCTACTGATCCTCCCTTCTTATACTGAAGATCTAGGAAGATAGACCTTCTTCTCGTCATATGTTGCAAGCATCCACTGTCCAAGTACCAATGGTGCTTGCTGCCTTTTCCAATAAAGGATATCTGCAGGAGATATTATTTTCCTTTTAAGTACCTAAATTTTCTTGAGTCCTTTGGGGTTAGTTTTTACATATGTCATAGTATGCAACTGATGAAATTTTTGATGAAAGTGTGACTGATGAATCTTCTTTTTATGAGAAATCGACTTCTTTTTCTATTGAATATGATTCTTAGTAAACCCTAATCTAGTTTTGTCACTAGGGTATCTATACTTCCCTAACATGTCGTTCATTTTCCTTATACTCTTAGTAAAAGTTGCTAGATCAGTTGAAAGGTTGTTAATCCTTAGCTTTAGCTAATTAATTTCTTCGGATCTATCTACAACTCTCTTTTTCTTTATCTCGTCCACTTGCTTCTTTTAGAAAACATTCTCTCTTTCTAACTCTTGTATATTTTTTTGACTTTCTACGTACTTTTTCTTTAATAGTTTGTACTGTTTCAGAATTGCATGAGAATCCTCTAGTAGTTCTGAGTATGCACCTTGTAAATCATTAAATTTCAAAGTTACCTCCTCATCACTTTCTTCTTCAACTACTAGGCATATATTCTCTTGTTCCAATGTCTCTGAGTCAGTATCTAATTTGGACGAATCTAGATCTTCCCAGGTTGCCATCATGCTTTTCTTGCCTTCTCTACTCTTCTTTGTCTTTCTTTTTAGTAATGGACATTCTGACTTGTAATGTCCCTGTTTATTGCACTCATAGCATATGACAGATGTCTTCTCAATCTTCCCATCATCTTTGCTATTCTTTTGAAGGATGGATTTCCTTTAGCCTTTTTCCTCCACATATGTCTGATCTTTCTTGAGATAAAAGATAACTCATCATCTTCTTCACTTTACTCTTGATTTGATTCGCTGGAATCGTCATTCTTAGCTTCTTCAATCTTCAGTGCTTTTGATGATGAATTCCTCTTCCTTTGAATCTTGTGATTCTTTTGTCCGGCTTTCAATGCTATCGATTTATCCTATCTATGCTTGTCTTCAGCATCGAGTTCAACTTCATGTATCTTCAGGGATCCAAGCAATTCATTAAGCTTCAGCAGGCTCAAATCCTTGACTTCTTGTACAACTATATCTTTTGGTCTCCATCTCTTTGCTAGACTTCTTAAGATATTTCGAATGTGATCTTGATTGTCGTAAGTTCTTCCGAGAACTTTAAGTCCATTCATGATTGTTTGAAATCTTCCAAACATCTGATCAATAGAATCTTCGCCCTTCATCTTGAACAGCTCATATTGGTGTACAAGAATGCTTATCTTGAACTCCTTTACTTGATTTGTACCTTCGTGTAAGATGGATAGCGTATCCCACATCTCTTCTGCAGTGCTGCATCCGTGAACTTTATCATACTCACTTCTGCTTAAGGCACAACTTAAAAAGAACTTGGCCTTCGAGTTCAGTTGGAATCTCGCCTTTTGATCTACAGACCATCTAATTCGTGGAATAGAATTTCCTTCTTCATCTATCGGTGTATACGGTCCATTTTCTATTATATCCCAAAGATCGATATGAGTATATTCGATGAAAAGCTGCATCCTGTCTTTCTAGTAATGGTAGCCTTCTCCATTGAACGCAGGAGGTCTAGTGACTGAGGCACCTTCAGTTATGTATACGTGTGATTCCGCCATAAATCTTTATCCACACTTTGTTACGGTGGTTCTTGGACACCGAGCTCTGATATCAATGAAGTAAATCACACGTTAGTATAAACTTAATGTTTGATATAGAAAATGCACAAGAAGAGGGGGTTGAATTGTGTATTCTTTTTCAATGATCCTCTTTTTGAAAACTTCTTGTAAAACTTGCTTTTTCTCAAAACTATTAAAAATCAGTATTGTGAAATATTGCACTTTGTTTTCTAAATGCTTGTATGAAACAGTAAGATTAATAGTTAAGAGTTGTGAGAGAGTGTCGACACGGCAGATTTATACTGGTTCACCCCAAACTGTGGGCTACGTCCAGTCCTTAGAATCCTTTATGAGATTTTACTATACTTTGCAAAGATACAAGTATTCTTTTCTTCGAGCCTCTTCAAGTCTCTTACAACAAGTATTCTTTTCACACTTAGCCTCTTCAGGGTATCTGCTTTTCTTCTTTCAACTGAAAGATATTTCGAGCTTTGTTACAGATAAGAATAGCTCTAAGTTTAGCATAGTAAGATTTCTGACTTTTGAATTTTACTAAATCTTTCGAAAATCTCTAACTTCTGCAGTCTTCGACTCCGACTCGTATTTATAGCCTTTGTCTTCAACCGCTTTTTGATAACTACTTCTTTCTTATTGTTTCTTAATCTTTGAAGAATCAGTTATTCAGTTGAGTTCTATAACTAACTATAACTGGTTATTCATCCGACACAGTATCAGGTCTTCCGTATCAGTTTCTTCCATCTTACTTCTATCTTCTCATTTTTGTTGTCTCATTTTCGGCTTTGGCTTCCATCTCATTTTTGCTTTCCACTTCCGTCTCATTTTTGCTTTCCGCTTCCGTCTTATTTTTGTCTTCCGTCTCATTTTGCTCTGCTTCCGTCTCACTTTCTTTCATTTTATATTGTATCTGTTTCCATCTCATATGTGTTCTTCATCAAAATCATTAAACGTAAAGTCATTTTGACTTAACATAAATAAGTTCTAATTCTATAATAATTAGTTACATTTTTAGTACTTCTATAATGTTATAATAAATATATGAATTCTGTTATTTATTTATATTTTATTGATCCAAAAGTTGAAACACTTGAATATATTCAAGTTTATTGCAAACTATTTTGATAATTATTTCATATTTCCTAATCAAAATTCAAGTAGGCCGTTCACTTCAAATTTGGAGTTGTTATTTGGCTGTCATAACTAGTGCCAGTCTTGGGAAGGGTAGGAATGGCACTTGTCCAAGGCCTAGAGTTATAAGGGGCCCACTCATTGAAAGAGTTAAAAATTAAAAAATTTAAAATGTATTTATTAAAAGAGTTGAAAATTTGAAAGTTAATAAATATATTCATCAAAAGGGGTAGAACTAAAAAGTCAATAAATCTACTTCAAGTTGTTTATATAATCCAAAAGGTTTATTGTTGTAAAGAAAAAATTTGTGATTAAGTTTCTTATCTTGAATTTGAAGCTTCATTGAAAAAAGCTAAAGAGGAGTTCAATTCCAGTTATCAATAGGTCAGTCTAACGATTCTATTTCAATTTTGTTAAGGAGAAGAAAAGAACAAGTTATTTTTATATTTTTATTTGCATTTATTTTGAATATGCATATTTATACAAGGTAAAAAATTGATAAATATACACAAACATATTATACCTTTAAAAAGAAAATTTTGAGATTAATTTATTAGAAATATATGCTAACATCTTTATTAACAACAATATATTTTATTAATAGAATTAGACCTAAAAAAAGGTTGTATAGGGTTGATGATTTTTTAAGAGTAATTTTTTAAAAATTTTAAAGGAGTAAGATAAGATCTCATATAAGATGCTTTTTAACAAAACTAAGTTGTTGTGGGCTCCACCAGTAATTAGATTAAAATGGATGGAGATTTATCTAAAAGTACATACTAAAAATAAAAAAGGATAATTGTTGTGATATTTTCATAATATGTGGTATTTCCTTAAAAGAAAGGGTATATTCATTAGCATATCATATCTTTATCTACCATATATGTTTGAGAAGTACTTTAAAGGCAATCACCTTTAGCATTTATCGTACAAATCATTTTATGATTAAATAAAGGCATTTTTAATTATTTTGATGTTCATACTTTATGGATTTGATGTTGATCTTAAATTGATTTGATAAAATCCTTGATACAAAACATAGCATGAAGGAAATCATGATGAGATTATAATAATGAGATTCCTATCATGTGTAGTTATATTAGTATCTAAACTTTCCCTAATCATAGGATTAATGAGATGGGAGATCATTAATCTAGATAGACCAGCACATGTTATGAGTTGATTAGAGTTAACATGTGGATACTTACTAAGGGAAGTAAGTATATTGGATTGACCTATTATGAGACAATTATATGGATATTATATTCTAGTGTCAATTATAGTCTCATTATAGCAATGGTGCAAGTATCCTTTGACTTGAGGTGCTCAAAGATATCTCAGATACCGATCATGTGCTTTAACTCCATTCATCGGTGCCTTTCAAGAGTTACTCATAGGGTGGTGATCGGGTACAGCTTAAGTATTCGGAGGTAATTAAGTAGCCTATAAATGATTCATCACTCCTGATAGAAGGAGATAATACCCACGGCCTCTTATCGGGGTTATTACTCGAGAGTTTCTAGCCACAACAGATATGTGTCAAGATAAGAGTCTTCAATGATACATAGAGTAATGAGATCCTCAGGACAAGATCTAATATCACTTGAACTAGATGTGACGTATTTAGTCTTGTGGGAGTTGACACTTTGACCATTTCATGTTTTTGTTTTCTATATCTATATGCATAAGTAGATCTGATTTTTATATTCTGTTTTATCTTTCGCTGCGTATATTTGATATATATTATGTATGAGATACATAACCAGAACCTTACAATATATAGTGGTCCACCTCTTTTTTACCACTTAAACGATTTACTATTTGGTGTTAGATATTAGTGTAATAACTAATAATTTATACATTATATACAAAAATTTTCATTAAATTAATTTATAATAATTTGACAAATTTTTGTTACAGTAAATATTAAACATTTTGTATAAGAGAAATGAATTATATAAATTTGAATTGAATATTAATTAAATAACATACAATTGCTTAATCACCCATGCGCAAAAGCCTAAACCTAGTCCATACTAAAAGAGAAGAAGATCTTAACAATTATAATTTAAAAAGTTATAAACTTTATAAAATTTATTTATTTCAATTAAATTTCATCAAACTTATGTGAAAAATTATTTTAGCACAATACAACTTCTTAACCTAATATTACAACAACATAAGTGAAAAGTTCATTTTAAACATCAAATTTTAAATTATCATTATTATGACAATTTAATTATATTGATTAAGATTATTACATGGATGTTATAAAACATGTTATACTAATACAATCCAATCTATACAAGGTTAATCATCTCATTATTATATTATTTGAATCTTCATGTTTTATTCTTCAAATATCTTTTTTATATTTGTAATAGGTTTCCAATTTTATTTTTTTCAACTAATACTTGTTAATATTTTTTAACATAAATCGTACGATAATTCAAATTAAAATTTATCCTGATAATTTATCTTTCTTTTGTTTCGCAGATATCATAATAAATTACTCTTTTTTTCATTTTTATATAGGATGTTAAAACTTTCTATTTATATAAGATATTATTTTTACTCTTTGTTTTTATTTAGATCTTTTGATGATGCTAAGTTATAGAGTGAAGCTGAAAGTTTTGTGAATGTACTTAAGAGTTTTAAATTTTTACTTGGTATGATATTTTATTCGCTATGGACATGGTGAGTAAAAAGTTTATATCTAAATCTATGTGTATTGACACTACCATAAAGCAATTAGAATTTGTAACAATATTTTTTGAAAAATATAGAAAAGAAGGGCTTGCCTTTAGCATAAATATTATCAAAATTCTTACACATAAGATGAATGTAGAGTCTACATTTCCAACTAGACGTTATGTTATTAGAAAAAGACAATTTCATAAAAATGACAATCACAGAGAAATAAAATCAGTTGAGAATTCCTTTATAGCTAATTAGTAGTTGTAGATATGGTTGAATCAAAGAAGTTAAACCTGTTGGCTGATAATGAATTAGGATAATGTTGTACTAATTTTACAATAACTTTTTCTCATGATAATGTATAAGATGTGGATTTAGATGATCTTTTTTTAATAAAAGTGTTGCAAATGACTTTGCCAAACGAATTAATGTCATTAGTTGAAATTCTTGAATTTGTTACAGCTATAGGTTATTATCCAAATATTTCAATTACTTATCGAATTCTGTATTATATACCTATAACTGTAGCATCAACTGAGAGAAGGTTTTTAAAATTAAAATTAAAATTATTAAAAAACCTACTTGAAGCCATCAATGTCACAAAAAGGATTGAATGATTTAGCTATTTTATGTATCATAAAGGATATGTTGGATAATATTAATGTTGAAACTATTATTAATGATTTTGTATCCAAAAATATGTGGAGAAATAGTTTTTTATAATCATTTATATGCTTGTTAGTGCAATTTTCTTGGTGTTTTGAAATTTGATATTGTTGCTCAGTTATTGTTACTACAACTATTTTTAATAATTTTATTGTTGCTGAAATTTGCAAGATGCTATTAACTATTGTCATGGCATGAATTACTCATATATGGATGTTAAATTTTAGTTATAAAAAATATTTTTTTAAAGTTTATATATTCGTATTCTATTAATTTATTGGGATCCTTCTTTTTACTTTATCTCGGGCCGCCCTATAAAATATTAGAAACGACCTTAGTCATAACTTGTTGAAAAAAAAGTTTTCCGGAGTTCTTCATCAAGCATTAGTGTAACTATACTCTCAACTATACAACTACAAAAGAGAAGGTGTTGAGAATAGTCATCTTATGGGGACATAATTGGCACGTGGCTTTAGAGTAAATATGTGTGTGTTCTATTTTCCAAGTTACGAGTTCCAGGAGGAGGAAGGAAGGCACATACTCAATCCCTCAACACCCGCAATGATGTAGGTGAAAGGTATATATCTCTAATCAGACCAAACACAACACAAGTAATTAATGCAAAAGGAAAAGGGAGAGTAGGATTACGAATGAGTTTCCATTTTCTGCTAACATTGTTAACGGTATCCCCCAACTTCCCCGGCCCTATTATTCAATGTTACAGACTATGCTCGTGTCATTGTCTTAATAACCTTTTTTGTTTTTGGTTTCTCTCTATATATCGATTTATGCATTCTCATTCAATTCAATAAATATTCAGAAGTTGAGTAGGATAAACTCATTTCAAAGAGCTTATATAGGGATTTTGTTCTAACAAAACAAAGGATGAATTGTAAGCTTGTATATGCCGATTGGTATCACGAGAAGTGAAAATTAGTTTCACAACTTTTAATAACTAACTCATTTTGATTACTTAAAAACCTTATGCTAGCTATATTCCTAAACAAAATATGATGAATAAGGTTAAGTCATTTTACGAATTCTATATATTAGAAAAAGGAAGACGTATATAACTCATCAAGACTTGCCAGTTCATTTGTAATCCACTGAAAAAAAAAACAATGGAAAATGCAAAAGTTATTAGTTATTATGATATAATAATATAAAATTACAGTCACAGATACAACACTTGTATACATATTCATGCAGGTGCAGACGATAATACAGTGTATGTATATTATATTTGATGACATTGGATTTTCCAAAGCGATCGAACATGAAATTATTACATGAAAATATAAACCTAACTAACTAACTAACTAACAAGTCTTAGTGAGGGGTTTACCGCAGAGGCAATCATTGAAAGCAAAAGACGAGGCCTCTAGATGATCGAACGGCGATCCCCCCGGAATTCTCCCGCACAGGTGATTGTGGCTCAGATCCAAGTGCCCTATGTACGACGCCGCCGACAAAGTCTTTGGTATCGGTCCCTTGAAAATGTTGTACGATAGATCTAACACCGTGAAATATGATCTGGGCCCGAACACGTCCGGTAGGTAACCCTGCAGCGTGTTTCTGCTCAGATTCAGGTTACCGATGCTCGACGTGAACAGACTCGCCGGCACGTAGCCAGAGAGCTTGTTGGCATCGAGATTGAGAGTGGCTAGTACAGCCATTTTGCCTAAAGAAGCAGGAATAGTCCCGGTCAAGCTGTTGAGTGAGAGATCCAAGTCGGCGAGACGATAGATGCTAGAAATGGAGGGCGGGATAGGACCGTTTAGATAGTTTCGGCTCAGCAGAGCGCGACTTAACATCGGCAGTCGGCCGAAGTCGGGGGGAAGAGGACCGGAGATTCGGTTGTTACGCAGATCAAGGTGCATTAAGCTGGACAAGTTAGTTAAAGAACGTGGAATCTGGCCGGACAAGATGTTATCTGCGACGTTGAGGACGGTCAAGCGGTGCAAGCGACCGATGTCTGCTGGGAGGTCTCCGGAGATGCGGTTGCCTATGAGGTCGAGGATTCGGAGGAAAGGAAGAGAGGTGATGCAACGAGGGATCTCTCCGGATATGGCTTTCCAGTCGGCAATGGTGAGGCTGGAGAGGCGTTTGAGTTTGCATACAGAGGGAGAGATGAAACCGGTCATGTAGCCAGTTCGGTGAGCTTTCTGAAAGATGGGGTCTTCGGATTCTCCACGGAGGTTGATGTCGGCTACTCCACCTGTCTCAGGGTCGCAGCTAACTCCGTACCAGTTGTGGCAACAGTCAGTGCCTTTCCAGGAGTTGAAGATGCCTAAGTATGGCTCGTTAAGTGCTGCTCTGAATCCTAAGAGAGCTGCTCTGTCGGAGGCAGGACAGCTTAGAACAGCGGGAGTTGTGAACATTAAGTTCAATACTATAACTAGTAGTGGTATGTTAATGCGCATGAAGCTGAAGGACGCCATGTTAAGTTGTTTTGTATAGAATGGTTTTCACAACTTCCACAGTTATATCTAACAAAATGAAACTTGGCTTGTTACATATATATATATGAAATGAAATGAACATGTAGGTTAGGTTTAATAAATTAACGGGGTCGCAGTTTTCCTTGAAATTTGGTTGGCAGATCCCCGAGTGCATGTGTGTTTGTTGAACTGAAGCTTTTGTTATGGAGCTGAGAAGATATAATATTGGGGGAAAAGATCAGTGATAAGGATATGTTAATGTATTTGATTTAGAATTACATGCTAAGAGTTAATTCATATGCATGTAATTTGATTTCTCATTTTGTTATATTTCAATTAACAAATATTAATGTAGAAGACACTCCAGCAGACAAGAGGCCTTACGAATCTGACCAATAGGCGGAGTGGTCCCATTATGATATTTTCATTTAATGGTTAAATTTCGGTCGCTTTTGACACAAATCTTTATATGGTCAGCCCCAAATTTTATATTAATAATAATTGAGGAGCAACCCCCAATATTCCTGGATTTGCTTGTAGTACGATTTCCTGCCATTTTGGTAAAAGATGAGATTTTATTGTGATTTTATTTATTTTAAAAATAATTAATTAGAAAGTTTATAAGGAATTTTATTACTAATCTTTTGTCAAGTTAATTAAATAAATATCTTCTATGATAGTTGTTTTGGTTAGTCGTTCATACTATACTAGCTGCTGGTACTTAGAAAAGTTTAATAAAAGATATTTTTTTAAATTTTAAATTTGAGACTTTTTTATATTATGATATTAAATGGTCCAACGTTTTGTAGTTAGTGAAAATGAATATATGTTATTCCATTCAAACTTTTTGGGGGTACCTAAGCTTCCTTTCTCTTACGACAAAATGCAACATCGAATTCAGAATTGAGAACTGAGAATTCAGAGCTTATTCAAAAAATGCAAACTCTCCAAGTAAAAATATAGGTATTTCATTTTTTTTCCGCATTTAGTTTATATGTTATTCTAACGCATATTATTATTGAATGTAAGTTGAATTGGCTAACATTTGGTATTAGCATATGGTGAGCCTTTGCCAACTAAACTAACGCTTATAGAATATTTATTAGCGTTGAAATTATATTTGTATAAATGTTCAACATGATGAAATATCAAATTATTTTTAAATTTTCCCGCAATTATTAGAAAATGGAATATAATTTGATAATTTTATCATAAAGTTTAGCATAAATCTATTTAAATTAAAAATTTAGCCCACGGGTAATTTTATATCATTTGATTTATGTCTTTTAAGATATGTTTACATTGGTACAACATATATATAGTTTATTCGCTTAATCTCTTGATAAGTAACAAGTATGTTTAAATTATATATGCAGATATTCAAACTGTTAGTTTATTTGATACAAATTGTGAAATTCCCGAATTAGGGGTGAAAACTATAAGATTTAGAAGGAGACAATTTTTCTTCATTTGGGTATATGAACATTGATTATGCTGTCCGGAATGATGAACTACCTAAGGCAATTGAGGCTAGTACTGCAGCTGAAATTGCTCTTTATAAACGTTAGGAGTGATCTAATTACCTAAGTGTGATGTTTATAAAAACTAAAATTTCGGCTAGCATTCGTGGTTTTATAGTATGACATGACATTGTCCATAGTCTACTAAAGACTATTAATGAACAATTCAAAACCTCAGACAAAGCACTTATAAGCTCCACTGATTATGAAGTTTTCATTTACAAGGCTCACTAGCGTTCGAGGTGTGTGTGAGCATACAATGAAGATGAGGGACATTACAACTTAATTAAAGAAACTCGAGATTGAGATGTCTTATTCATTCTTCATACATTACATTTTGAATACCCTTCCACCATTATACAAACCCTTTAAAATCTCTTATAATACACATAAGGATAAGTGGTCAATAAATAAATTAATGACATGTGTGTTCAAGAGAAATTGTCAATGGAACATGAAGAGAGTTCACAAAGTGCATGCATATCTAGTTGTTCAAGAAAAGAAGAAAAATCAAGCAAACTCAAGGAGAAAAGGTCAAATACCTACCTAGGTTGAAATTAAGAAGGAATCTAAATGCTTTTACAAAAAAAAAAGAACACATGAAGAAGGATTGTATCAAACATAAAGAATAACTAGAAAAGAAAAGTAATATATTCTCACTAGTTTACTTTGAATCTAATATAGTTGAAGTTTGTCATAACACATGGTGGATTGATTTTGGTTGTATAATTCATATTACGAATGAGTTACAAGATTTGCAAAACCAAGGAGCTAGTGGGAAGTGAGCAATATATCTTATCCGGAAACAAGATACATTTACGTGTGGAGGCTGTTAGGGATTGCAGTTTTGTTTTGAAATTAGGGAAAAAAATCATTTTATATTCCTAATTTCTCTAGGAAATTGATTTCAGTTTCAAGATTTGTACCTTTTAGATATTCCTTCCATTTTAGATGAATATTTAAAGTTAAATTATAAATCTGAACTTGTTAGGAATAGTACATTATTTGATGGTCTTTTCCGTTTTAATTTACAAGATAATAACTGTTATAATACAACACATTCATGCTGGAATAAAATGTTGTGTTATGAATGAAATTCCTTTATATTGTGGCACTGGAGATTAGAACATATCTCCATAGAAAGGATTAAAAGATTAATGAATGACGGAATAGTTATTACATTGAATTTTACTGATTTTGAAACTTGTATGGACTACATAAAGGGAAAGTGGACAAACAAATTAAAGAATGGTGCCAAGAGAAGTTTAGACATATTAGAGATCATACATATGAATATTTGAAGTCTAGATATGGACTTGTATGGTCAAAAATACTTCATCTCATTTATAGATGATTACTTACGATATATGCATTTCTACTTTATTCATAATAAGAATGAAACACTAGACGCTTTCAAAATATTCAAAGTTGAAGTAGGAAAACAATACGGTAAGCAAATTAAGATCATGGGATCTGATAAAGGTGAAGAACATTATGGTAGATATACTAAAGGTAGACAAGCACCTGATCCATTTGCAAGGTATCTTCAAGATAATGAGATAGTAGCTTAATACACTATGCTTAGATCCCCAGATTAGAATGATGTGGCAGAAAGAAGAAACTAAACATTATTGGACATGGTACAGAGCTTGCTAAGTAGCTCCAAACTTCCTAAGTCCTTGTGGACTGAAGCTTTTAAGACGATAGTGTATATATTAAATCGAGTACTAACCAAGGCTGTTTTAAAGATACCATTTGAGTTATTTAAAGGTTAGAAATCGAGTTTGTGACATATACACATTTGAGATGTCCGTCTGAAATAAGAATTTATAATCAACAAGCAAAGAAATTGGACCTAAGGACCATAAGTGGGTATTTCATTAGATATGCCGGCCAAATGGTTTAAAGGATATAGGTTTTATTGTCCATCACATTACAGTAGAATTGTGGAATCAAAAACATGAAATTCCTTAGGATGACTTGATAAATGGGAGGGATCAATTTCAAGAGATAGTTTCTGATAATAATCATATGGATACTCAGCCTTCTATCTCAAACAATAAGTTGATTGTCATTCACAATGCTCCTTAGGTTCAAATAGATGTTGTACAACCAACTATTGAAATTTAACAACCTACGATCAACATAAATGAAAATCAAGAAATTCCACAAGTTGTTGATAATTTAGTAGATCTAGTTATTCAGGAATTACTTAAAAGCATTTAACAACCAGTTGAACAACAAACTCCATAGGAAGATGTTAGTGCAACATTAAAGAGATCTACTAGAATAAGGAAATCAACTATTACTAATGATTATGTTGCATATATACAATAATCATACTATAATATAGGAGTTGAGAGTGACCCTAAAATCTTTTCATAAGCCATGAGTTGCTAAGAATCAAATTTATAATACAATGTCATGAAGGAATAAATGAATTATATGAAGAATAATGATGTTTTAGATCTTATTGAGTTGCCTAGAGGAGTAGAACCCATAGGCTACAAATGTTTATTTAAAACAAATAAAGACTCATTAGGCAACACTGAGAGATACAAGGCAAGACTTGTTGCTAATGGATTCACTTAAAAGGAATGAATCGATTGCATAGATACAATTTCTCTTGTGTCTAGAAAAGATTCACTTAATATAATTTTTGCATTGGTTGCTTATTTGACATGGAATTGCATCAAATGGATCTGAAGATGACTTTCTTAAATGGGGACATAAAGGAAGAGGTTTACATGAAACAATTAGAAGGATTCTCCTTTAATAATGGTGAGCATTTGGTTTGCAAGCTTAAAGGATTCATTTATGGATTGAAACAAGCATTCCACCAGTGATATTTGAAATTCCATTATGTCATCTCATCATTTGGTTTTGAAGAAAATATCATGGTTCAATTTATATATTAGAAGGTTAATGGGAGTAAAATTTGTTTTCTTGAATTATATGTGGATAGTATATTACTTGTAACCAATGATAGAGGTTACATGACATAAAACAATTTCTGAGTGATGCTTATTATATCATTGACATTAAAATCCATCGAGATAGATTCCGTGGTACTTTAGGCTTGTCTCAAGAAACCGATATTAATAAAGTTTAGGGAGATTCTAGATGAAAAATTGTTCACCAAATGTAGCTCCCATTATGAAAGACGACATGTTAAATTTTGACTAATGCCTGAAAAATGATTTTGAAAGGGAACAAATGAAAAACATTCCATATGTTTCTGCAATCGAAAGCCTAATGTATGCCTAGCTTTATACAATACCTGACATTATGTTTGATATTATAATGTTAGGTAGATATCAGAGTGACTTATGATTAGATCATTGGAAAGTTGCAAAGAAAGTAATGAAGTACCTTTAAGGGACCAAAGATTAGATTCTTATGTACAGACAAACTGACAATCTGGATGTAATAAGGTACTTAGATTCAGATTTTACTGGAAGTGTTGATTCACAGAAATTAACATTAAGTTATATCTTTATGTTTACCTATGGAGCCATATTGTTAGATGCATTTTTATCATTAGAATTAATGGCATTTTCCTTTAATTTCTGGATTAATTATTGGGTCTTATACATATTTTTCCTACTAAATTATTTAGTTTATCTTAATCTGCATTTTTAATGGGTCTTATTTAATTTGTAGGAAATACACTTGGTTTTAATTGAAAAAGACCGCAACAATAATTAATTTAAGGAAATGTCCAAAAATTTGTCACAGAGGGAAGAGATGAGCAATTAAAGGAGCAGGCGTGAGAAGAAATAAATTAAATCAGGACAAACCAAAAGGAATATCACGCTGGTCAACAAATCAAGACATGCTAGAGGAGCATCAGACGCACAAGCCACAAAGGAATAAAACAATAAAGACCATGGGACTTCAACAGCTGGACGACGTGTGGAGGAGAGCTAGGTAACACGCAAGACACAAGCTTTGTCCAAGCACCAGCACAAGAAAATTTAAAATCACATGAGCAATAAAATACAAGAAGCAGCGTGTTTTGGAGGTGCAACCCAAGGCACGCAAGTCAGCAACAACTACAAGAGAGACACGTTGACAACAAGCTTCCAACAGCAAAAATCAATTAAATCATGCAAGTGGAGATGCTAGACAAAAAACAAATCACAGCCAGCGTTTATGTGTTGATTCAAGAAGGGATGCACGCAAGTCAAGCAGCTATGGACCTACGGACAACAATTAAGCATTAAATATCAATGCATAAGGGCTCCAGCAAACGTAGGTGGCATTAGAGGAGAGTTGGCGTCGTTTGGCAAAGACAATTAAATTGTCACTTCAATCAGCAAATAGGAGGAGGGCGTTAACACAAGAGGAAAATTCACACAAGGCAGCAGGCGCCTCAGTCAATCACATGGATGCACATTCACATTTTGAATCACTTATTTCGTCATGTTCACATACAAGTAGCACTTCAATAACTTATTCATACATTAGAATCATCGGACCTTCATTGTCCGGAGTCAGCATAATCAAACCACATCAATGTCATTATTCCAAACCTATTCTAAAGCAAACAATTAATTGAGTGAGACCGTCTAGGTTACTCACAGATTGATCCCGAAGCTAATGCCTGGAAGATCCGGCAACGTCTGGAGGTTGACGTTCCAGTTGCTCCTTTATAACACATAACATGCACATATATCACAATTTGTACCATCAGAGGTATTTAGTAATGCACATGTATGAAATAAAGTATGTATAATGCATGTTCATGTTAACCCTGGGTATTATTCGACACAATTCTAATCTCATTTGGATCAGTAGAAACTCCAGAAGTCATCAAAATACCAAAGTATAATCACCAGTTCCTAAGAACATACTCACTATACCTGTCTCACTCTTTTCACTTAATCTCTCTCCACGTATTTCGAATAGCTTCAATTTTTGGTGGAGGTGTAGAGCAAAGTCTTACGAATCCAATGGTTCAAGAATCAGGTCATTTGAAGGTCTAGAAAAGAAGTTATGACCAAGATACTCCAACACGTTTATGCCCTTACTTAAAATGTACATGTCTCAGGGCGAATGCCATAACTCTTACTACAGATGTCGGATTGACTTTGTTTTTAAACCATTGCAAAGATGAATTCGATATCTACAACTTTGCTAAAGTCCTCGAATGACAATTCTATCGTCTTACTGCAGTATTGTCTCACTTTTCTTCTGTCTAC
>JANVCL010000008.1:20609706-20620092 GCA_026546855.1 Erythroxylum incrassatum | reverse complement strand
TTTTATTTCTTAATATTTTTTACAAACCAACCACTATTAATGGTAATGATAATCATTAATTCTCTCAACCAATTATTATAATTATAATGATAATATCCATTCTCATTCTTTAATATATTTATTTTCATTTTTATTACTATTGGTTGTACAAGTCGACCGCCACCTTAATCTTTTAAATCTCGGATCGCTACTAAAAAGATGCCAATGCTTAAAAAAAGCACAACCATCAAATGCTAAACGACAGCGTTCAGATCACGACCACTGACATTTCGCTGTAGGGCCCGTAAAATTTTGTCCATACTACACTAGTATGAAAAGTGGTACAACATAAAAGAAGTCCATAACAATTAGCATCGATTGCGACAACTCTTAACTGAACCGTGAAATCAAATCGTAAGATTTGTATACACTCAAGGGCATAACAATAACATTTTAAACATAAAGTTTATTAGAGTTGCTTTCACGTTTTAGCTCCTTTAATTTAATATTCACATAAAAGTCAAATCACATAACACTAGGCATGTATTATCACCGTTACCAAAAAAAATAAAAAATAAAATATGGACCTAGCAAGTTTACTTAAATAGCAAGATCAGACAGACGCCAGTTGGCCCTTGTACTTGAAGTTACAAGTAAAATTAGTACAGTAATGGATACGCCGTGAAGGGTGGAAGCTCTTGTCGGCTATATATTATATATTTTATTATTGTGTAAGATTAGACTCATGGAATCAGCATTCCAAGTACATCCATTCCACAATTGCTCTCTGAGAATGGAAATTATGTATGGTAAGACAACTTATGTAGCTCCTTTTTGTCTATTGCTTATAGGTTATACCTATGTGTTTGAATCCTTAGAATTCTAGTTTTGGTTAGTATACTATATTGATAATCCTGAACCAAGTCATCTGATGGACGATGCAGGAATAAAAATAGAACAAAGAGGTTGAGAAAAAGAAGACAGAAACGTCCGAATTAGAAGGAGACACCTTCAATATGTTGACACTTCGATTTAAATGTCCCACTCTTTATTGATTTATTTATATGGAGAAAATAAGGAACTGACGCCCGCAACCGCAAATTAATTTGACAAGAGCTTTTTATTTATTGGAGAAGATAAGGGACGACATTGTCATTTTCCACCATAAAAATGATTTCAGATGCTCATTATTTATCTTTTTGGTTAGTCAAAATAATACACATGTATGATGTATACGACAATAAAAATATTGGGCCATTCACATTCTGCTTACTTGTGCGTTCGCCAATGTCTGAAACCAACGGAGCCAGTGCTTGCTTCTTTCTCCCCTCTCCTATCAGTCCCTGCTTCCGTGCTTCGTCTTTGAGATAAATACCAAGACTTGTAGCTGATTCGCTTCTCCCTGTTTGGTGTTTGGCTTCCCCTCTACTCTGCTATTTCTCTGTCGTTTTTCTTTTTTTAACACAAACCAAGCTACGAGTTTGTTTTTATTTCAAAGTAATTCTCCCGCTGCTCTGCTCTCTGTTCTCTCTCTGTTTCACCCATCGTTAAAATCCTAAAGAATTTATCTGCAGCTTTAGTTCGTCCTATCTGCATTAATTTGTTTCTTACATTTGTATTGTATTGGAAGAGGTACAACTCCATTACTATCTATCTCCTGTAGATATTGTGTGCAGAATGGAATCAGATCTTGAGCACCATCAGACTCATAACCAAGACCACCACCAACAATATCATCCCCAAAAGTTGTTGAATTCTGGGTTGACAAGGTATCAGTCGGCACCGAGCTCCTACTTCTCAAGTCTTTTAGACCCAGGTTTCTCTCAGGACTTCCTGAATAGGCCGGCTAGCCCTGAAACGGAAAGCATTTTCGCAAAATTTCTGGCCAACAACACAAACACTACATCCCATCCAAATGTTTACAACATGAAGCAAGATACTCCTGTTAAAGAGCCCTCTTCACTAGTCAACCAACCGGAGCAGCAGATTATGGCTTCAATGGATGATTCAAGGTTGCATCATCGGCATCAACAGAGCAACACCCACTCTTCTTCTTCTGCCCGCAACTTTTATCAAGATCAATCCAGACCCCGTTTACCAGATCAGAACTTCTCCATCGCGATGAAGACAGGTGGTGGTGGTGGTTTTGGAAACAATTCGAATCTAGCTCGACATAGTAGCTCACCAGCAGAGTTGTTCTCCAACATGAACATTGAGTTCGAAAACGGTATTGTCTACACTTCGTTCGTTAGTCTTCGGTTGCCATGAAAGAGTATGAGTGTAAAATTCTTTGTAGCTTATGTCCTTTCATAACTAAAACTGAAGGCTTTCCCTTTTTATCTTCCTATGCTTTTGGTCCAACCAATCAGTCTGATCCTATTCTAACATTCATCTGGGATGCGGCGACGATAGTGTTAGAAAAGGACAACAAAAATAAAGCACTCTAAGTGTTCATTTGAAAACTTTAGTGAATTGACACTTGGGAACGTTTTAGAGTGTTATAATTTGATTACATTCTTTGAGCCTTTCTGATAATCACACTCTGAACCAGCAAGTGGCACTTTAAAAATTAGTTTGAGGGATGGAGACCAAATATAATTTTAGAATATAGTATACCAAGTTGTTTGATTTGTGGTTTTGTACTCTACTGCTAATAGGAGTCTGGATTTACTTGTTCTTGGCATTCCATGTAATTCAACCACTTGCTTTCCGCGTTGAATGACCAGTTAAAAGTTGGGACTGGCAGGCTATGCAGTACTAAGAGAGACATCATTTTCTGCAACAAGTAGACCGCCACCTTCATCTTCAGCCCAAATGAATCCAATTGCGGAGATTGGAAACAATAGCATGGGAAAAAATTGTCTCAATAATAACGATTTTGGTGATGGTCGTAGCAATAATTTCACCTCAGGTTTCTCTGTAGGATCATGGGATGATTCAGTTATAACGGGAGTTGGAGATGATAATAACTCCCTTGCTCGCTTACATGAATTTGAGATTCAGGTACCTCAAACGTTAGTATGACGACACTTCATTACTCTTTTTTATGTTTTGACATTTTCCGACTGTTTCCTGAACAGAATTTAGAGGCAACAAATCGTCCTCCTGTGTTGGCTCATCACTTGAGTTTGCAAAAATCTTCAGCAGAAATGTCTGCCATTGAAAAGTATTTAGAGTTTCAGGATTCTGTTCCCTGCAAAATTAGAGCAAAGCGTGGCTGTGCCACTCATCCCAGAAGCATTGCCGAGAGGGTAAATCCTCTATCTAACACAAGAACTTTATATTTCTTAAATCTCAAACAATGCTTTTTTTGTTTGAACATAATGGACTTGGACAATTGTTCATTTCGTTCACTTCGTTACGTACAGGTTAGAAGAACCAAAATTAGTGAACGCATGGGGAAACTACAAGATCTTGTTCCCCACATGGACAAGGTAATATTATTTTAATCCCCAAGTTGGTTGGTATGTTTTAGTGAAGAAAAAATGATCCCATGAAATTGGATTCTCAATTTGCAGCAAACAAACACAGCAGATATGCTTGAATTGGCAGTTGATTACATCAAAGACCTTCAGGTGCAGGTCAAGGTACGTAACATGCCATAAATCTGCAGAGTAACCCTATTGTGCAATTTGATTTCTTATGTGCTCTATGTTTTCAGGTCCTGTCGGAGAACCGTGAGAAGTGTGTGTGCGCCAGCAGTAGGGATGGCTGAAATTTGTCCACGTGCCTGTGCTTTCATTTCGTAACGTGTACACGACTACTAAGAGTTTGCGAATAAATTATTATATTCAGAAATCACAAAAAAATAAGGATTTTCTATTTTGGGAGTTTCTACAAAAGCAAAAGCTCCCACTTCCCATATCATAACAGATCTTCAAGTTCGGAATCCCTATTTTACTTATGCTCAAAGCCTTATAAGCTGCCTCGTAGGGGATACTTGAGTTGGTAAAATAGAGAGGCATAAGATCAAAAGGTCTGTATTCGATTTTTTCTACTTTTAACTTCCCTAATATCACATAATTTATAAACTATTGTGTCATATTCAAAAGATAATAACTGCCTCCCTTTAAAAAGAAAAGAGAAGCCTTATCAGTTATTTATTGCAATAAATTTGATGATTGAAGGAATTTAAGCACAGGCAGACGAGAACAGAAGAACTTATCCTGCGGCCCCAGCAGCGAATATCTGAGTACCGACTCTTAGGCATTTGTTGAAAAACAATAAAGAACCTATTGACTTTTAAGAACTTCTTCAGAAAAAACACAAGTATTTGAACTTTTGAAAATATTTTTTGTGAACGTAATGTTTCCTAACATCAACTACGTACGACCTTTAAAGTCATGAAATTGGTCGGCGCCGTCCCTAACCTAAATTTTCTCTGTTAGATGCTGTCCACCGTAACTCTCATGGAGCCTGAGTCCACGTGAAGCTATCGGAGAATTCACCATTGACCTGTTTGTAACATATGTGAATAAAATGCTTATTCATTCATGTTCCTCCTCTCGCATACTAGTGCCACTCTTCCCTCCGCTGGTCCTCTCTTCCTTAGATCAATCGAAGCCTTTCACAACATGTTCTTTTTATCATCTTTTATGACTGACATTGCACTACATTATCTATCTCCCAACAGACACTAGACTATATCACAGACTTGGAAGAGAATAAGCTCAATTGCTTAGATGGTGACTTGAGAGGGTTGAGTTGAGGTGTTCGAATTCAGATTAGGCCGATCTGACCTATTATCATCTTTACTCATTTCCTTCAAACATTTTATCCATTTACTCAAATTCTTAAACATTTAATATCTTTGTAATCTTACTCAATGTGTCTAATTCCACAATGACCATTGCATAAGACATATCCAAAAACATCAAAACCATTGAATTTCACTTGTGTAAATGTTTTTTTACACCAACCCATAATTTTGTATCTTATTTCATTGAAATAGGCTTGACAATAGTGGGCTTATAGTGTTCATAGAGTTCAAGACAATTTAAAAAATCTCATATTCCCTTGTGATAACTTTCCTTTATGTTATATGAGAAATATATTTATTAATTTTCAACTTATGAAAGCTAAAAATGAAAGTCTTATCATTCAACATTTGAGATTAGGGCAACATTAAGAACAACTTCTAAAGTGCCTTCCAAAAGAAATGTGTTTGAAATGGAAACCTTAATTATTAGTAATAAGATTAAAAATGTTTTGGGTTATTGTTATGGTTCCTCAATTACCATCTCTAAAGTTTAAACCCTTGTTATTATGATTAGATCAATTTCTTAAAGGATATTCATCTTTTTTTCCATCTTATTATTTGAATTATTAGTATGATTACATTTGAAACCTTAACTATCACTATTAGGGTCATGTATTTGACCTAATTACTTATATAGTTTCTTGTGCACTAGATCAAGGTTTCGAATCGCTTATAATTTTGTCCCTTATTTCCATTTTAATCATAAATTTTCATTAATAATAAATTTGATCATTATTGAAATAATACACTACATGTATTAATTTTTTATCAGTAGAGAAAAAATTTATGTGTAATATTATTTTTTAACTTTAATAAATGCAAGCTAAAGAACCCTTTAAAAATCATGTTTAAACTACTTGTAGTCACATGGTTGATGATATCAATATACGTGACTCTGTAGGTGGTTTGTAAGCTTTTATATGCTTAAACAAATTTAATTTTTATTTTCATAAATTGTATTATTCAGAAACAAAAAATATGAAAATTTTATTATACATTTTTCATTTCAATTTTTCATAAGGAGTGGAAGTATTATTCAATTTAGGATTACAAGATAGCAAGAGGAGAAGATAGAATAAAGAGTAACTCCTTTCATAGTTCTATTGTCATTTCTTTTATATGAGTTTGTATGTATGTGTAGTTGTCCACGTGAGAGTGTGTGCATGTATGTATGTATATGAGAGCGTGCAATTATGTGTGTGTGTGTGACCATACATGTGTGAGTACATAAGTGTATGTGTATGTGTATATATATACGCGTGTGTGTGTCACAAAGCATGTGTGCACATGTGTATGTGTGTGCATACACATGTGAGTGTGTGCGTGTGCATATATCTATTTATATATATAAGTGTGTCAGCGTGTGCATATGTATATGTTATGTGCATTTGCATATGAGTGTGGGGGGTTTGTGTGTGCTTTCGCGCGTGTATGCATGTAATAGTCACAAGAGAATTAGGAGGATCCACAATCAAAGAGTACAGACATATTGGTCACTATTTATTTTTCCAAAAGAAATAGGAAGATCTATAGTTTAGAGCACTAACATGCTAAAGATCATGTATTTTTTCGATGAAAGCAGAGGGATTTATAGTTCGGAGGCACGATATGCTAGAGTTTGATCTCTCTCTTAAAGATTTGTAAGAAAAGTTAAACATTGGTTTAAAAATTAGTTATAACTTTGTCATCTAAACTTTGATTGGAATGATTTAGGTGGCTACGAAAAGTTAAGAAACAAATCCAAAATTTTTGTTTTTGAGTTTTTCAAGAATTGTAGCGTTCCATGGTCTGGGATATGATCATATTCTATATTGTGTTTCCTAATATGAAAAATTGTAAATAGACAAAAACTTTAATTTTGGAAGTTCTTTCATATTATTTTGATTACAAAATTAGGGTTAGATGTCCATGTAGAAGAAAAACCTTAGTGATACATCGATCACCCATATTCAACATAGAGAGAGATTTGGAACCATCCTTTAGCAAAAAAGAACATCAAAATATTGATATCTATATAAGAAAATTCTATAAAATCTTCAAGTCTTTTGTTTCACTCTTTTGATTTATACTGAAGCATGAAGTTACAACAAATAATCACAACACCCAAATGAATTAACACAAAACAACTAGAGTAACGATGAATCAAGCTTAAATCCCTAAAAAAAAGTTAGAATATCATCATCAATCCTAAATCCATCAACATCATCATATCCATCTTTTACATTCAAAGAAAAGAAATAACAAGATTAAAAGATAATGTCACTTGGATAGGACCGGGATGGCTTAGGAAAGCAGTAGCAGTAGAAGCCCACTCCTCTATCCTTTTCTTCCTCTTCTCTCTCTTCTTCTTCTTTATTCTTGGAGTTTCCCTAAAGTGGCAGGAGTTGGAGTTCCTCCTAGGGTTCTCTCTCTCTCTCTCTCTCTTTTTATATAGTCTTTTCCATTTTAGGTAAACCCTAAGATTTTCTTGGGTCCAAAAAGTCCCAAATGTCCCTCGGTAAGTTGTGTTCGAATGGTTATCCGCATAGGCCATAACTATGGCCCATAGTGCAACGATCATGGCACTTGATTTTAGCTCTTTTTCACAATCGTGGTAGGCCCTTCATGCTTTTGTCATCATAGCCTTGGGCATTGCTCTAGGTTTCCTTCGGATTCTCTCCATTCTTTGATATTTGACCTAAAACACTAACAAATACATCAAGGCACCTCAAATACACAAAATTTAAGCTTAATAACGCGCTCTAACCCATAAAACACTCAAAACAAAAATGTCTAACTAAATAACACAATCCTAATCTAAACATGCACTAATAATTCAATTTAACAATTAAACACATAATAAACTACCGACTAAACCATTATGCAACCTATCACTATCAACATCCCCACACTTAAACTTTTGCTTGCCCTCAAGCAAAGACCAAGCAAGCAAAACAAAGGCACACCAAACATAATTAACAACATAACACACACATATGCAATAATGAGTCAATGAAATTAAACTTCATGAAACAAATTTAACTACAAACATGATCCCTCAAGTTGTTCTAACTTATTAACTTGTAAAATCTGTGTTTAAGTACTTCGAACCAAATATACATACTAATTAAGACCCTAATGTCAAACTCATTCACTCCTATCATTTACACATACACATTGATAATTATTTGGTCAATCAAAATTGTAAAATCCTTAAGTAGCTTTTCATGAAAATTCGAGCTATTCACTAAGATCGGTAGGATTTGTTAAACAACACACTATTTTTGTTATCATTAATTGACATAAATCTAGTCTTTTGACTCGAAGGAAAACATTTTTGATGAATGTCCCCTAGTTACTTAACTAGGCTATGTTTTTATTAAGCGGCTTGGTTGGAATGTTATTAAAAACTTTTGACGCGAAGGCAAACATTTATGATGAATGTCCCCAGGTTACTTAGTTACATCATATTCTCAACTGGCTATTAGCTCTATTTATAACCCTATTTGTTTCAAAAAGGGCCAGCAAAATAGTTATTTATTAAACAAAACATACATTTTTTTATTACATACCTCATTTCTTTAGCTAATCATTCTCATAAAAAGGTACTAACAATGCTATGTATTCAATTGACCTAAAATTATAAATGAATGTGGTAAATTTCTAGAGTGAATGAACCAACATTATATCTTAACTAACATGCATATTTAATTGAAAAAACCTAGAACACTAATTTCATAAGCTAATAAATCTTTGGAACCTAAAAGACTATGTCCAAGGCTAAATCGATTTCGTTAATTTCTAATCGTTGACACATTCACATGAATCACATAATATAATCCTAAATAAACTAACATACAGCATGCAAAATTCTTATTCAAATAAAAATATATAATGCACACAACCCGACAGTCCCACACTTGGACAACATATCGTTCTCAATGTAAGAAGAACAAACAAGTAATACATAAGTTGGGAAACAAAACATGAGAATAATTGAAAATAAAAATAAAATAAAAGACAAGGGTTAGAGTATAGAACCCGTCATGGTGATTAAGGTGGTGACAGTGTCGGAGGTGGAATCTTAACTTGACATCGAGATTGCTTTCTTATGTTATAATTGATTAACAAAGAGTAAGAGAATAAGTAAGCCAACCTTGTCCAAATCATTAAGACTTATTTATGGAATATAAAACAAATCTAACTGCACAACAATTTAAAGCTAACTACTAAATGTGCTAAGTTATGGTCATTAGCTTGATCTTGCATCCTTGGAAGCATGCTTAATTTTTTGAAAGGAAAGAGATTACTTCTTTTCCTTCAGAATCACTCCTCCAAGATAAAGTTTGCAGCGATACCTATTCACCTTAAAGGTTTCATTGTTTGCATTTTCCAATTCTAGGGCTCTATGATCAAAATCTTGGGTGACCGTAAAAGGTCCACTCCATCTCGATTTCAGGTTGACTGGAAATAGTCTCAACCTTGAATTGCAAAGCAAAATTGCATTTACTACTTGGAATTCATTCTGCTTAAGATGAGAGTTGTGCCATATCTTCACCTTCTCTTTATAAAGTTTAGCATTTTCGTACACATTGGAACCAAACTCTTTGAGTTTATTTAGTTGCAGCAATCATTTTTCACCCGCTTGCTTCCAATCAAAGTTTAAAGCTCTCATCGCCCAATATGCTCTATGCTCTAGCTCCACAGGCAAATGACAAACCTTACCATATATAAGCCTGAAGGGAGTCATTCTGATAGGTAGTTTCAATGCAGTCCCATAATGTTGGGACCCGATCTCGAAACCGGACCCCAACCGAAAAATCAGAAAATGAAAAACGAAAACAAACGAACCAAAGCGAACAATCGAACCAAACGAGCAGATCAGAAAATAAATCGAAACTAATGAACGGATCGAAAAATCGGATAACAGATGTGGATAAGACAAACTCAGAAATACAAAATCAAACGAACGGATCGGCAAAGCGGAGAATAAATTGCGAAAACAAATGTGAAAGTGAAAAATCGAATAACAAAAGTGGAAACGGAAATCGAAGGAACGGATTTCGAAGCAAACTAAATCGGAAGCAAATTGAAAACGAAGCAAACAAACAGTTCAATCGAACCGTAACGAATTTTTGACATCCGTAGTGTATATCTTCGAAAACTAAAATCGTGTTGGAAACCTTAGACTAAGCTAAACCGAAATCCGCTATATATATATATATATATTTCATTCTTTTCATAATATTTATTCCTTTTTTCTCTTTATTCAATCTTATACAAATCAAAACAAATCCATACAATTTCTCTTTTGGAAATTCATCCTCATGCAAAATCTCAATTCATAAAAAATCTTCTTAAACATTCATACATATCCTAAAATTCCATCTTTTAACTAAAATCTTATCTCATCTTTAACAAAACTTATTCCAATTCTAATTCTTATTCTTTGCCATAAAAATTTTGGCAGCATAACGGCTGCATTCTATACAACCCAAAAATTTGCAAATGATTTTAAATGCACTTTTAAAATCCCAAAACTATCCACACACTTCATCGGATCTCCTGTCCGGAATCCTAGCATAAACAAATGCAAGTCTAAACCTAAAACACTTCAATAAGTCTCAAAACCATAATCCATACTCAGAATCAAATTCCATTCATATACA
>JANVCL010000008.1:20578486-20593679 GCA_026546855.1 Erythroxylum incrassatum | reverse complement strand
AAAGTGCAAACATCAACATTATAGGAAGTTCAGAATTTAGAAACATGGATATTCCTAATGAGATTAGTTCTCCAAATTATTTGAATACTTATAATCCCAACACACAATCATCCGGACAACAATTCACAACGAACTCAGTTAATCCACATCGTCAAAAAACCGATCCTGCATAGGAACATTTTGTTTTGCATAAAGAGGGTGCTACTAATATATTTACTTGTCTACACTGCTCATTGGTTTTTAAAGGAGGTGGCATATATAGGATGAAACAACATCTTGCTGGTGTACCTGGTCAAATAAGTCCTTGTAAAAAGGTTATTCATGATGTCCGTCAAAAAATGTTGAAGTCACTAAGGTAAGTGCAACAAAAGAAGTTAAATGAGGATTTAAATGAAGCATATGGTGATTAACTTGAATCTCAAGAGGAAATTCAAGAACAATAACAAACGTGTTCAACTAAAAGACAACCACTTGGTAAATGTAATGAGAAAAGGAAAGTTGTTGATATAGAAAGATATTCATATTTTGCTCCAAGGACAACTCTAGGGTCTCAACCAAGTTTGAGAAGTGTGCTATCTAGTAAGGAAGCAATTCACAAGGCACATATTGCTATTGGTAGATGGATTTTTGATGCTTGTATTCCTTTCAATGCAATTCAGTCTCCTTACTTTCAAGAAGCTTTGGATGGAATTGTTGCTATTGGGCCTAGGATTAAAGGTCCATCATATTATGATTTGATAGTTAATTTGTTAAGAGAATGTAAGGGAGAATGTCAGCCACTTGTTGATAAAAATCGAGAAAAGTGGGCTAAAACAGGTTGTACAATTATGGCAGACGGGTGGAGTGATCAAAGACAAAGAACTTTGATAAACTTTCTAGTTTATGTCCAACAGGTATAATATTATGAATTTTGTTTGTTATTATACAAGTTAAGCTTTTTAACTTTGTTTATTTTTTTTACAGGCTTAACATTTGTGAAATTTGTTGATGCTTCAGATATGGTAAAAGATGTGAGATCATTATTTAACTTATTTTCTAAAGTTATAGAGTGGGTTGAAGCAGATAATGTTGTTCATATAGTGACAGATAATGCAACAAATTATGCAGCAGCTGGGAAATTAGTACATGAACACTACGAGCATATTTTTTAGTCACCTTGTGCTGCACATTGTTTGAATCTCCTTCTAAAGGATATTGGTATTATGTCTCATGTTGTAGAACTTGTTTCAAAGGCTTCAAAGGTAACTTCTTTTGTGTACAATCATATAATCTTCTTATCTAGGCTAAGAAAATGGAAGGTTGGAGAGAGATAGTACGTCCAGGGGTAACTCGGTTTGCCACTACTTTCATTACTTTGAAAAGTGTTTATGATCATAAGCATGACTTACAAGCTTTGGTTATTGATAAGAACTTTACTAGTCATAGATTGGCAAAATCTGCAATAGGAAAATATGTTAGTTCTATTTTGTTAGATAGTAAGTTTTGGAATGATTGTTTGATCATGGTGAAAGCTGTGGCTTCTATCATTTGATTGTTGAGAATTGTAGATGCGGATGAAAAACCTTCTTTGGGTTATGATTATGAGGGCATGATTAGGATAAAAAAAATGCAGTGAAAGAGATCTTTAAACAGAAGCCACAATTATATAAGCCTTATACCGATATCACCAAGGCTTGATGGGATAAGCACTTAAAGCTTAATCTTCATGTTGTAGCGTATTTTTGGAATCCTACTTTCTTTTATGTTGACGGCTATCGTGAGAAGAATAGGATGCTATCTACTCTTCTTGATATGCTTGATATAAAAAGTTTTTATGCTGACTTATTGAAAGGCATTCAAGAGATTCAGGTTTATCGTGAATGCCAAGGTACTTTCAATCGAGAAAGCGCTCTTAAGGTGTTAAAGTTAAACGCCTTATGCCCTAGTAACTATTATATTACTACTAATGTAATACTTTTTAATTTTTAATTATATTCTTTAATACTTTTAATGTTTATTATCCATGAGTATTTTGTTGTTTGATAATTGCAAATTTTTTATAGATGAATGGTGGTGATTGTATGGGGGTAGTGCTCCAACATTACAAAAGCTGGCTATTCGTATTCTTAGCCAAACATCTTCCTCTTCTGGTTTCGAGAAAAATTGGAGCTTTTTTGAACGCATTCACACAAAGAAGAGAAATAAATTGGATCAGCAAAGGCTATGTGATCATGTTTATGTCACTTACAACTTGCGTTTGAAGAAACAGTATTGTCGTTTTCCACTTTTAGTTAAACGCAATTAACTTATTATTATTGATTGCAATTTCCAACATAGTTATATTTGAACTTACCATTAATGTTTTGTTTTAAATTACCAAAGAAGAAGATGAAATATGATCCTATTGATTATGAATCTATAGACAAACTTGATTTTTGGATTATTGAAAACGATGGATCCCCAGAGCTTGGTGAGGAAGATATTGAAAATGCTATTTATCAGGAAAATGCAATTTCAATAATTGATGAAGCACCACAACAACATGAAGGTTATTATTAATTTATTTTGTAATATAATATTAAAGATTAGATATATTATTTTCAAGTGTAATTTTGTCTAATATTGTTTATTATGAAATTAGGTGATGAAGAAATTGCCGAACAATCAAATTTGGAATCTGTTGAAGATGCTTATATCGGCAATGACGAAGGAGCATTTGATTTTGATCTCAACTTGAATGAATATTAAGATTAGTGGTCGTTTTTTTAATCCTTTTGATGAAATCTGAATAGTGAGCTTTGTTATATTATTTTGTGTTGTGTTGGTGAATTTTAAAAAAAAACTTTTATGTTTGAAGTTTTTAGGTTGAATTTTGAAGTTTAAGTTAAGTTTACAATTAGATAAATAATTAAATAGTATATTTAAAAAATATCTTATATATATAATATATATAAAATAAAAATAAAAATTTATTACTTATTATTCACCGGTTCGACCACGGTTGAATTCCAGTTGAACCATTAACCCTTGAATTATTTGCTTCTCTGGTTCAGTTACCGATCCGGTTTTTAAAACATTAGTATCCATAGAACAGGTTGAGAGAATTCTGTAACTCTTACAAAGAGGTTTAAGCAAGAAGTGATGGTTTCATTAGAGCTTAAGCCTGTTTATAATAGGTTTTAAACATTTTATTAATTTAATTTAAATTAAATTTTAAATTTAAATAAATTTAATTAAAACTACCAATAATTCTAATTTAATACCAATTATTCCCAAATAAGATCAAATATCTCATATTAATTCTTAGTTTTTAAATATCTCATATTTAATTATAAAGTTTCTTAAACTTTACAATTAAGTCCAACTTGATTAAAATATATTTGCTCTATTTAACTCATTCTTTATATGATACCCTTAGGTTCTTAAATATGTTGACAATATGTAAAAATTATAACCCTAAATTATATTTAGGATTAAATAAATTAAATTTCTTTAATTTATCATTAATTCTATAATTAAATAATTTATATCTATAGATTGTGATCAATATCTAGCAACACATCATGACTACGCAAATATTTAGAAATATCAAAGTGGTTTTGATTAGCCTTTTCATGTATTGTTTTTCCATATACTTCAATCATTCCATTATTCAATGTTCTGACTAAACATAGAGCATTGAATTAATTTCTACTCAATTGTGTCCAATCATATTAGTTCTCCGTCATTTGCTAATGGTTCAATTAATGACATTTATAAATTTTTACGAAACTTCATTTTACTTTAGCCAAAGATTTCTTAAATAAATGCTAGTCGAGAATAACAGAACATTCTTTCTAATTACTTTAAGGCGATAAATTTTATTTTAATCCCTTAACTATATTCTTATAATTCATGTTGCTTCTAATGACAACTAGCTGAACCTCTCATAGATAAAATAGGTTATAAGTAGTATTAAAATATAGCAATCCCTATACAAGATAACTTTGAAAATCACAAGTCAAAGATTCACTTATACAATTTTTATAATGAAAATTACCATATAAATATAAGTAATGTTTCGGGTGCATTTCTCATATGAGGTCATTTCAGTAAAATTGTTTTCTAACAAGTATTATATGTTTGTTTAGTATTTCCATACTTTAATCTATGAAATCAACCACATTTTTCATAATGAAAAACATAAGGTGTATTACTCTTTTATATGTTCAGTCTTAATAGAATAATGACTAAAAATAATTTAAAAATAATACAAAAATCCAATATAAATCTCTTAAATATAATCTCCTCATAATTTTATTTACAATATATAATCGTCTCGTGGAGATACATTTAAATATATATAAAATAAAAATGTTTTTAAATATTTTATCACTTAAATACAACCAACCGATTAGCACTAGGGCATAAACCTATCACACACTCGTAAGGTCCAAAGCAAGAGTTCTCATAAGGTAAACAGATGCTTTATCATCTGACGAAAGGGCATTCGAATTGAATAACGCCGCTTTCTTGTTGCAAATCAGCATATCTGCTCATGCTTGATAGATGTTCGATGAAATGACAGAGACTGATATATCTATCAGGTCAATTAGAATTCGGATGTTGCTTCTCGTGCATGCTTACTTCTCCTCAATGGAAACATCCAACGTTCGAGCTGTTTGTTTTAATGCCCCAGACAAGTTTTACAGTTAAGTTTGTTTTTAATACACTTGAAGCCTATAATGTAGCGATTTGCAATTTGTAGGCGTTGTGTGCTCCATGTTCCTAACGTCCTAAGGGCCAAGTCACTGGTCTTGTCTCCATGGGTTCGTGACCCAGAACAACTAACTTGCTAAATTATAGAAAATATAGGGACATCAGATTCATATTTTACAGTGTAAGTCGACTTGTGACAACGTTTTTCGTAAAAACTTCTCCGCTCTTCGATAACTCGACTTGTGCATCTTCATAAGTCGACTTGTGCATCTTCATAAGTCGACTTGTCTAGTGTAAGTCGACTTGTAACAACGTTTTTCATCTCCGCTCTTTGATACCTCGACTTGTAACTCTCCATAAGTCGACTTGTGCAGTGTAAGTCGACTTGTTGCTACCTCTAACGGATACATTTAATCAAATCTCCCATAATCTTAATTTTTAATGTCTCAATCATGTTGAAAATTGTTTCCTTCTTGATCCCTCAATGATTTATAATGTCTTCTAGAATTCTTTCAATCCAAAACACCTGCAATAAATTTCTTAACCAATTCTATACATTTTATTATTATCAAAACATAAGTACGATTTAATTTGTCAACCACCATTGGTCCAACACATAAATAGTGTCATTCAAAAGCAAATCATGTCTACTACTCAACTTCAAGGAAACTACTCCTATGTTCTCAACATTAACATTAAATCCATCTCCTAGTTGCACCGTTAACTCCCCTCTATTTGGTTTCTGCCTGTTTTTGAACTCCTACAATGAGTTCGTTACATGAATAGTTGCATTAGTGTGTAACAACCATGAATTAGGAGGAACATTAACCAGATTTGATTCAAAACAGACACAAATTTGAGGTATACCTTTCTTCTTTGCCAACCAGTTCTTAAACTTCACATAGTCACACTGCCTATGCCTACGTTCTTAACAAAAATTGTAGTTTCCATTAAAAATAGGCTTGGGCTTAGCACCAAAACTCTCACCAAGCCCAGAAGGTAATGCAGGTTTATCATTCCCTTTCTTCTTAAATTGAGGCTTGCCCTATTTGTTTCTATAAAATTTCTTCTTGTCGCCACTCTTGTGAGAAATATGATGAATACTGTGGGACTTTCTCTTCTTCATAGTATGCTCCTCTTGAATAAGAATGGAAATCAATTCGTCAATGCTCTATTCATTTTTTGAGCATGATAAGTAGTCCTAAGAACATCAAACTTAGATGGAAGAGATTCAAACACCTGCCAGAACAAATAATCCTTTCCCATCATAACTTTCATGTCCTTCAACTTGTTATACTAGTTCACAAGCTTCATAACATGCTCACGAACACCACCCACACCATCATACTTGGTCTTAGACAACAAAGATAAGTAATTAAACTTTTTAGTCTTATCAAACTTCTTGAATTTTTCTCCAACAGCCTTGAGATAATTTTTGGCATTATCAGTTTCTGTGATGCTCTCTTTAATAGTCTTCTCCATTGTGTACTTGATGGTCATCAAACAGACCTTATTAGAATGAACCCACTTATCATATTTAGCTTTATATGCAGCGGAAGTCTCAACAATGGGTTCTGCAAGCTCATCCTCAAGGAGAACAACATCAATATTAGAAACTGCCAAAAAAGGATTCAAGGATTCAAGCCAATCCTTATAATTGGTCTCATTCAGCATAATCAAAGAATTCAAAGCAGGAAATTGATACAAAGCAGAAAGATTTAGCAAATGTATCAATAATTAGAAAATTTTAGGTAAACAACACAACTGGGTTCTCATGCAATTGCAATCCTACTTAAGTGTCCCGAATTACAACATAGATCACCTAGAACATTAACTTATGCCCTAAAGCTAATATCGATAGGATACTGAAAACTTAAAGACATCATTCAATGAATAAAAAAACATTAGAAACCATATTGATAAAGACAAATCGATAGGGTAAGTGCGTCATTAACATAGTATCTAATGTATGCCCAATAACAACATCACAATAGCATTTTGTAATAATTGGTCTCACGATAGGTGAGCTCACAATTACACAAAGTGAATGATAATAGTCCAATAAAATTCTCAAGATTGCCCTTATAGGTTGCATTTAGCACCACAAATACAAAATGAACCATATTAATCATATAATACAACATTATATGCATAAAATACATCGAAAATTAATTTTGGTGCATAACTACATTAACATTGAGAGTACATAAGACCCTAAAAGCCCACAAAATACCATAAATAAGTACAAAAATTTTCAAGATAAAATTTGGAGAGTACGGTATATTTTTATTAAATTTAAAATTTGGGAAAAATAAAAATAAAAATTTATATTATCCTAAAATTCCAGAAAAATTTCATTAATTAGAACTAGGAAAGTGGAGCAAATAGGCAAAATTTGGGACAAAATGGTCAAGGGATAAGGCCGCACATGCCTACACACGCCACCGTTGCACGTGGGGAAGAGCCAGTCGGGTCGGGCTGCATCTTCTCCACCTGGATAACTAGGATTTGGGTCGTTCGACCCAGTTCATGACCTAAATCAAAAACCATCCATACCTTGCCTAATTTTGATTTGTTTTTAATGAAATTGGTGTCATTAGATTCAAATTTTAACAATATATCAAAGCCTTTAATTAATTTCATTAAAAAAGCTATTCAAAAAGTTCAGAAAAAATTTGAAAATAAAATGATTTTAAAAAAGGTTGGTTCAGTTTGGTTTAAGTTTTGGGTTTTTAAAGAACAAACAGAAAATTCAACATACTTACCACACGATTTAACACCAAATCAAAACAAATCAACAACAATAAAATAGATTTCAAAGAAAACAATTAACAAAACTGAAAACCCCAAATTCCATGAAAATAAACATCTCAAAAATTACCCAAAATTAGCAGTCACAATTAGGGTTAATTATGCTCTGATACCAATTGAAGAATAATTGAAAAAAAAATTATGGATTAATGTCATGATTAATCAATACAATTAGACTAACCTTATAATTGCAACATGCTAGATTTTAGAATTGGATGGGCAAATACCTAGAAATTAAGGAAACATTGAGTCTATTATTGTTTTCTGTGAAGTGGAGCGACAGAGATGCAAAGGATTGACTATTGCTATTCCAAACCCTGAAAAAACCACATACAGTTCTCAATGAGGCGACTGTGCTTAAGGTTGGCTAGCAATAGGGCCTCCTGCGCACTGCAAACATGGGCCAAGCCTACCTATCATAGCAAGCCCATGAGCACAGGCCCAATAAAACATATGAGAGAAGTATTATTGACATCTAATTAATCAGGGTTTGTACAAAATTATGTTTATTATTTATTATGCTAGTCAACAAAATTAATGATAAAATTCTATCATTAAAACCATACCTACTTGATATCAATAACACCAAATGATGGAAGAAGGTTTAAGGGATTATTTTTTATTCTTTAGTTTAAAGACAAACCAAATCCCAGTCTTGATTGAAGGCTAACAACAAAATCTTTTATGAACTAACTCAAACCATGTCAACCTTTATGGAACTCAATATAGAAAAAAGTGACCTTAAAGGCTTCAAGGAAATGAAGATTAGAGCACATTAATACAAAAGCTTAAAAGATAGGTGATAATATAAGAAACTCTACTCACAGGCATAACAAAAATAAGAAGAGGGGGTATCTTTAGTTAATGAAATTAAGAAGAAGAAATTAAAGAAAAAAGAATCAAAAGGATTAAATAAAGGGAGGATTGAGGAAGAGTTCCCCAAATTTAATACATCACTTAACATTGTTGTTGGTTATAACATTAACAATGACTTAGTTAAAAAACTAAAAAGAATAGCTGCAAACCTTGCTCAGAGCGACAAAAACTTATACTATCACTTCCACAGGCATATCAGATACCAAATTGAGAATTGTAAAAATTTTATAAAGGTAGCCAATGATTTGACAAAACAAGGCACCACATGGAAGACAAATTATAACTATAAGATATTATGTTAAAATTGAAAGTTTCCTAAAGAAACCTCATATTGAATTGAAAGTTAAAATTCTAAAGAAGCTAATTACATACATATTGGATATTTAACAAAATAGAAGCAGATTTAGATAGGATAATGAGCAAAAAATGATGATTGGTGATAAAGACATTTATATGGGTTGGGAAAAGTTACAAATAAACTTTTTTTAACTTTTTAATATTTATTTTAATATTTAAAATTATTATTTATGCACATAATTATTTATGATGATATTGTTATTATTATATAGAGTCATGAAGGAGCATCTGATTTATACATGAAACCATTTTCCCATTTCGATCAACTGGCTAAAATTTATGACAATAAAGTAACAAGAAATAGAGCTTGAGGTCTATAAAGAAAGTATAAGAGGAAATGGAAAAAATATTGAAACAGATAGTAATATGAATAATGTGTTTGTTTCATCTTTAAAAGGTATGAAAAAAACATTTAATCTTTCTGAGAATACGAGTGAGAAAAGAACTCAAATATTTAATATGTTGAAAGAGGATGGAAGAACTTCATCAATGAAGTTGATTAAAGCAACAAAACGAATTTGTGAAGATGATAAAAAAGTTGAGGTCTATTTTAATATATTGATGATTACAAAATGTTGTTTGTGTCACTACAAGAAAATTACAAATTACCAATGAACAAAATTATATAGTAAATTATCGACAAAAATTAATTTCCATCAGTAAAATTGTCAAAAAAATAGTTTTTTACGATGAACAAAATATCCATCGGTAAAGTTGGAGGGAAATTATCCGCAAGATTTTACCAACGGAATATAACTACAGAATAGTAAGTTTGTGGCAAAAATAGGTAGTAATGGTTGGAAAGAAAAATAAACGTCGGTAATTTACCAACTGAAATTTCTTCTGTCAATATTTTTAGTTTTTTATTTAAATTAAAACGGCATCGTTTTGTGTTAAACCAAATGATGTCATTTTGGTTTCAACTTAAACCTACTCAAAACCCCCTCCCTCTCTTGCGTCGTTTTTTCTTCTTGTTTTGTTCTTTATCGCCATCGGTCTTCTCTCTAGAAATTATCGTCCATCGTCCATCGTCCTTTACTCTCGTCCATCTTCTTCAGTTAAATCGAGGTTAGTCGTCCATGATGCTTTGCTCTTGGGTTTGTTTTGTCAGTGAAAATTTTCTTTATTAAATGCTTATATATATGAACGTCAATTTTGTTTTGATGGAATGTGGGTATTCTGTATTTTTTGAACTATGGTTGGTTCATTTGTTGTTTGAACATGTTTATGTTGGTGAATAATGGAAAAATTCAATGGTTTTGTTATTAGTTAGAGATGAATTCGGTTTGCCTATAAATTGTTTGATGAAATGTCTCTTAGGAATATTGATGAGACTTGGTGAATGCTTAGAATGAATATTAGTTGTTGGAATCTTAATAAAATGCCTAGAGCAGTTCCATAAGATTTTAAATGGAAAATAAAATTCCTGTAGGTATTTTTTAAGGCTTAAAACTAAACTAAAATGAAATGGAATCCCTAAAATGAATATTAGGGCTTTAAAATAGGATCACAATTACTCTTAATTTTTAGGTTCATGAAAGCATATCATAATTAGTACTTAAGTTCTATCTAAAATTGAAGTTCTCTATAAATATTCTAAATTGAAAGGAGAAAAGTCAAATTTTGATGTCTTGTTACTGGTGTAAAAGATTAGTAGTAAGGTTGGATTGGTTGATGGGATTACTGTGTGTGTAGTAAAAAAGGAAGCTACTGTCAAGAGGGTTTTGTTATGTCCTTCGTAGTGTAGATTTGGCTTGGTTTGATATGGGTGGTTTGCATGATGATGGAACTTGTCTAGTGTATTTGTGTTATGCGAGTACGTTTGGAAAAGAGTTTGTAAATTGGGAAATCTCTAGCTATACATAACTTTTGATTATTTATATAATTTTTACTAACTTTCCAAAAAAATGAAGAAGTTCTTATATCATTTTAAGATCACATTTTTCCTGTTTTATGCCTATGAATCTTCTTCTAATGTTTCTCATCATATTAATCCAACAACACCTTTTTATACCATCCCTTCAAGTAGCATTCTAGAAATTAAGTGCTCCCAAAATCCCTTGGCTAAGTGTATTAAGTCTAATTGTAATAACAATGTATAAAACTTCCTTTGTCAAAGATCTATAATGTACTACCCTTTAAAGTCCTTTAAGATTGAAATTTCTAAGAGTGAGACTAGTCTAATTTAAAGTCCTTTAAATATTTTGAATAAAACATGAACTCCCCCTTACCTCTGCCTCAAAATTTTATGATACTAAATAAGGTCCTAAACATATGAATATCACAGCATAATTGGATCAGTGTAATAGAACCTTCTAAAACTATATTCATAAGCTTTATAACGCTTAAATCTCTAAGCAAAAAGGAAACAAAGATCTAATTAAGAATATAAGGAGTATAATTATGGATGATTTGACGCATAATAAACCCCTAGGATGGTATATGGATTGGAAACCCGTGATGCAGCTTCTATGAGACTTATGGGTGAAAATTTTCACGAGTCTAGAAATTACAGTAAGAACTTGCTTTCTCAGTTCATATGGTATAACAATGCCACATACCATAGTGCTTGTTTAAAATCAAACTTTGGAATTCATCTTGTAGGTGATTAATTCAAACATAGTTATCTTGGTTTTGTATGTTGTTGTTTGAAATATTTTTAGCATAATTGATGGCTAAAGGTATAACTTACATAAGTATTTACTGCATGCCGAATCAGTTTGTATAATTACAGATGATTTGAGGAATAATAAACCCACAGGATGGTATATAGGCTTGAAATCTGTGATGCAGCTCCTATGAGGCTTATCGGTGAAAAATTCTACAAGCCTAAAAGTCACAGCGAGAACTTACTTTCTCAATTCATATGATGTAACAATTCCACGTACCACAGTGCTTGGTTGGCATATTGTTTTATTTGATTAATACTCACGTATGTTGAGTTTTCTAATTGTGAACTCATATGGTGGGATAGGTTGATTTCAATTTAGATGGGAAATGGTCAGAGACCTGTACAAACTTAGAGGAAGTTCTGTAAAGTAAAAATTAAATATTCTAGAAACTTAGTAGAAATGAAGGATACTAACTATGAAATCACTTTTTTAAATTACAGTTTTACATAAATGAATAATGTTGATAGATCTTGGATGTATAGATGATTAACACCTGATGGTTTCATTAATTTTGATTTTGTTAGGGGAGTTGAAGCTTTTATTCACTATGGATGTTCTCAACCTGCATATATGGATGGTCTAAAGATCAAATGTCCATGTAAAAAGTGCAAAGATATTTTTTTCTTGCTATTGATAAAGTGAATCTTTATTTATTAATAAATAAATTATTTTGAGTGGACACGACATGGGAAACCAATAACTTGTAACATCTCAAAGGGTAATGAAGTAAACTCATCAATAAATGTGGATGGGTTTGAAGTTAAAACTATATTTATAACAAATAATGTGGGTGCAACTGAAAATCCTTACACCCAAATGGTTTATGATGCAGTCATTTTTATCTTTTAGGAAAATATAAAAAATATTAAAGAAAAAACAAACCCACATGCAAAAAAGTTTTTTTGACTTACTAAAATTAGCTGACCAAGAATTATGACTAAATTATGAGACCATGACTCAATTATCTTCAATTGCTCGAATATTGAACATAAAGTTTAAAGGACATATTTCTGATCAAAGTTTGGATAAAATTCTTGCTTAGTATAATTAATCATTGCCTTCTGATCATACAATGGTTGATAATTTCTACAATATGAAGAAACTTACTAGGGGTTTTGCTTTGCCAGTTGAATGAATTGATTGTTGAAATTTTGGATGTATGTTGTTTTGGGAAGATGATGTGGAATTACAAGAGAACAAATTTTGTGGTCAATCTAGGATCAAACCCAGAAAATCTTCTATGAAACAAAAATTAGTACCCTATAAGTGGATGTATTTTTTTTCGCTAACTCCGAACTTCAAAAACTATATGCCTCTAATGTTATTGCATCTCACATGAGAAGACATAATGAACATGAATAGAAAGATGGAATAATGAGCCATCCATTGGATGCATTCGCATGAAAACTTTCCAATAACACCCATTTTGAGTTTACAACTGAAAGTCAAAATGTTAAGTTAGGATTGTCGACAAATGGATTCCATCCTTTTGATCAATCTGGCCAAAAATTTTCATTATGGTCAATCATAATTACTCCTTATAATTTGCCTCTATGGATGTGTATTAATGAGACATGTATGTTCTTGACGGTGATTCTGCCAGGGCCTACGAATCCAAAGCATAAAATTGACGTCTTTTTACAACCATTGGTATTTGAATTGTATCATCTTTGGGAATTTGGTATGGAGACATATTATGTGTCTTTTAAACAAATTTTTTTTGGGAGCAGTTTAATGTTGATTATTAGTGATTCCCTACATATGCTATGTTGTTTGGATAGAGCACAACTGGAAAATTGGCTTGTCCTTACTGTAGTAATGATTCTGATGCGTTTATCTTCCTAATGGGGCCAAAACATCTTAGTTTAACAACCACAAGAAATTTCTTCCTCCATATCATCTATTTAGACGCAATAATCAAAAGTTCATTAAGAATAGGATGATACAATCACCCCCTCCCCCTCACAAAGTTAGTGAAGAGATATTGTAGGAGATTAATAAATTAAGGTTGCTAAAAGTTACATAAATTGAAGCTAAAGAAGTTAATAGAAGAATTAGTAAAAACTTTAGTTGGAGAAACGAAGTATTTTTTGGGATCTGCCATATTGCAAAAGTAATTTGATATGTCATAATCTAGATGTGATGCATATTAAAAATATATATTTTTGACAATTTGTTCAACACCATAATGAAAAAATCACAAGCTGATTTGAAATTTTTGTGTAGGAGGAATGAGTTAGATAAAGATCTTCACACCGTTAAATATCCAAAAGCATATTACATTTTGGACAAAAAAAACAAAAGAAAATTTTATGTGAATGGTTAAAAAGTCTAAAGCTTCTTGATAGCTATGTTTCGAACTTGGCAAGGTATATGGACATGAAGAAGTACAAACTGTTTGGGATAAAATGTGATGATTGTCATGTGTTTATGTAAAGGCTAATTCTAATTGCATTTTGAGAGTTTCTACCGAATAAGGTTTAGGAAGCTACAACAGAATTAAGTTTTTTTTCCAAAAGCTTAACATCATCTGAAATAAAGTTGGATGAAATGGAAAAACTAGAAAATGAAATCCCAGTTATCTTCTACAAATTGGAAGAGATTTTCCCTTCAAGCTTCTTTGATTGTATGGAGCATCTACCCCTACATTTAGCACACGAGACTAAACTTGTTAGTTCAGTTCAATATCAATGGATGTATCCGTTTGAGAGGTAATTATAGTTAATATTTAAAGAAAACTTATAGCATGTTTTAATTACATAATTGTAATAACCCTATATGTAACGTCGGTATTTGCATCACTTGAAGAAAAATGTAGAAAACAAGGCTAGAGTTAAAGGTTCGATATGTAATGCTTATTTAGTGGAAGAAGTAAGTACGTTTTGTTTACATTATTTTGAGATGCATGTGCACATAAGAGAAAGAAAAGCTCCTCGTAATGATAATGGGGGAGAAACGGGTGATGTTGATAGTAACTTATCCATTTTTATATATCCAAGATGAAAATATGGATACTCAACATGAAGAATGTTAACAGCAGAAGAAATAGAGGCTACTTGTGATACCTTCTTTTCATTGTTTAGTAATCATCACAATTTCGCAACTTTGGCAACATGAAGGTGGCATATTGTAGGAAGTTTTAAGGCTCCTTTGGAATATGTAGTCATGAAACCAAAGCTAGAATTATTAGCAGAAACCTTAGGTCTTACATTGATATTGTAACGTTATTATGGTGCTTTAACGTTACTTGGAAGGCCACATGAAAAGGCTGGACGTAATTGCATGTTATGCTTGGTTAATTAAACTGAACGTTAATCTTGCATGGCTTGACCATTATTTGGACAACCTTGGAGTTTGTAAGGTCCCTTCGGTACCTGTGCTCCTTTGGTGCTATGAAATCATCAAACTACATGCTAGGAAGTGGAGCAACATTGGTGGATAGCTTGCGGATGATGTATGGATGGTGGTTGCATGGTTATTCATGGTAATATGGCTTAATCTTGTTAGTTGCATGAATATTGGCATAGTGTAAGGACCCTTGACTTTTGTCTTGCATGGGATAGCTGTAAGTCATATGGATGTATCGTTTTATTACTTAGGCAGTTAATATATTGACTGTCCAAAGTGGTTGTAATTGTTCAAAATGTAACATCCCGTCCCCATATTAAGGGTTAAGACCCAAAATTTCAATACAAGCGAGCTTAAAAAGGAACTCAGTCCATTCATTTTCTTGTTCATGCACCATGTTAGCATATATGTATATAGATATGGAAAGTTTTCGCATAAAAAGTAGTACATGC
>JANVCL010000008.1:20441276-20452934 GCA_026546855.1 Erythroxylum incrassatum | reverse complement strand
GATCAAGTGATCAAGAGTATAAGGATATTACTACAGATTCTGCATATCTTGGAATTTAAGTTATTTATGTAAAATACGAGAATTAGTCACTTTTCATGGAGTATTAGTTCATGTAACTTTTATATTTTTGAGATTTTAGGTTATTGTTGTATTGCGGCTTGGAATGCTATAAGATCTTGTAAAACTCTATTCTTTTAATGTTAATGAATTATGAATTATGTATGGATGATGATAAGTGGAAATATGAATTTATATATGGATGAGGTTGAGTTGAAATTAGGTATAATATGAGTAAGTTATTGATTTGGGATGATGAATTTTGCATATGAATTGTTGTTAGATATATAAATGAGATGTGTTACGGAAAAAGGAACATAGAAATGGTATGAGACTTTAAGCTTTATGATTTTTTTAGATTGCGCTCCCGTTTGTATGACGAGTAATGATACGCACACGTTTTATGGTAAACGGGCCCCAACATGTTTGATATCAGAGCAAGAAGAGATCGCAAGGAACCACGCTCAATTATGACGGTATTATGTGAAAAGTTGGATTATGGAAACGGGATCCAACATAAATTTAGTGATTCTCATTCCTAAAAAGCCAAATCCTAACTCCTTACACAACCATATGCCTTTCTCATATTGTAATATCATTTATAAGGTCATCTTATAGATGCTAACAGTTAAACTTCAAAATGTTCTTAGTTGTTTCATCAACACTAGTTAAGGTGCCTTTATTAGAGGAAAAAACAATATGGCTAACTTGGTTGTAGCCCAAGATCTCTTCAAAGTTACCAAAGTAAAAAAATTCTAAATAGTTATGACATAAAAATTGACTTTAACAAGGTTTTTAATTCAATTAGTTGAGGATCCAACCTAGATTCCATAAAAATTTCGAATTTCTTGTCAGTTTATCTTGTAGATTGAAAAATGCATATATTCTCTATCATTTATCATTCTAGCTAATGTAGAATAGACTCCCTTCTTCAATGGAGCCAATGGGCTAAGACAAGGAGATCTAATCTCCCCTTATCTTCAATTATTTACTACAACAACAACAATCTTGGTATAGGAGCTTTTTTGTTAGACAAATTCTTGTTGATTTTCTTTTCTCACTATCTTGTTGCCTGTTCCTTTGTCTTTTATTTTTGACAATTTCACTATTGCCTATTACGTATTTTTCGCTCCTGATAATGACGCTTATTGATATGATGTTGCCTATAGTCACCTAATAGTATGATGTAATAGGGAAAGTGGATTAAAATTTGACTTTCTCTTATTCTGCATGTATTCCTTTAGCATCCACTGAGTCTAATGGCAATATGATGTGATGCAAAGTGCTTTTTGGACGTGAAAGCATTTTTGCTGTGGGTTTTGAACAAATGTTAGCTCACAATCATTTATTCACACTACAATAGACTACGGTTTTGGCGAAGCAAATATTTGTCACTGAAGGATAAACTATCGTCGCATAAATAGTCATAAAAGCCTGGTCGAAAAATATTATTTGAGACATTTTCATTAAATCATCACCCAAAATTTTTTGCTCCGATTAGAAATTTGTCGTGAAAAGGTATACCCAAGGATAAAGGAAATTGTCGTGAATGATTTGTTGTGACGTTGTTGTTTCGTGTCTAACATCTATTAGCTTCACTAATGTATGTGTAGATAATAAGTTTTAGAGATGATTTGGCTTTCGTAGCAAAATATATTTAGCTATGTTTCATGAATGCAGCGAAAGATTATTGGAGACATTTTTTGAAATGTAGCTAAAAAGATTTGGTGGCGATTTTGCAACTGTAGCTAAAAAGTTTTGGTGACGAATTTTTATCTTCTAATTTAAAATTTTTAATTTAATTATAATAATTAACATTTTTAATACATCTTATTGTTTGTAACATTGTTTGAATTATAATTAAGTAAGCAGAAATAAAATAAAACTAAATAAAAAGTACAACAAATTTATATACAAATAAAATGTAATAACATGTTAATTACAAAAGTTAACCAAAAATTTATGTATAAACTAAGACTCCTCCTCATCGTCACTACTACTGACATACTTTGACCCAATTAGTTATTTGACCATCATTTTAAGCTTGGTCAACTGTCATTCAATACGTTCTAATTTTTCTTCAATTTGATCTAACTTCTCTTCATTATGTTGTAATTTAGCCTGACGCGATTGGTTCTCTTCTTGAAGCGTCATTACACATGCTAGTTGTGATGAGGAAGAACTAATTGGTTGAGGGCTAATCCCAAGACATTTGATGTAGCCTGATCTTGTACCAAAAATGTTATTGCAAATGTCATCTATTTTTGGCTCATTTCCGTTAGACAATGATCTTTGTAACAATTCCTGCATCTTATTCAATTTTTTAAAAACAAAATTAATATTTAATTCAAATATAATTAGTGAGTACAACATAAATAATAAACTAAAAAATGAAATAAAATTTTATCCTTACATAATTATTTTACGCTTCTTCAGACATTGAACCTTCACCTTTTTTGTAATATGCTAGTTTATAGAGTATGATCCTATCACACTCTTGTCCACCTAGTTCCTTCTCACTTTGTGCTATGTAAAAAATAATTAAAAACAAAATAAATACTATTTTATTTGTTGTTATAATTATGACATATAACAAAAGAACTTACATATTCAGTTCGTACAACAACAAATGATTTGGAGCTAGTGTTATGAGGAGTCTTCATTTTTAACCTATTAGCCTTGGCTTTCTCATACTTTTCCTAAAAAGAAGAAATATTCATTAAATTTCGTAACAATATTATTAATGGAAGCAAATGTGAAGAGAAAGAAAACAAACCTTAACACTAGTAGATGCCCAAAAATCACATATTTGACTCCAATTTTCTTGAGACATATGTTCAGGAACATGTCTCCTTGCCTCCTCACCTGAAGAAAACTTCAAGCTTGTCGATATTGACCGTATTGAGTTTCATCAATAAAAAACAAGTAAAAGTTTAAATAATACTTAAATAAGTACAAAAAAATTGCATATAATTAATTGAATGAAAAAAATTACAGAAACTTTGTCCAAAGCATTCTCTAACAAGTTTTCATGCTTCAACTGCTTCGGATGTTAAATGCAAGGCAATTCAATCTTTACAATGACCCCTAACTCACTAGATAATTTTTTCAATTGAATCTTGTCAATAGGACAACCTTGTGAGGTGTCAATATGAATAGACAACTTGTTGTTCATTGCAAAATTCTTGTGTTGCAACTCAGAACCTTTAGTGATACCTCTACCTCTTTTTTTGATACTATTATTAGAACCTGACAATAACAAAAAAATGATAAAATAAAACAAATAAAACATGTAAATATATATTTCAACAGAAGTCTAATTATAGGTGGAAAAGATTAACATATCTGAAGATGCTTCAGCACTAGTTGATGTAGATAGAGGTTGTTATTGACTAACTTCATTAGTGGATGAAGTCAGTAGTTGTTGATAGATAGGGTCGAACTAATCTGGTTATTGTGAGGGAGGAACAATTTTGATAGTTGCCACCTTTTTTCCCGTGTTTTTACCAAGTATCATTAATATTGAATATCTGTAACTCAAATATCAATATTTAGCGTTAATTAACATTAATATTAACATTTTGTAAAAAACTAACTCATAGATGAACATTCCACGTAAAGGTACTTCAAACATGAAAATTCCGCATAAACATAACTAAAACACCAACATTCTGCATTAACATAAGTCAAACATCAATATTGTGCATTAACATAAGTCAAACATCAATATTGTGCATTAACATAAGTCAAACATTAACATTGTACATAACATAAGTCAAAATTGATTGAAGGAAAAACTTACGTCAAACATGAACATTCTGTATAAACATAACTTAAACAACAACATTCGCATTAAAAAAAGTCAACAATACACATTAATATAAGTGAAATATCAATAATATACATTAACATAAGTTTAATATTAACAATACATTTGAAACAATATGAACAATATATTTACATTTAATCATGATGATAAAGATCTTGCAAATCATCATCATGAATTACATTATGATTGGACTCTTCATCACTAATATATTTAACCAAAGTATCATCATTGTCATATAATTCATCCTCAATATAGTCTTCATCTCTTTCTACGATAAGATCGGTTTGTACTTCATCCACTTGTACTATATTGGGGTCAACATCTCTCTTATGGAACGATGACATATTTGCATCTTCTATTTGAAAGACTTCATTATTCAACTTTGATTCAATCTCTTGATATACTTCATGTTCATCCTTAGTCATTAGACCATTATTCCTTTCACAAAAATCGAAGATATTTTGGTATTGAAACTTTTGAGCAACCTTCCAATTGCTACCCAATATAGTATTGTTGAGGCAGAAAACTTGCTTCACTTGACTTAAAAGAAAAAAAAGGGTCATTATCATACTATGTCTTACTAAAATTGATGTTAGTAATATTCCCGTTCTCTTTTATGTTAGTAAGATTAAACCATTTGCACTTAAATAGAATAACCTTCTTATCCTTGATTTAGCGCAACTCTATTATTTCAGAGATGACATCGTAGAAGTTAATAAAATTATGGTCATGACATCCCTCAATAATAACTCCATAATTTTGGCTTCTAAGTCGACTGTCTCATTCTTTTATATGAAATCTCACCTTGTTAATAATGCAACATGTATGTTTTTTCCCACAAATATGAGGTCCACATACCAAACCATATAACCTTGTTATCACCTTTTGCACGTTATTATTATATAACTGTATCATCTTTATGACAAAATGAAATTAGAAGTTATTTTGACATACAAATTTTCATAAGTTCATAATATTCCATCAATATGTAACTTACTAAATTTCTAAACCATGATACAAACTTAAACTTATGTCTTTCCTCAATATTAATAATCCCTTTGCTTCGAGTGGACTCTTTGTGCTCTCTATTTAAAAAAGAAAATAGAGGTAAGGAAATGAGATTGAACCACAAAATTCTAATATAATTATTTAAATCAAAAGTACTATATATACCACACACACACACACACACACACACACACATATCGACTTTCTCACAATTGTACAAAATGTACCAATGTATATATATATATGTATATATATATATATATCGACTTTCTCACAATTGTTCAAAATGTACCAATAGGTGATTTCAAATTCGTTTTTAGTTAACTCCACATATTTAACCACACCAAATGGCCTTACTTTTTGGGAGAAAATTGACAAGCCACCATCGTCATCAAAATCAAATTTACGTTTTGGTCTATTAAATCTTATCTCCACGTCATTTAAGTGCATTGAACAAAATATCAAGCATTTATTTGCTATATAAGCCTTTACAATAGACTCTTTAGGTCGAGCTCTATTACGTACATAACTCTTAAGAGAGCAAAAAAACCTAAAACAATATATAATATTAGCAACTTTTACTAACAAATAACTTTTTAAAGAAAGAAAAATTTGTATGAATTACCTTTCAATTAAGAACATCCATCAAAATTAAACTGGTCCACATAGTTTTCCTTTATATGGTGAGTGAATTACCAAATGAACCATGACATCAAAAAACGATTGGGGAATACTAGTTCAATCTTACATAGAATCAAAGCTATGTCTTTTTCCATTTTGTCAAGTGCTTCAAATTTAAGTGTCTTGCAACGTAGTTGCTTAAAAAACACCCAATTGACCCAAAGTTATGGACAGATCCTTCGACAAATGCCTACGTATTCCAACAGGAAGTGATCATTGCAAAAGGATATGGCAATTATGGCTTTTAAACCTTGATAGTTTTCCCTCTTTAACATTCACACAACGACCTATATTTGATGCATACCCATCTAGAAACTTGACTGATTTAAGAAATTGACAAAAACATTGCTTCTCCTCTTTTGACGTGTTGTACTAATTAGGAGAAATAATGTATAACAAATCATCTTTTCTTTTCAAATGCAAGTCTTTTCTTATATTCATGTCTTCCAAGTTTGGCCTTAATTGTATCTTATGATTTCCCATCAATTCTCATCACAGTTTCTAAAATATTCTCATAAATATTTTTCTCAATATGCATCACATCAAGATTATGCCTCAATGGTAATTCCTTCCAACATGGAAAATTGAAATATATGATTTTTTATTCCAATTGAGGTTAACATCATTTTTTTTCTCTTTCTATTACTTGGGTGTTTACTAGGTGTAATGTCACCTAAATGTGATAGCTGGTAAACAATATCATCACCAGACAATTACAAAGGAGCTTCACTCAATTATACTTTGCCATTAAACAATTTGCTTCTTCGCCATTTATGCCTATGTTCTAAGTAAAGACGATGACTAGTATAACATATTTTACTTTGTAACCTCATTGAATAAGTTTGATGGTTACACGTAGGACAAGCCATATAACCTTTAGTGCTTCACCTATACAAATTCCTATAAGCTAAGAAATTATTATAATTCACAAAATAGTAGTATGCATTATAAATGTTTCACCTTGAACAACATCAAAAGTTTGTAATCCAACGTCTCATAGATCATTTAAGACATTAATTAATGGTTACATATATACATCGATATCCTTACTAGGAGCAGTAGGTTCTGGAATAAGCAAAGATAATAATATAAAAGGCTCCTTCATAGACTTCCATAGAGGTAAATTGTATGGCACTAAAATTATTGGCCACATGCTATATGAAGTAATCATATTATCTAAATGATTAAATCCACCTGAGGCCAATCCAAGTCGAATATTATAAAAAACCTTATGCAATCCATGGAAACTTTCTATCAAATTCTTTCCATGCCATTGAATCTACTGGATGATGCATAATGTTATCATTAATGTGTTTGTCTTTATGCCACCTCATATCTATGACTGTCTTTGATGGTAGTAGTCGTGGTTTAATAAGAAAGTATCGCAGGATTTTATTATGTATCTTTTTCCTGCTCCCATCAGCCACTTGCCACCTTGATGTACGATAAATCAAAACTCCTCAAGATCTTTACTATGCATCCAAAATAGAACACAGTCATACGAACAAGCATATATTGATATAAATCCTAATCTAAAGTCCCTTAACAATTTCTTTGCATCATTTTAAGATTTGGGCAATTTGTGTCCAACAGGTAGTGTATCATTGAGAAAATAAATTAACATATCAAATGACTTATTTCTCCATTTATTATAGACCTTCAAATGCAACAACTTCACAACAAAAGATAGCTGTGAGAAATTTGAGCAACCTGGATACTACCAATTATATTAGGCATACTTGTTTCATTCATAGCCTCCATATAATTCCCATAATCATCTAACATCTCACCAATCCCATCATCATTAACATCACAATTATTTACGTCATTATTGTTACTATCATCATAACTTGTACCAAAACTTCTACTTCAACTTGCTTCCTTACGTTCACCATGATAAAGTCATGGAGTCTAGAATTTATCTATGCCTCGGATTAGCAAGTGATTATATACCACATCTTGACTTTAAAAGTTGACATTTAAGCAGTTGATGCAAGGAAAACGAATATGACATTCATCACACATTTAATGTTAGAAAAATTGCATGAAGCTCTTAACTCCTTCTACATATTCAATGGACCATTTCTGATGAGACATCCAACTTTTATCCATTTAGCTATACAATAAAAAGTAAGTCACTGAATTATTAAATGCAATCCTCGTTTAATTTTAGGTGAAAAAGAAAGTTACTACTAATTAAAAAGGGTCTTCTTGTTGTTACTCCTAGATACGTGGCATTGTTTACACCTGCGAATTGAGTAAGGGTCTTCTTGTTGTCGCTCTTAGGCTTATGGAATTTTTCACCGATAAGCCTCATCGAAGCTACATCACCAATTTCCAGCCTATATACCATCCTACATGTTTATTATGCATTAAATTCATATCAATTTTACGTAAAAATAAAAACAACTACTAATTAGAGTATTTTTTTAATTAAAGTTCAATCACAAAGATCAAAAGCAAAGAAACATCAAGGTATGTGGCATTGTTTACACCTGCGAATTGAGCAAGGTCTTCTTATTGTCACTCCTAGTCTCGTGGAAATTTTCACTAATAAGCTTCATGAGCTGCATCACCTATTTTCAGCCTATATACCTTCCACGAGTTCATTATGCATTAAATTCATATCAATTTGATGTTACAATAAAAGTTACTACTAATTAGAGTATTTATGATTGAAGTTCGTTCACAAAAATTGAAAGAAAAGAAACGCTAAGTTATGTGGCATTGTTTACACCTTTGAATCGATAAAGGGCCTTCTCGCTTCAGTTCCTAGGCTCATGGAAATTTTCATTGATAAGTCTCATCTGAGCCGCATCAATAATTTTCAGCCTATATACCATCCTATGGTTTTCTTATGCATTAAATTCATATCAATTTTACGTGACATAAAAGTTACTACAAGTTAAATTACAAGTATCTTACACAAACCAACACCTCCTTTGTATTCAAACAAAACCCAAATATAAATACTCGTACTATTAAACACAAAAAATATGGTAGACGTTAATTAGTTAAAAAAGTTACCTAGCTGGAGACAACTACAAAGTACAGAGACGAAGGATGATGTTGGACGATTATTGTTGGACCCTGGAAAATTTTTCTTAAAGTAAGCATGATTTAAATAAATTTTGGAGTTTAGATAGAGTAAATTGTTGGACTATGATGGTACCATCAAGGTTAGTAGGATTTGGATAAATGGAATCAAAGTGTTGTTGTAATAAGGATGTTTAAGAACGCTTTTGGGAAATCACTTGAGCATAAGCCTATAAGGAAGGGTAAGATGGGCTTTTGGGCTTATTAAGGGTAGAAATAGAAAATGGATGTGTTGTTTTGCTTATAAAGAGGTGAAAAACGTGAATTCAAGAGGGAGAAGTGCGAGAAAACAAAATTTTAGAGAGAGGAGAGAAAGGTTTCGGTGGAAGAAGGAAAGAAGAGAGATTAATTTGCTAAGGTGGGTTAACCATCTCTCTTTTTACTCTACTAAAAGAAAGGTTTTGTGTTGGAAGGAGATGGATTTTGGGAACCCAATTGATGTTAGGGTTTCTAAGTTAGGTCTAGGGTTTCCTAACCTAGATGGGTGATGGGTAGGTTAGATTTGAGTTTAATCTTTTTGCATTTATTGAAATAGTAGGACTTTCCTGTTCATAAATTTGTTTGGAATGTTGTTTGATTGGAACCTTGGTTATTGTAGGGGCCCAAGGGAAGCCTACCTAGGAGCAAAGAGAAAGGCAAGCTTGACTTAATTTTCGCAAGCGAACTAGGTGGGTAATATGTTTATAGCTTTGTGTGATTGGGTAGATTCTTGCCTATGTGTGAACATGTGTTAAATGTTATGCAATAAAAAGTTGCATGACATTTTGTTTGATTATGTGATTAATGATAATGATTTGTTGAAAATTCATATTAATGTTTGATTTCGGATTATACCATGAAAGAAGCAAGATTTTTAATATAACTAAATTATGACTATGACCAATGTTATGCCTTGATATCTGTCATGGCATCTATATAAATGAATAGAAAGAAGAAAAAGCATGGAAGCATATCATTTTGATAAAATGATTTTGAGCATGATTATGTGCTTCTGTTTGGGCAATAGTGGAACCATTCTGTTCGTCACGTGCACGACGACAAGAGCCTTCTCTCGGCTGTCCGCTTGTGGCATATGAGCTCCAAAATGGATTCATTTTATTCATGAGGTAAACTTCGGTTTCCTCATTCTCTTCTATGGAACCCTTAGCAGTTTGTTGTGCATTGTATCTTCAAATGATCAAGCATGAAGCATGTTGAGTGTAATGTGATGGAGAAAAATTTGATGAATGTTTAAATTGCTTGAATAGAGTATAAATGCTATCTAGATGTATATATATATACATACATATGCTTGACTTTGGTCAATTTCCATGGCTATAAATATGTTAGCCACTGAGCTGTGTAGCTCACTCTACCACTTCCTTCTTAGGTGCAGATCGAGAAATCAGTGATCCTTTCAGGGCAATTGGATACTCCAAGCTAGATAGGCATCTCTTGTATTAAGTTAGTAGTATTTGGATAGCTGTATCAGCATATCAAGCAATGAGCATCCATATGTATTTGTATTGAGCTTTTGATTTGTAATTAAAGCTAAATTCAAATTGTGTTTAGTGTTGTAAATGGAATATGATATCTTCTGCTTATGATCTCTTTTTCCAAGTTTTATTTTGCATTCCATATTTCGGGCCTGTTTTAAGGGTAGAATTCGAGTTCAAGCTCTTGGAGAAAAATCTAGAATAATCTAAGTTGAATCAGACAAATCAACTCTGCTTCGTTTTAGTTTTGGGTACCTAAGACGTATCGTCTTAGTTTTGCGTCTTAGTTTGAATTCTATCATCTTAGTTTGATCGGGTTTGCTTCGTCTTAGTTTTGGTACCTAAGACGTATCGTCTTTGTTTTGCGTCTTAGTATGATTTCAGCATCGTCTTAGTATGACGTCAATATCATCGTAGTCTTCTTTCGTCTTAGTTTTGGTACCTAAGACGCATCGTCTTAGTTTTGCGTCTTAGTATGATGTCAGCATCGTCTTAGTATGACGTCAGTAACGTCTTAGTCTTGTTTCGTCTTAGTTTTGGTATCTAAGGCGCATCGTCTTAGTTTTGCATCTGAGTATGACGTCAGCACCGTTTTGGTTTTCTTTCATCTTAGTTTCGAACTTAAGACGCATCGTCTTAGTTTGACTTTTGTTGCGTCTTAATTTGACCTCCGTTTTGTCTTTGTTTTTCCTTCCTCTTAGATTTCTGCTTCGTCTTATTTTCGTTTCTTCTCATCTTTGCTTCGTCTTAGTTTCTATTGTCTTAGTCTTGTAACTAAGACGCCTCGCCTTAGAATGTTCCGTCTTAGTTTTTCCTTCATCTTAGATTTCTACTTCGTCTTATTTTTTCTTCGTCTTATTTCTATTTCGTCTTATTTTGGCGTCGTCTTATTTCTGTTTCGTTTTATTTCTATTTCGTCTTATTTCTATTTCGTCTTATTTCTGCTTCGTCTTATTTCTATTTCATCTTATTTTTGCTTCATCTTATTTCTGTTTCATCTTATTTCTATTCCGTTTTATTTTTGTTTTGTCTCATTTTGCTTCGTCTTAGTTTGAACATCTTAGATTCTATCGTCTTAGTCTTGTAACTAAGACTCTTCGTCTTATAATGTTCCATCTTAGTTTTTCCTTCGTTTTAGATTTTTGCTTCGTCTTATTTCTATCCCTTCTTATTTCTGTTTCATCTTAGTTTTGCTTTGTCTCATTTTTGGCTCCGGTTTGATTGTTGGGCGTCGTAAACGAGGCTCAATATCTTGTGGTATCAGAGCCCTAGGTTTTTCTTAGGTTTAGTATGCATAGTAAGATGAAGTGTTAGGTTAAGTGGGTACGGGTTGCATTGTTAAACTGATTGATTGCATTAAATGACATGCACATCATGCATGCATGTAGGGAAATGAATTAAGATCAATTGTAAGCTAATAGTTAGTGTTTGCATTGAAGGAGTAAGATGCCACCTCGTAGAAGGACACGAAGAATATTGCAAGGATCAATTGCACTTGACTCTCCACCGAAG
>JANVCL010000008.1:20394678-20409621 GCA_026546855.1 Erythroxylum incrassatum | reverse complement strand
ATCTTGAGCTATAGAGCTCCAATTGAGGTGATTCTTGCTTCAAATCAAATTAGAGACTTAGAATTACAATTTCTTTGGAGAAGTCAACTTATGATTTTGTTGATTGATTAGTGTGCGCACACCACCATTGTGAAATGACAGCAAATGACCTTCAGGGTTTCAAGCACAAGGTTCAAGACTTCGAAAGTTGGGCTCCGAAAACGGGGTTCCAACACCCCCACACCGATTGATCAAATCGTTCTTTCCTTCCAGTTAAATCAGTTTACTTTTTAATCTAATTACTTAATTTTCTTTAGAACCTTTTACTCATCAAATCGCGATAGAGTGTTTAGGATTGCATTTTTTATGTTTATTCAAAGTTACTTTGAGTAAAACAATTTCACCTCCTTCAGAAGACAACCTTGGGTATTCGATTACAATTACCTCATATACTTGCGAGTAGGATAGCCTAGGTTTTTAAATTTATTATGGCACAACAAGTTTTTGGCACCATTGCCAGGGAGGTATTTAGTGTTTAGACTTAAATTAATTTAGATCGTTTTGTCTTTTTATGCATACAATTTTACGCGTTATTTTGTTGATTTTTTTAGCAATTTTTGTTATTAATTCAGTGATGTCTTTTTTTTATTTGTGGGAGGAAGGAGGTCTCTAAAAAGTGAAGTCATTTGTTATACCAAAAAAGTTCTAAAAAGGCCTCAGGTATCCTACTTGTAAGTATATGAGATAGGTGTAGTTGATAACCCAGGGTTGTCTCCTACGGAGGTAAAATTGGTCAACTTCAATTTAGTTTGAATTAAAAATAAAAACAAAAACAATGTGGTCCTAGACATTCTATCCCGATTGTTGAGTGAAAGCTTTTAAGTAAAATTATGAAATTAAATTGAAAAGTAGACGGAATCAATTGGGAGCAAAGACAAATAGATTAATCGAAGTGAAAAAGCTCTTGAAAATTAATTTCACTAATTTAATCTTCTATATATGATTAAGGAAAAATAATTGGATTGTTGTCTTACTAAAATTAATAGTTAGGTTCTAAATCGATTCGAATAATGAACTATTCTAACTTTTGTATTCAACAAGTTATTATTCGAATTAATAATGAAAACCTGACTACCAATTACCACTTAAATTAATATATTTCTAGTTCTTAACTTAAATGTGTGTGTATGGAATTAACGTATATGTGTATGGAATTAACGTGTGTGTGTGCATTTAAACCGCGTGTATGTGTGGAATTAAAGTGTGTGTATAGAATTTACGTGTGTGTGTGCATTTAAATCATGTATGTGTGTATGGAATTAACATGTTTGCCTTCATGGAATTAACTAGAATTAATGTTTTTGACATGCAATTAATGCGTCACACCTATTTTCATGCAAAATTCTTGTAATTTCCATGCAACATTCACAAGATAACCAAATTAACACTCATGCAATATTCACACCATTTTCACTCAATTCATTTCACATTAGGATCAAAACATAAGAATTTTATAACCAAAATCAAAATATGAAGGTAATTAAGAGCAATAGAAACTAGACACAACATCATTCCCTTTATTGATAATGCGCATCAGATAAGAGGACCTCAAAGGGACTTTGACGACAATCTTGAAGAACCCAAGTCTAAAGATCAAGAAATGGGTGAAGGCAGCTAGTAATGAAGTAGTATGTCAAACCAATGATTGGTACTGACACTTCGTGAATACGTTTGGGAGAGGCAGCCAAAAACTATGAATTGAAAAGCTTCCACTAAAATATGATGCCATCGTTCTATGGGGTTCCATATGAAGACCCTTTAAACTTCATTCAGGAATTCTATACCATTCTCTAGACATTTCCTTTGGATGACTTAAATGAAGATTAACTCAAAATGAGATGCTTTCCATACACTTTGAAAGGTTGGACCAGGGTATGGTTGTTGACCCTTCCATCTGATTCATTGACTACATTAGAGGAGGAGTACAAAAAATTCATGGGAAATTCTATTCCCATCAAAAGACCTTTGAGTTGTGGAAGAAAATGGCTACCTTCACTCAAATGGAGGGAGAGTCATTCCATGAGGTGTGGGAACACTTTAAACGCTTGCTAATATAGTATCCAAACCATCATTTTCCACTTCATATGCAAAATCAATTCTTTTATGATGGATTAACCCAACAGTGTTAGTACACAGTGGATAATACAGCAAGAGGAGTTGTGGGCGAGAAGATTGCCAAGGACACATACGAAATCTTTGAATTGTTGGGGGCCAATTCTTAATAAAAAAGTGTGAGGGAGATAAGAGTTGGAGTTCATAAAGTGAACTCGAATCAAAGAATGGCAACGCAGCCCCAACCACAATATTAGAATTTTCAAAGACAAAACCAGTTCCAAGGGCAATCCTCACATGAGAACCTACCATGGAAGCATTCTTTGGAGGAAAGTTTGAATGTTTTTATTCAAGTAATGACTCAGAATCAAGAAACGAATAATAAGATATTTGAATCCTTGGAAGTTTCTATAAAGAGGATTGAGACTTAAGTAGGGAAACTCGCTTCTCAAATGCAAAACAATCAAAAGGGAAGGTTGCCCAGTCAACCCAAACAAGCCCAAGCAGTTACTATTCTAAAAAGTAGTAATGTGATTGATAATCATGTTGAATTTCCTTCTAATATGTATAATGCAGGTAATCAAAAGGAGGAGAGCCTCATCAAAGAAAAAGATTAGCAGAATGAGGTAAGCAATGGGCACAATTCTTTAAGTCACATTCGAAAAGGTGAATATTTTGGACATGATCATTGACTGTATAAGGCTACTAATCATTATAGTCCACTAGTTCCATATCCAAGATGCCTTAAGGTTAATATTAATCTGCCTTTGTTAGGTGTGATCAAGAACATTCTAGCTTATGTGAAGTTCTTCAAAGAACTAAGCACTAATAAATGGAATTTTGAGCCAAATAAGAAGGTGATAGTCTCATAAGTAGCCCGTGCAGTTCTTCAGCAGCAATTACCACCCAAATTGAAAGATTCAGGGTGTCTTTTTGTGCAAGTATCAATGGGTAATGATGATGAGGTTAAAGGTAAGCTTGACCTTGGAGCAAGTATAAACCTTATACTTTTACTCTACTTATGCGAAATTGGATCTAGGACAGTTGAGACCCACAAACATAAGTTTGCAATTAGCTGATAGGTTAATTCGTTATCCGAAAGGAATAATGGAAGATGTGTTAGTGAAGGTTAGAGAATTGATTGTCGCTGTAGACTTTGTTGTCTTAGACATGGGGAGAGTGCAAGAGCAAGAAAAGGATACACCATACTCTTAGGGAGACCTTTTATAGCCACCATTAATACCTTAATTAATGTGAAGAATGAAAAACTGACCATGACTGTTTTGGGAGAAATAGTAGTATTTTCAATCTTTAATGTTAAACCTACTCCCTCTATTGTTGTTTATGAAGAATGTTCTCTTATTGATCAAATTAATGCTACAGGTCTTGATTTTTCTTTGTAGGAAGAAGAAGAAAAAGAGCTAGACTTCGTGAAAGAAATTGATGAGTATTGTCAATTGCTAGACAATCCAACTGAGGTAGAGTTTGGCAAATTCTTAAAGATAGCTCCCAATGAAGAGAAGAATATAGTCCCACCAAAAGTAAAGCATTACTATTGAGGCCTCCAGCTACAAGACATTAAAGAAGTGCTGAATGGGAAGCAACCTATATATTTCTGTTTTGTTTTTCAATTATTAGTTATTCCTTTTATCTCTATCTAGTTTGTTTTTAATTAAAAAAATCAGTTAGTCCTTACCCAGCCCTAATTTTTAGTCTCTTTTATTTGTCTTCCTCGCAGACATTCTCCACTACTCGATGCAGTTTGTCGTGCTTTACACCACACCAAGGCTCAACACAACATACCAACCCACACCTTAGAATTGAATTTCTATTCTTTTTCTTTTTATTGCTTATTGATTTTAATATCTCTTAGTTTTAATTTTTGTCCTTGTTTGAGTTGTTTACGTCTTAGATCCATCTTTTATTTCTTGATCACATTGGGAACAACGTGATATTTAAGTGCAAGGGGAGAGTAGTAGCTATTTTAAAAAAAAAAAGTGTGTTGTGTATTTTTTCCATTTAATGGTTAGAGATGCATGTTCATGAAGTAAACTTGAAGGGGATAAGAAATTTATAATATAAGTGAATAAGTATACTTGTATGTTTAGGCTGCATAACTTGAATTTTGATTTAAAAATTATTAACTTGTCATGACGGATCAATGACACTTTCATTGGTAAGATATTGAGCTTCTTCGAAATATTAAACACCAAATTCAAATAATCTTTGTTGAGAGTGTGAGCATTCATTCTTTTGGGTGAGAGTAGAGCAAAGGCAGAAGGCAAAAGCTGACATCAAAGAGCTTGAGATTGGCAGGAGATTCATCCCTAACTTCCTCATCTAAGAGTTCATTTGTTTGCTCATTCTTACTTCATCTTTTGATGTTGTTGTTGAACTCATTTATCTTTTGTTTGTCGAACTTATTTCCTTTGTTAGTGCTTTGAAAGTCCATTTCTGTTTATTTACTTTGTTTATCACTTTGATACTTCTCCATTATTATTAACTATGGGATTGAAGTATATGAAGATGATGAACTATATTTATTCCATAATGGGTTGATTGCTTATTCTTGGGAATTAATGTAACTAATTTAGTTAATTATGCATTATGAAGTGACTGTTTTATTTTTTATTACTTGCTATAGTTTTTGAGCTTAATGGATGTAATAGTTTTGCTAACCTTTGCATGATTTTGGTATAAATGACGAATCAAGAGAAGAAGTTTAATATTAGAACAAGAAACCATAAACGCTTAAGTTATTAGTTAGAAATATATTAACTTAAATGGGTAATTATTAGTTGAGTTTTCATAATTAATTCAGATAATAGAGTTTTCAAATACAAAAGTTAGATTTAGTTTATTATTTGAATTGATTTTAAAACCCAATTAGCAATTTTAGCAAGACAATTATCTAATTAATTCTACTTAGTCATGCATGGGAGATTAAATTAGTGAAGTTAATTTCTCAAGTGTTCCCTACACCGATTAATTAAATCGTTCTTTTCTTCCAATTAAATCAGTTTACTTTTTAGTCTAATTGCTTAATTGTCTTTAGAACCTTTTACTTATCAAATCGCGATAGAGTGTTTAGGATTGCATTTGTTTTTATGTTTATTCAAAGTTAATTTGAGTAAACCAATTTTACCTCTTTGAGAAGACGACCCTGGGTATTTGACTACAATTACCTCATATACTTATGAGTAGAACAACCTAGGTTTTGAACTTATTGTGGAGCAACAATTATGTCTGTAGACGCCTCCTCCTCTTACTCCTTATAGGCTTCCTACTCATTGTTATTGGGAGTAAAGCTTATAGTGGTTCTCTGAACATGGTTAGAAGGGCCAGGATTGCTAGGAGTAGAGGAGTTGGAGTTTCTAAAGAGAAAGATATAAGTCTAATTTTTGAGAAAGACAACAAATTGGGGGAAAGTTTCTGAAGCTAGGTTTAGAAAGGTTAGACTTTCCATAACTAGAAACAAGATAGTTTTGCATTAAAAATGGTGTACTTAGTGAGTGGAGTGAGTTCAGTTTAGGAAAAGCCTTGTGGAAGGTACGTTTATATCTAGTTGGAGTAAGTTGATCAAATGTAAGTAAATTGTTGTTGAGGGGGTAAGAGTCGAGTGGTTAAAGAGTTTAAGGAAAGATTGAGGACTAACTATAAAGGGAAATTTAAAAGTTAGAAGGGAGGAAGGAGATCGAAAGCTAGATAGAGGTAAGCAAGAGTAGAGCTCTGTTAAATACAAAGATAAAAGGGATCTTGAACATCGTATTCTCCATTAATAGCATATGAAGTTCTAATGGCATAAGATTCTCTTTTGCCTTCTAAGAGAGTTCACTTCGAATACCAATGTGAGACATCAAGCCCTCCTTACACATTAAGCTTAGACAGTTTAAACCCAATAAATCGTTGTAATAATAACCACCTTCTCCTCTATTTTACTTTTATTTGTATACACTTTTACCTTCATCATCCATAATATATTTTATTTTATTGGTGTTCTCCTAGCAAGAATAGATTTATGAAAGAACCTAGTACTAGAGTCACCCTCCTTAATCCACTTGATTCTTACCTTCTATATTAATAGAGCATTATTTTCTTTCAGAGATTGATTTTACTCCTCCAGTTTCTACTTTTCTTCCATTTTAAGCTTCTATTTGTTAGGGTCTTAATAGCAGTATTTTTGGGCTTTCCTCAAAATTTCGTTTGTATTTTTTAATCTAAAAGTAATTGGGAGGCCTCCTTCTTCGAGGAATGTTTTCAATTTTACTTTAACCAGTCTAAGCTTCCTCATTAGTTGGAAAGCTTTAACCCTAGAATATTTACATCATAAAGCTCCCTCACCTATTCCATAAAGCCATCTTTCTTAGCAAGCAATTTGAACAATCTGAAAAGGGAGTCTCACTTATATTAAGAAGTGATCAGAGCATAATGGGATCCTAAAATAGGCAAATGAGCTAGGAAACGTTATATCTAATTTATCATATTCCTGTCCAATATTTTCTTGATTAAGCATCTTCCATACTATATATTGCTCCAAGTGAAGAGACTACCAACATATTTAACTTTTAAGATCCCCATTCTACTGACAACATTCTCCAGTTCCTTACAAATATTTTTTAATTTGACTTTATCCCCTTAAGCTTAATTTGATTGAAGTGCACATTTAAAGTCCACAGCTAATATCCATGATCATGATATTTTATTGTAGATTACGCTTAAATCATCACGAAGTCTAGTCCTTTGAAACTCAAAATTAAAGGCATAAATGATGGATATATCAAAAGGATCTTCAACGCCCTCCATTAAGCATGTTAGGTGAATAAATTGATCTAAGTTAATATCATTTGAGGTCTTAATAACATCTTAATTGTATGCAAAAATAGTCTATCCCTTGTAATGCTGCATATGGTTAGATTTAAACTTCTAATTTCTTCCCAAGAACTTTATCCCGTCTTGAAGCATAGGGGCTTTTATTTTTACCTCCAAAAGATTAAAAAAAAAGATTTCTTTTCCAAAATGATATCCTTAACTACCTATTGTTTCTGAGGCTCAAACCTTTTATATTCTAAAAGATAAATATCATAAATTTTTAGTTTATAGAGGTTTACTAACCTCGTTTAGCCTTCCTTCTTCTTCTACCTGATTTTCTTTATGAAGCTGGTGAGGCTAACTCAAATAGATCCTCTTCAATGTTCTGGACTATGTGGTTTCCTCTTCATTTTCCCTTGCTTTAGAATTCAGGTCTATATTCTCCTCCTATTCTTGTATATTCACTTGGGAATCTTTAGGGTGCTTATTTCCCATATCTGGTAGAATCCCTTTATCAATTCTTGTTTTATATTGGGTTTCCATTTCAACTTCACCAGGATTATTGTCTTAAGGGGTTAAAGTTGAAGTCTCCTTCAAACCTATTAATTTGCAATAGTGTTTTATTATTAAAAGTCTACCAGTAGGTCTCAACGTATTGTTTTTTATTAGGCTTCTAGTTGTATTCCTCAGTTTTGACCTTTATGTATATTATAGCGAGGCATATCCTTTCTAGTCTAGTTGTTGGAGAGTCAAAGTAAATAGGTTTTCCTTTTGAGCTTGCTAGAAAAATTAGTTCATCATAAGTCTAGTAATTTAGTGGTATATTGTAGAAATTAATCGACAATGAAATGGTATCTATCTCTGATTTATTGAGCTCCATTTCTAGTTTCCACTTTCACAACAAACATTGGCAAACTACCAATGTGCTAAAGCCTAACTCTATCACCATTTTCATACTTTCTTTGTTAGTGAACTTGAAGAGAAAGAAGTCCTATTCTATCGAAATGATTTTATCTAATCCTTTATTACCCCATTTGGTTTGTGCCAATACCTGCATTTGGGGGAAGGAAGGTCTCTTTCTTAAGAAGAAACCACTGAGGGTAGTAGACCAAGCTTTAATGACTACTTGTAACAGTTCCATTAGGTGTGTTACTACCCTATTTTACCAATATGGGCTGAAAAATGTTTGGTTTTTTGACTGAGATAAAGGTAGCTACTATATTTGTTTAGCTTTTAGAATTTCCTCGATTAACTTCATTCTCAATTGTTTTGGTTTTAGCTTTAGATACTCTCATTGATTCATGAATAGTAAGGAATGATTAGTCCTCATATGTTTTCTCTGTAATTGGGTTGTTCATTTTTTCCATTTCCATAAAACCTTACACTTTATGGTCATCTTGAGCCAACATCAAGAGAGTCTAAGAAGTGCCTTTAGAGGATGCTACCATAGTCGCCTTTCCTAAAATTGGAAAGAACCAATTAGACCAGGTTGGAATCACCACCTCAAGACAGAAAGAAAATTGCAAAAGTAAAGTCATTTATTTAGAATCTAACTAGGATAATAGTGACAATCCTAGACCTATCGTTATTATAACATCTATTTTTAGCATCTTATGGATTTTTCTAATTTTGATTAATAGCTAATTAAGTTTCAATAATTGGCTACAAAATATTAGGTTGAACGTGAGGGATGTTATGAACAATAATCATCTTAGGGGGTGCTTGTTTGGGGGTAATGGAGAAAAATGTATGGGTATGGAATGAAAACTCATGTTTGGTATCAACAGGGGTAACACTTTCATTCCCCCATTGTCCGCAATACTCCATACCTGTGGATTACTAGAGGAATGGGATTCATTGTTGGCTATACTTTATTCTCATTCCTTACTATATTCATTCCTATTCCTATTCCTATTCCCATTACCTTTTGTAAATCAAACGCCCCCTTAGTACTTGAAGTAGAAGGTTTAGTACTAGAATGTTCATTCTTAGGAAATGAAAATAAAACCAGTATCTTTTGCACCTTTTAACATATCCAGTAAAATACTCGCTAAAGGTCCTTGGATCTAATTCTTCTCTTATGGATTGTAAACTATTATTTTAGATGAGCATCCTAAAATGTGTACATGTCACAAACTTAGTTTCCAATCTTTAAATAATTCAAAGGGTGTTTTGGATAATGCCTTTGTTAGAACCCAGTTTAACTTATACATTGTCGTCTTAAAAGTTCAATTCACAAGGACTTAGGAAGCTTGGAGCTACTTACCATGATCCGTAATATGTTTAGTAAATTTTGATTTCTTCTTTCACCAACATCATTTTGTTTTAAAGAACCGGGCATGGTATATTAGGCAACAATCTTATTTTCTTGAAGAAACTTCATAAATGGACCTGTTGCTTGTCTATCTTTAGTGTATTTACCACAATATTCTCCATCTTTATCTGATGTCATGATTTTAATTTGCTTACCAAATTGTTTTCTTTACTTTATCCTTAAAGCTTTAAACGTGTCTAATGCTTCATTCTTATTATAAAGCAATTAGATTAACATATGTCATGAGTAATCATCTATAGATAAGATTAAGTATTTGTAATCAAAAGAGTCAATATCTGGACAATAAATATCTGTATGTATGATCTTCAATATGGTTAAACTTCTATGGGCACCTTTCTATGTCTCATTGGTCTACTTTTCCTCTATGCAATCCATGCAAGTTTCAAAATCAGTAAAATCTAAGGTAATTTATATTCCATCCTTTACTAGTCTTTTGATTCTCTCTATATACATATGTCATAATCTCCATTGCCATAACATAAAAGAAGCTTCATTTATAACACATGTTTTAATATCAGCATGCATATCACATTATAGCAGGCATCAATTTGAAAATATAATCTAAAAAGACCATTTAAGATGTATCGTTTCTAATAACATTTTATTTGAAAAATAACGTTGTGGATGCATCATCAAAAAGGAAAGAATATCCGAATGGTGAGCCTTGAAACAAAAATTTGATTTATAGAAAAGTTCAAACTATAAAAAAAATTTCTAGCTTTAAAACATGCCCACTTTTTAACACAACATTGCAATCCCCAATGGCCTCTACATGTGAGCAAATCTTATTTCTGAAAAAAGATGTACTGCTCACTTCCCTTTAGTTTCCTTAGGATTTGTATGCCCTACAGCACATTTGTAATGTAAATTGTACAACCATAATCAATCCACCATGTGTTATAACAAATTTCAACCATATTAGATTCCTAATAGATAAATGAGATTTTGGTACCTTTAGACTCAAGCCATTCTTATACTTTTCATGATCCTTATTCATGTGCCCTTTATTTTTTACAAAAATAGCACTAGGATTCCTTCTTGATATTTTGTTGGGCGGTATTTTACCCTTCCCTTTCTATTTGGCTTGATTTTTAGGCTTTATTTAGTTGCCATATATGTGTTATTAGAACTTACCCCTTATTTCATTATTAGCCTTCCCTCCTCTTGTACACACATGGTCATTAATTCATCAATTGACCATTTTTCTTTATGTGCATTATAAGATATTTTGAAGGGATTATTGGCTATAGGAGTGTGTCTAGAATATAATGCACAAGGAAAAAATCAGACATCTTAACCTCAAGTATCTTCAGCTGAGCTGCAATGTCTCACATCTTTATGATGTACTCACGCGCACCTCAGACAGTGATAAGCTTCGTTGAGGAGAACTTCATTATTAGGTTGCTTGCAACTACTTTGTTTGACGTTTAAAATCTCATTAATGGCCTTGAGAAAAAGGTAGACATCATTATGTTGGTCACTAGAATCACAAATAACAACATATATTTTTATTTTTCTGAATATAGTGTTTAGCTGGTTAGACTATTCCTATATATAGAGGGCTTTAGCATCTATAGAACTATCATCATTAACCTTAGGTTGTTCCTCTTATTTTACAACATAATCAAATATTCAACCACCCTAAAGATTTGTCTCCTTCTTGAACTTATAGTTCTCAAAATTCATATCAATTGTTTGAATTACTACAATTACTACATTTATAAACATACATGTTTAACAAACAAAATTAAGGCTAATTATTTCAAATATAATGTGAAACATATCTCGTAACAAATTTTCAAAAAAACACATATATTATAACAAAAATTTAATGACACAAAAATTGTCATTGGGCTAGATTTTTAATTCAACAAGATTTATGGAAACTTTATGATAGAACTATTAAAATAATTCTTTATTCCTAATTCTTGTGTGTAAATTAGGAGAGCTTTTATATTTTATCTTAGCCCTTTATTTTTATATAAAAAAATTCCTACAGGATAAAATTTATTTTGCTAAAACAATTAACTATAACTAAATGTCTCAACACCTTATGTGATTAAATACATAAACATATAATTTTATATAATTAGGGTTTCTGTGGCTAAGCCCTAATAATAATAACATTAATCACTAAAATATTTTATCTAAATTTTATTTACAAACATGTATAAAAATAAAATATAGACATAATAATTATATGAATAGAAAAAAACATAACAAGGCTCATGTAAATTATGAATGTATCATATAAATTCATAAAGCATTTTAATTACGAATTTATACTTCAAATGTTTTTCTGGGCATAATATATAAAGTTCTTTAATTAAAAAAAATATTCTTTAGTTCAACTAGCAAAAGCTCGCCATACGTCCTTAGATGGCTCAGATTTGAACCACCCCCAACCTCAATTATGCTCAGTGGAGTTTCTTTTTTATAATTAGAAAATGAAGTCATTTAGCAAAAGAGTGGGTCTTCTTTAACCTTTAGCCTTTAGTCAGGTCGTACAACTCGGTTTTTGAACCTCCAAATGCCAAAAAAATTGAATTAAAAAACACCTCAAAAGTTGATTTGTAAACTTGGGAATGCTCCAAAACACTTAATTAAAGATTTCTTGCTTTAATTGAACAAAAAATTGACTATCAAATATCAAATTTTAAGTTGGGTTCAAAGTTTAAAAATCATCAAAACTAAAGCAAGGTAGAGGTTTTGATAGCTTTGATACCACATGATAGATAGCCATATAACTTGTAAAACATATCCATAAACATCTGTTGAACTTTGTGAGGAAAAATCACATAATTGAGGAACTTTACCTCCTATCATTACTAATGCTACGAAGTTGTGTCTTTTGGCTTTTTCCCACCCACTAAGCTGTTCCAGACTCTCTAAACTCACCTTAAATGGTATGTGTGTGTTAGCAGATGAGGATGGGGACCTTAGTGTCCCAAGCTGACCTGATATGGGCAAGCTTCCACCAACCTCGCCCATATAGCTCGGGAAATAGCTACTTGAAATTCGCAAGGCATAGCGAACATTACCAATGCTCTTTGTGAGTGTTAACAATTTTTTAGTGAAGTCGTTGGACCACTCAATCAATCTTACACAAATTCCCTAATGCATATGAAAAACACTAATATTCATATTAAGTTTATATTCTCTCTCATGGCTTATAGAATGTAATATTCTTTGAAATCATTCTAAACAGTCACAAAAATGAAATTTTATTTAAAATTTCACTAATTTGATAATTTATGGATTAATACTAAACTTCTGCTTTAGTTTGCCTTTGGTTTTACTATTTATTGTCCCTAATCAATAATTTATGATAAGCAATGAAAATAAACGTACCAAATTGCATTTAATTGAGAAACTCGAACAATATTATTTAAAACACGAAGTAAAACCAACTAATTCATCCTAACCTAGAATTTAAAAACATAAAACACTAACCATATAAAACAGTAATATGAATAATGTACCATAAAGGCGAAAAACTAGTACCGAACAAGAAAGTTTCGCTCCAGACTTTGGTACTGGTAAGTACCAAATCTTTTGGTTGGTGTCGACCTATACCAATCGATAACTAAAATACTGGTCAAATATAAGTCGTAATTATAAAAAATTTTAGCACTGAATTGAAAATTTTAAAATTTATCCTATGAAAAATAATAATTATCTATACATAGAAAAGAAATATGGTAAAATTATATGCAATTTATTTCATAAATAATAAAGATACAAACAAGAATGTATTCAATAATTTCTTTTATGTGATTAGAGTTATAAAAGGTGATTATATACATGACTAAATATATTAGTTCAACAAAATCTAAATATTTTTAAAATTTATATATTTCATATTGATAATATATCTAATTTTTAGTACTTACATGTGAAAAATATTATAATAACTTCTAAAATAAATAAAGATAGAATTTGAAATTAAATTTATTTATTATAAATATATATTTATTTTATATTATTCTTAATTTCATATCTATATAAGAGTTCAATAAAAATTTTCTCATTTTAATTTATGAAAAAGGTGAGAATAATATTAATAAAAATAAATATTTTTATAATATTATGATTTTTAGATATAATTGAAATAAAATAAAAATTGAAAATCATAATAATTAAGGAACTGTTTTGTAAATTTAAAAACTATTTGTAATTTTAAAAAATTATGCAAAATATTGACCAATACTAATACGTGCTAAATCTAATATTAAGTCCAATATAATATTGACATAAAAAGGTTGACAAATAAGGATATTTGGATAAAAGAACTTCATCTTTGATGATTACATAAAGAAGAAAGAACTTCAAATTAAATTTCTATCAATTGCAAATGCCTTTAATAATTTTTGTACTTGTGTCACAAATGCATAAATTGAAGTTATTTTCAAATGTTTATTATGATTGAATCTTATATTTGGTCCAATAAGCATTTCAAATATGAAACATATTTTTAAAGGATTACGATTAAACTAAGGTTTTGACGAGGTTTGACTTTCAAGTTTGGTAAAATGGTAGAATTAGACCCTAATATTTTTACAATAATTCAATTTAAACACAAAATATCTTAAAATGTTTAAAAAACACATTCAATTTAAAATATTTACGTAATGCTATTAAAACCGGACCGAACATTAAACCTAATAATTATATGTTAAGTTAATTGGTATTTATTGTAATTAAATTAGATTAATAAATTTTATTAACTATATATAAATTAAATTATTTAAATTTAAAAAAGACACGTGGGCTTCATCCTATCACATGGTATTCATGTGTCAATAATATCCATTCAATAATTTAAAAAAGAATAGCTATGTGCTACGTTGGCAGCAATGACATAACACTTTACATATAGAAATTCAACTATATTTTTTTCCTTCTATTTAGAGTTCATTTTAAATGTCTTTGAAAATGTTAGAGGTTTAAACAGAGCACTATGAAATGTTGGAGTTTTTATATTTTGATGAAAACAATAAGGTTTAAAATACACTCTTGGCTAAATATATATAAATCAGATTCTTATATTATGAATAGTAAAAAAATTAATGCTTCAAAATTATCTAATTTTAAGTGTAAACTAACAAAATGTTTAAAAAGATTAACGTTCCCCGATGAAGTATCTGTCAACATTAACGTAAAACATTTTTATCTTTTATTGTTTACATGGATTCCCATTGTCACATGTGTTCTAGTTGATATTATGGACCTCACCCAACCCAATTAAATTAAACTTAATTTATAATTAATTTTAATTTCACATTAATGAACTTTAATTAACCCTAATTAATCCAACTAAAATCTAATTGGCTTATCACTTCATTGTTACCTCTCTTTACAACTATCACTAACAATTTACGTTGTCTTCATTATCATTAATAGAAATGAGCTAATGTCAACGGAAATCATTAGGAATAAAAGGAGGGCAAAGAACAAAAATGTTCCATAAGAAATAAAAAGCTAGACAACATCCAACAAGAGAATAAAAAAATAGAGCAAAGAGACAACGATGAAGAGAAGGGGGTCAATAAGAAACCATGGAAAAGGACAATTAATAAAGGGAGTTTTTGGACAAAGAAAAATATAGAAAGACCTCTATAAAGAAAGGAACTTATAAAAACCATAAAAGAGGTAACATCATTAGGGGGGGGGGGGGGGGGGGGGGGAAGAAAAAATAAGGGGGGGGG
>JANVCL010000008.1:20341606-20357028 GCA_026546855.1 Erythroxylum incrassatum | reverse complement strand
ATTTAATTTTTGAAAGAATATATGTTAAAATTTTCAAGAATTTCAAATGCCAAGAAATATTGAAAATTAAATTTTATTATGAAATAAAAAGTAATATAAGAAGTTTTAAACCCTTGCAATTTTCTTTGTCCTTTTTTTAAAATTATTAGAATCAGGTTCTTTTTTCTAAAAGAATCTAACAACCTAATATGAAAATTAGTTAACTAGTAGTGTGCCATTAGGTATTAATGTAATATATTTTTAATATATTTAAATATAAAAGACATTAAATGTTCTTATACTTTAAATAACTTTAAAAAATCTCGTAATCTTTAAAATTGTAAAAAAACATATTTTATTTTTTATTTTTTAAAAAATTCTTTTCCAACTTTAATTTAAAAAATATTTATGAAACACATGTGACATGAATATCACTTATAGACTAATCAAATGTTATTGATATGATGACTCAACTCAACTTTTAAACCTGACCCAAATTAATTGAATCTTACATAAACTAATAATTTAGTATAATTATCTTAAATTATAAATTTGAATCGAATTTAATTGATTTGGATATTGATTAATAACTAAATTAGCTTGTTGTGTCATTAGCATAAGGATGACAATAGGCCTCGGGTAGCAAGCTCGAGGCAATCAGTCGGGGCTCGAACTCGGGCCCAAAATTTTTTAATTTAAATGTCAAAACGACATTGTTTTGCTAATATATGTCGAGGCTCGAGCAGGGCCGGGCCTAAGCAGCTTGAGCTCGATATCTAATTTTTAAAAAAATGAAACCCAAAGGCCGATCAACTTGGCCTTGGCTAGTTCATCTCAGGCTGGGCCGGGGGCAAGTCGCTTGAGCTCAAGGCCCAGATCTTTTTCAAAATGGGGCCTGAGGCCTAGTCAATCCAAGCCTGGCTCGTTGATCTTAGGCATGATCGGGCTAAGCCTGGGCCCTATTGCTACCTCTAATCAACATTTGATTTATTTATGTATGATGTTAATGTCACATATATTTTGTTGTTAATTTAACGAAAGTAAGAAAAATAATTTTTTTAAAAAACTAAAGTTTACAAAAAAAAATTGAAAATTTTAAAGATTAAGAGTTTTTGTTAGAAGTTACTTAAATTATAAGATTGACGTTTATATTGTTCCCTATATTTAATTTAAATGATTGCTAGTAATACTTGGTATTAATTTAATTTATTTTCAATAATGTTTATAACTTAACTAAAATAAATAAAAGTTATAAGATTAAAGTGTATATATATCAATGTAATTTTAAGACTTTGATTAGTTGTCCCTACTTTCACAATGATTTATATGCGGGAGTTTTCTTTGCTTGACCTTGTACCCTAAAATTATGAGACGAAACAGAAAGCATTTAATTGGCATATACCCTCGTGCTCAAATTTCGACCTCAAACCGAAGTTGACAAGCATACTCGAAATGGTGACAAGGACCCAAATATCTTAACCACAACAAAACAAAACCCCTGGCCCATCGCCACTCCATAGTCTATGCCGTCCATTGACTCCACACATTCTACCAAATACACTTCGCGTTCTCCACGTCTCTCTCACCTTTGTCCTTTCGCCCTCTCAATCTGGACTTCTCATTTCACCTCACTCTATTCTTCCTGTTTTTCTCCCTCCATCTCTTTTCATATACTAGACATGGAGGTTCATATACTTAATAACCTTTCCTTATTTTGTTTTGTTTTCAGTCTTCAATATGGTTCTGATTCGCGCTGGATATTGGACATTAGATATCGCGATTTCACTTCTTCATATGCTAAGTATTAAACCTTCTTATCATAATTGCTATCTCCTTGCAATTATTTGAATCCACTTTTGACGAAACTAACTATTCAGTCATGCTATTAAAAGAAAATGTTACCTAACTTCCGGACGCAGGTGAGTTGATAAGGAACTTTTCTGACTTAAATAAGGTCGCAGATTCAAACTCTTCTCATGTATGCAACTATTTAGCATTTGAGATCAGAATTTTGCCTCCCGCAAAAAATTCACCTGATTCGAGCATAAATTAATTTAGATGTGGATGATTTAAAAGTACCTTCTATCCTCTTAAAATACTTAAGGGAAAAGAAAAAGAAAATGTCAACTTGCCTGCCTGTGTATGATTGTGGTGCAAGTTGTAACAATAATGGAAGTAAACTTTGGCAGACATTTGATTGTTGTCCTTTCTAATGTTTGATTACGTAGTTTGATTAAATTTGATAATCTCTGTAAGTGGAGGGTGGTGGGGACGGATAATTAATGGCTTCTTGGGCTTGTTTTTCAATTTTCTTATGAATTATTTATAATAAATGAAAACCTGACAAGACAACATTTACTGATTATCATCACTAACAAGTGACGTGAGCGGTGGCTGTGTTGTGTTCGTTACTTTATTAAGAAACACAACAAAATCAACTATAATCACCAACTACGCCAATTCAAAAGTAGGATTCAAATGACCTGCGTCATTTTTCCTTGTACCCGCATGTTCCAAACAACATTCAATCATACAATAATTAAGAGGGAGAAACATTAAATGAGTTAAATATTGTAAAAATAGAGGCCACTAGAAAAAACGATACAAGTGATTTGAAGCTTCGAAGTGTGGCTTAAGATTCTTAAATTACCTGTCAATGACTGTACTGTCAACTCATTAATTTTCCTTATATCTCTAATACCATTTGACTGGATGGAAAAGGCTGCATGTATCCACCATTGGTCATTAAGGATGAAAACATGCTTTTACGGTTGGTCATTGAGATTTAGTGCATGCTTTTGCTCTTCGCCATTAGGATCTAACGTACCAGAGCATGCTAAAAGTGTCTTTTATCTGATGTTCTAGTTGGTATAATAGAGGAGCATAGGGTTAAAAGGTTCTGTGTTCAATTCCCCTTATCTACGCTCTGTCGATCGAACATATATCGTATAGTACTTACTTAGTGCAGAGTACCCGATTGACATGATTTACAAGATATTGGATCAATTTGGAAGTTTAATCAGTGCGCATCCAAAAGGTAATGATTGCGGGTTTCTTCGTTAAAAAAATATCTTTATATGTTGTACTTTAAATCCTTAATCTTCTCTTTTTTTAATAGAAAATTAAAATAATATTGTGTATATTTTTGAACACCAAGCCTTGTGATTAAAATTTCATATGTTTAAGACCCAAAGGGCTAAATGAACCCTAACGTTTACATTAGTATATAAAACAGATCCTAAGTTTCATGGTGTTCAAATTAAACCCTAACGTTTGAAAAACATTCAGATTGAATTATGACCACTAACGGTATTAGGGCATCATTAGTTATCTGTTCATGTGACCCAGAGATGTGAGATGGTTTCAACCTCAGAGAAACATAAACTGCATTGAGTATTGTTAAAACCTATGATTCTATCATTGGTTTTGAGTTTGCCCTTAGTTACTAGCCATATTATGAATAAGGTGGTTTCAGCCTCAGAGAAACATAAATTGCATTGAGTTTTATTAAACCCTATGATTTTGTCATTGGTTTTGAGTTTGCCCCTAGTTACTAGCCATATTATGAATAAGGCTTTAGGTTGTTTTTTCTTAGGTTGTTGTACATATTTTTCTTATGCAGAACCTCTAAAGTTTCTTTTATGTTGTGTTGCACCTCTCTTGTGCATGCTATGTTCTTAATGAATTTAAATGGGGCAGGAGGTGTAAGGTGTGTTTGATAGAGGTACAGAGAATAACTAACGGTTGATAATGCTTAACCCAAACTTGATTCTCCCAGTAACAAGCATTGTTCTCTCATGTAAGGGGAACATATTTGAACTATTACTTGAAACTCAACCTAATATCTTCACAATGTCTGTCTGCTAATCACACCTTAGTTCTGTTATCCATAGATGTTAGTTTGATTAGCCCCATGTATGGGTTACATCGTTTATATCAAGAAATTGGTCTTCAGCATGTATCTACTTATGTAATCCTATATGAAATCAGTAACTTCTTGCACTTAAAACTGTTTTCTGTGTTTTCCAGAAGTGTTATTATGAAAGGGAATGTAATTATTATTTACATTAATTGTCAGTTTTCATTATCAAAATTTAAATTAAAACAGGTTTATTTTGATTCATTGTTAAGTTAAGATCCAATATCTATCAGGGTAACATAACATGTCCTTATCATGGCAATATTCTCTGTTATAAGTTTAATGGTTCAATTTGCATCAGGACGAAGGACACTTTTTGAATTTTAGCTTGAAAACATCGGGCTTTCTTTGCTAAGATTGATTCCTAAACCCATTAAGTGATTTGGATTCATAGCTTTCTTTACACTATTAAAATTGATTGTGAGTATACTAGGCTATGAATTTATTATGCTTTAAATTGGTGTCATTTAAGGAAGAAAGGCTCAGAAGTCTGCAGCGAAGGTTAGGGGTACCCTTTGATAGTTCACTTCTAAAACATCAAATGAGCAAGAAGTGAAATTATTGTACCACTTATGTAACTAGTTTACCTATGATAGACCAAGTAATATGATTAAAATAAGCATATATGAATGATATGTCAATGAAGCATATATGAATGATACGTCATCTATATAAGCATATTGTTTCCATATATGAATGATACATCTATATGAGCATATTATTTTTTTCCATCAATGTGATCTGTGATACCTTTGAAAGATGGTGGTTTCCTTGCATATATATGAGCATATATGAATGATATGTCTGTGGAGTTTTTTGACATATTGTTTCCACTTCGGAAAAGACACTATTTGAGATTGTGGACATATTGTTTCCACCTTTAATTAGAAGAACTAAGAGAAATAATATAATTTTACAATAACTATCCAAAGATATGGATGTGACATCTTCAAATATCACTACATTAAATTCAAATAATAATAATCTGGTGTGTTATTGTGGTTTAAGAGCTCTGTTAAAAATTCATAGAGTGAAAAAAATCCAGGACGAAGATTTTATGGATGCCCTAAATATCGTGTAAGCTTATTTTTCAATAAGTTAAAATTGTTTGTATATATGTTTAATTTTTGGCCTAATAATTATCAATTACCTCTGAGGTTTGAATATCTGAATTTTTTAAATGATACGATGACAAATTAGCGAGAGAGCTATTGAAGTAATTCATAACCTGAAGAAAGAAGTAGCTAGTTTGAAGTAGGAGGCTCAATGAAGCACAATTGAATCATGTTCAACGTTCAAAATTGAGGAGCAAATAAAGCTAATGAAAGAAGACATGGTTTTGCTGACGAAAGAGAATAATGAGTTTGTTTGTTGTACTGATTATTGTAGGGATTTTTGTACTTATTATGAGTTTTAAAATATGGTTCGTTGTGGACAAGTAGAACTAAATTGTACTATTTAAAAAACTTGAATTAAGAAGAATGAAAAATCCTAATTTGAACTAATATATTTTGCACTATGTTTTTTCTTTATTGTTTTGTTATTCATGAAGTTGCTTTAATGATCGTAATTAGTAGTTGATAAACTTGTGAACAATTAATTATTCATATGGCCTCATCGTAGACAATTAAATGCAAAAGTGAATCACAATAAACAATTGGAACATCATGAACAATTATGATTATATAACAATAAATAGTTGGAGTAGTATATATAAAAGTGATAATATCACTAAAGTGATTACATCACATTGCGCTTATATACAAAAGTTATGCTATCTATTCGTCCATACAAACAAGATTAATGTAAAGTCTGCAAGTCAACCACATTGCTTCCCTCATTTGCACTTGACTGAGAAGGTTGATCATGTACTAGTTGATTTATTGATGATCTTCGCCTCATTGCTTCAGTTTGTAACTATTGAGAAGTTATGCTAGGTTGTCCTTTGAACCTCAAACCTTTTAGTTCAAAAGATAGTTTGAATGAATATGGATCAATTTCTCTAAACTTCCATTCATGATTATGAGAAGAGATACCAACCTACAAATAAACTTGTCGTTAACAATATTCAATCTTAAAAGTAATCAATAAGGTTGATTATGTAAATATACTCACAATATTGCTATGTTGAATTGCTACAACATCATGTTCAGCTTGTGAGGAGACATCAGGGATGAACTAATAAATATTAATCAAATATTGTCATAAATGATCATTAGATATATGAAGTAATACATAGTAATCAAAGAATGTTTCATAGCTGTGGAGATTGCTAAGCTGGTTCAATTGATGAATGATTGTTACATTTTCTGGCATTGTGACCATAATTGCCACATTTTTCACATTTTTTTACTTAACCCTTTCTACTATATTTGCTTGGATTTTTCAACTTAATAGACTCATTTACTCCTCTCCTTCTAGTTGTTTTTAGGTCTTCCTAGCATAACTCTTTTGACTGGGGGGTTTATTAGTTTTTCATCAACTGTAGGCCAGAAAATTGGAGCTCCAGCAGGTTGCAACACATGCTTATACAATGCTATGAATTTAGACTTCTTATAGCACTCATCCACATATGCCTTCGACCGTTATTTTGAATGGTGAACAACACTTATAACATGCTTACAAAGATATCCATACAACTCTCACACCCGATAACTACATAATTGGTGTCTACCAATCCTCACAATATGCTTGGCATCACCTTTGGAAACTTTGTACGCTTTATCACTGTTCCAAACAATTCTCCACTGCATTACATCTTTCTTATTCTTTTATAATTTCTTCACAATCTTGGGTGCAACGCCTGACCTCCATCCATGTACAAATTGTCTCCTATTTGCATGCTTCTACATCACTATGATTCTAATTGTTTCTAGCATGTTTATAATTGGTCTATCTCTAGCTAGTAAAATCCATTTATTAAATGTTTCACTCATGTTGATATCAACAACCAGACATTTGGATTCAAAAGAATGGTAACATCGTGCCCATCTCTCATTTGGATATTCGAGCAATGATGACGCACAACTAGGTGTGATTTTGTCCAATCTTTTCAATTGCTCATTAAAATCTTCTACATACATTAACTAAGCACAATTCCAAGATTGCTTTTGCAAATATTTTCCTTTTCAATTCATATGCCAATTATGGTATATGTGTTTTGCACACAGACGATGAGTGACATATGACATTGTCTCTTACACTGCTCAAATCAATCCCTATAATAATAGGATAGATTAAGTTAATATATAATTGATGCAACATCCAACCATTAATCAATGAATAAAAAAGTACCTTTTGCATATCTAAAATTATTGTTAGTCCTTCACCATTACCTAACTCTAAGTTCGAAAACATTAAACTCATAAACTAGGTCCAAGAATCAGCATTCTCTACCTTAATAATTGTCTAAGACAACGGATGCATACCTTCATCACCATCCCTCCCAACTGCACTCAACAGTTGACCTTGAAATTTAATCTTTAAAAAACATCCATCAATACCAAAGATTGGCCTCAAATGCCTCCATCCTCTTTCCATCGTATCAAAGCATATGTATAATCTTTTGAACTACATAAAAAAGATAAAGATGTATGAATTAATGTATAAAATCGATAAATAAATAAATGTTATAATTATCATTGTCAATAATATGTAAAACTTAATTTTGCACACCTGTAACAAACTAGTTTCTTCATTTCTAGCCAACTTTAACTCAATTGTTAATCCAGAATTATTATTCCTCAACTCATCAACGTATCCTTGTAGCTTTTCATATTCATTAACATAATCACTAGCCCTTTCTTTTCTCAATCTCCTCTTAGCAACTCTAAACATACTTGAGATTACAAATATATTGAGCTTTTCTCGAAATTCTTTTACCATCTTCATTGTTGAGATACTAGGCTTCTCAAGTATTTTGTCCCTAAAATGTCTCATTAGGAACTTAACATAAAGCAATTTTGGTTTTTTGGTCGTAAAACACCTATGGTCATCATTGTATATCGCCACTTCAAAACACAGTTCATTCTTATCACAAAAGACATACAACTCCTATGGGCTTCCCTCAATACATCCTATGTCTTTTACTTTTTTTAAACTTCACATTGTAGCCAATCTACACTGCGTAATGCACAACAGACTCTCTAAATTTTTTTGCAGAGCCAAACTCCATCCACAGTCTCTAATTTGGTTCAACTTCAGATGGATTATGCCTAATACGTCTACTTATTCTTCGCAATGCTTCACCATGCTCTTCTCTGCTAGGATATTAATCACTACCAATAAAACTATCAAAATATGTCTACTCAATTTCAACTGGTTCCTGGTCATTAGGAATATGAATTTATGTAAAACCCTTGTCATGCTCATCATCATCCACCTCTTCATTAACTCCTTTGTCAACTCTTAAACCAACACCTTTAGTACTAACACCTTCAATGGCTCCAGAACTTTCCTCCTCATGCTCCCTATCGCCATCCTCTCCTTCAAATATAAGCAATATGTCAGGTACAAATGATGGGGTGTCTAACATATGAGTTGCATATACATCAACCATTTGGTGGATTTTCATCATATTAATAAGCCTTAGACAAGTTTCATTTAACCTCAAAGACGTACTAAACTCAAAATTGGATATTTTGTAATAGGCTTTAGTAACTTAAAGGTATCCCAACTCCTTCCCCATCTCACATATTTGTCTATAGCTAACAAAATCCAGGTCTACTTTATCAAAAGTACTTAATTCCCCATTAATATTTTTCAACTCTGGCTCTCCAACAAACTTTCCACCATAAAACAACCTTATGCTTCCATATTTGACCATCATACACTTGTTCACAACAAATATATAAAGGCAAGTGTATCACTAAAAAGCATAGATTTAAATGATATTATCAATAATATAATGAATACTACATGCATAATTATACAATTAGAGGATAACATAACCAAGTAAACATTTCAAATTTGATAAAATAAGCCCAATAAACTTAATTCACCTTCTTATTATCAATATTAGCTTATGCATTTTAAATTTTCACAAACTACCCTTGTATTCTCTACTCATCTATAAAACATTACACTTAGTCCATACAACATGTCACCTTTCAAGGTCAAAATTTAAAAATATAGTATCAAATTATGAGTGTTCTTACATTTAAAACTCGAAATACTATTTAGTATTAATTGGCTTGCATAGTTGAGAAACATAATATATATTCGGGTTTTAGTGTAATATACATCTCATTTAACTTCTTTTTTGGTGAATTAACCAACATAGCTTTTTAATAAAAGAGACACTAATGTATTATAACACCTACAATTTCGTAACTGACCATATATATCATGAATAACATATTGACCCCTGACGTGTAGTATATAAAGAAAATGATGAATATATAAGGAAAACCATTCAAATAATTCAAAAGCAAGCCTATATTGCTTTATGAAAATCACAGTATTCACATCATGTTCTTGCCATGCCTATTAAATAATTTTAAATTGAAAAAGAATATAAATGAGATAACTATTTGGTTTATAATGAACTACACGCTAAGATTAAAACTATTTTGTTTACATTAAAACTCCAAGACTACCTTTTTATTTTCTTCTAAAACTAATTGATGTTCATGAAGATTCCTTCTCTATATGTATCATTTCACAGTTGAAATTGGTAGCGTCTTGATGAAAGTAAACTTATATTTCCACTTTCATTTTTGGTTCCCTAGTTTATACACAAGAACAAATATTTTGATGAAATCATTATTAACATTTAGTGAGGCCTAAATTCGTAGACTAACTTGAACAACAACCATAGGGAACCACAACTTACATCCAACACCTCAATAAGCATAAGGGACCACAACATACAATCATAAACAAACAAGTAGATTTAGGGGACCACATAAGATGTAAAAGCTAGAAAAGAGTAGACCTATCACGATGAAATGTCGACTTCTTGTTTAGAAACTTGAATAGCATGTGAGTTGAGTTGCTTGGTGTGTGTGACAACAATAAGAAATAATTATACTGCAATCATCTGAGGAGGAAGACAATTACAGATTGAAGTTCATAGATGAGGGACTATGTGAACATGAAGAATATAACATATTAGGGATTTGAGGAGGGAAGAAGCAAACGTAGCATCTGTTTTTCTTCAAAACATTGCGTCTCCTCCTCTGCATATGCTGGGCTTAAGGGAGGAGAGTTGCTTAAACAAAATGCGGTGTTTCAATTTCAGACGTAGAGTTTTTAACTTCAAAGTTAAGGGAGAGGCGTTGCGTTTAACAACAAAACGTAGTGTCTCCTCTTCATAAAAAAACACATTATTTTACTTAGAGGTGGGACCCACATCTAAAAAAATTTCATGTCAACTTCTAGTGGTCCCAATTCCACAAAATTAAAAAAAATCATGTTAGAAATTTTTGAGTCACATTAGCAAATAACTGGTGGTGTCCTAACACTATTAATGGTTAGGATTCAATTTGAATGTTTTCCAAAAGTTAGGGTTAATTTTGAACGTTTCACAAACGTTAGGGTTCAATTTTAACAATGTGAAATGTTAAGTTCTATTTATTATACCAGTATAAATGTTAGGGTTCATTTAGCCCTTTTGGAGAGATGATATAATTAACAAATTCACTCTACCAAGTCAAACATTGGAAAACAATATAATATAAAATAAAATAAAGAGACGGCCAAACTGAAGTGGTCAATAAAATTTTAGGATCTCTTTTACGTGTTGTTATAAGAAAAAATCTTAAAACTTGGGAACAATGTTTGCTATTAGTTAAATTTTCATATAATAGGAGCATTCATTCTACTATTAGTTATTCACCATTTAAGATAGTTTATGGATTTAACCCTTTGACGCCTTTGGATTTGTGTCCTTTGCCATTACACGAGTTATATAGCAAGGATGGACAACACAAGACTGAATTAGTGAAGAGCATTCATGAGAAAGCAAGGTAGAAAATAAAGAAGTGGAATGAAGCAAATGCGTACAAGGCTAATCAAGGGCGCAAGTTGTTGAGGTTTGAGCTTGGAGATTAAGTTTGGGTGCATTTCAGGAAGAGAGTTTTCTTAAGCAAAGGAAATCCAAGTTGGATCCTAGAGGCGATGGGCCAATCCAAGTGCTTGAGAGAATTAATGATAATGCCTATATGATTGATTTGCTAGGTGAGTATGTAACAACCCAAGTCCCCCGCTCATAGATATTGTCTGCTTTGGGCCCAATCCCTTAGTGGATTCGAGTCCCCACAGTTTTGCCTTTCCTAAGCCCTTAGTGTCTCCGAGAAAATGCGTATACGAGGGAGAGGTATCCGCACCCTTATAAGGTGTACTTCGTTCTCCTCTCCAGCCGATGTGGGATTTGCATCTTGCATCCACCCCCCAGGAGGCCCAGCGTCCTCGCTGATTACAACGACCCGGGTGCTGCCTCTGATACCAAAACTGTAACACCCACTCTCACAAGACACGTACCTAATATCCTGAGTGATGTTCGAGTACGTACCCGGCAAGAGCAGCATGCTAGCACACTCAGTCAGTAAAATCTCATTACAAAATTTTCACTTTTTTTTAAACAATGCATACATAAGCAAAAATCAATCATCGAATTGGGCCCACTATATTTTATAAGCATTTTCATTTACAAATATCACTTGCCACAATTTTTATTACACTCTACAATTTGTACATGTACATTACACAACAATTGTGGAAATACAATTCAAAACATAAATCACTGAAGACATATGCAGGTACAACCTAATCCCGACCTCTATCTCTCACTTGAATGCAATAGGTATACTCCTGTTTGTCTAACGGGGTACTCTTTTGAGCCTGAAAAATAATTGCAAATTTTGGGTGAGTTTTTGCAAACTCAGTGAGTGACCATCCTTAATGGTTCACTCAATTACGTAACACATATCACATTCAAAAATCGTTCAAACGATTTAAATCATATATGTCATATGCATATGTAGTATTCATGAGGCTCACTTTCAATTATTACTTTGTTGTGATTGAGTGTCTATAACTGTCTTGTATCCATTATAGATACTGGGCCTATTCATAACTGTTCTGTATTCGTTTGGGATACGGGGTTATTCATAACTGTCTCGTATCCGTTGGGGATACCGGGCTTATTTTACATAGTGTGCCTTTGGCTCTTAATCACTTTCTATGCTTTAGGCTCTTTTTCACATTCTGAGCTTTAAGCTCTTTTTCGGTGGCTACTCCGATCACAACTGCCTTTATCTTTCATGCGTTCATGTAATGGAATGCATCAATCGGATATGATCAATTATTCACTTTTACTTATCATCGGATATTAGTTTGACATTCAACATTAAAGTTGAGAATCACTTTTTCTTTCATATGCGGATGTTTAACAATCAAATCATGTATCACTTATTTCATCAAATTCGCATACAAGTAGCACTTTGATATCTTCACATTTAGCAAACTCCTCGGACATTCACTGTTCGGAATTAGAACAACCACATTCACATCTCATTCATAATATAAACAAAACAAACAATAAAGTAAGACCATCTAGGTTTACTCACGGTATGCTCTAGATTAGCATTAGCTTCCATGATCTAAAAACGTCTGAATGAGGACATTTATCTTACACATCCAATTTATGTAATACACACATTGCGCACATACATTAATAACTTTGCACAATTATAAGCATTTATTTATGTACAAATGTTTATATAGACTATGTACAACGTATGCTCAATGGCAATCCCAGGTATATTATCCAATTACATAACTTATGCTCATTTTCATTTCATAATTCAATCACTCATTATTTATTTTCTAGCATTTTTTGCTCTCATAATAATAATTTTTCATTCACTTTAACTTGATACACTTTACTCCTCTTCTTTGAATCACAACTTCAATCATATGAATATATTTATTCCCAAACAAACTCATACCTTTGGTACTTTGATATCAACAAGTCACTCACTAATATTATTCCAACATTACAAGATCACACATTATCCAAACTCTCATTTCTTCTGATAATTTCTCCAAAATTCCAAACCTTCAGGTCTATTTTCCATGATCAATTAGAAAATGCAAATGAAGTAATTTGATAGTACTCTCTTCTAGAAAATCATTCTCCTTTCTCTTAAGTTTCTAATGACACCAAGATCATTCAATTTGGTTTAGTATTTCGAAAGTTATTTTCCAAATAATTCAGATTGTTTTCATTCTGAAACAGTACACTATACTTAATTTCCATCCGGAAATTGAAATTTTTAGAGTCTGAATTAACATTAGATTTCTTTAGACAATTTGTACCCTATTTCTCTGGTTTACGCCAAATCAAAATCATTCCATTAGGATAACTACAGAGCAAGATATCTTCAAAATACCAAAGCCTATTCAATGAAATCTTTTTGGTTACCACATTCGAACACAGTCAATATTTTCATCTTAAATTCACTAACCCAATTAAAATTAAGCCATGGCTATGCAACATCAATGTATAGCCGTGCAAGAGTCACAGGCGTGCAACAAAAACTCACACCTGTGCACACCAACAAAAATAAATCATTGCCCTGAGACTTCAATGCACGACTGTGCACACCAAATCAGATCAGTCCCACATTTTTTGTTCAATCTCTCCCAAATGATTTTAGATGGCTAAGAATTTTGGTAGAAGTAGATTAGTGTGTTACGAGTCTAATGGTTCAAGAATCAAGTCATTTGGACATCAGGTGAAGAAGTTATAACAAAATATCAAGGGATGTTCAGAAGCAAACTCTCTTCGGAAAAACGTTGAAAGTCGCGATCGTGCCTGCACCTGTGAAGTCGCGATCATGCAGAACACGATCATGACTTTACTGCTTCTTCAGAGAAATCACGATTGTGTTGAAGCACGATCGTGCTTTCTCTCTTCTTCTTCACCGAATATCTCTTCTTCTTCTTTTCTTTCACTTATACCATTTCTAACTTATTTCAACCTCCATTTTCGACTTCATTCAACCCAACACATTCAAAAATAGACCAAAAACCATGAATCAACACTAAATATAAAAAACATCTGATATTCCTGCATTTTCACTTTCCTACGTTTCTTCATTTTCTTCACTGCTGCACTTTTTCATCTCCTATACATTTTCCATTTTCTTCTCTAACTTCCATTTTTATCATTCTTTCTCATATCTAGACATTACCTTGAACCTATTTCTTACCTCTAAACTCATTAGAGTTCATTTCTCAAAACATCCAAAATACTCACGTATACAACCGAAAAGAAAAACAGAGCATATATATAAATATCAACTTTCATAAATTTCTGTACTAATTCCATACACATTTTCGTTAATCTTTTAACTCCAAAATTCATTTTAACACCATCTTTTAACATTTTTATAATCAAATACATAAAACCCACAAATCCATATTTTCATCCTAAACCTACGGTGTTCATGAAAATAGTCATTTTCTCATGGTTATGAAATGACAAATAAAGCACCATTTTGTTTCATAAACCAACAACTTAAAAGGATTAACAAGATACTTACTTGATATAGCTCCAAATTCTGCAAAAACTCAAAAAGCCCTAAACTTTATGTAACTCACGTACACTATTGTAGAGGTTGGCAAGTTTTGGTTTTTCTTGAGGAAAATGAAGGAAAACCGAAGTTGGGAGTAGCAAATGGATAGATAAGAACAAGGTTTTTCTTTAGTGAAGATTTGATGAAAAACTTTATATAAAGGAGGGAACTTTAAAGAAGGAGGCTACGAAGAAGATGAAGACAAGCACAGTAACTTGTCTTTCAAAGTTAGGGAAACTTAACTTTAGACTAGGACACTTGTCCTATTCCTAAGGCCTTAGTTAGTTTTCCTAACTAACTAGTTCTTATTGGACTAGTTCCCTAACTCCCATCTTTTCATTCCAATTATCACCAAAATTTCCCAATAACATCTTCTCACAATTTCTAAAGTCATCTCCAATTTTTCAAAATTCTTTTTCAAAATTCTCTTATATCATTTTTTTCTTATTTCTATTTCCATCCATCAATTTACTCGCCAAGTGGCATTTTTCTTAGTATAATAATATTCAACCTTTTTAGAAATTATTCCTAAAATTCACCAAAATTCAAAATTAACAAATACACTCACCAATCAAATTTTCAATACAACAAATACACAATTCTCAATAATATCACATCGCAATTCAATTATACATGGAATGTTAATGAATGCACATATAGTCATCTTAATGTGTGCAAAAATTCAAATTCACGTGCGTGTATGCTAACAATATGCATGAACATAAAAATGCATTTTTCTTAATCTCTCGTTGATCTCACATGTACCGTATTTTTGGTTTCTAATCCTTAGTATGGGAACGGGATGTTATAGATATATTGTTCAAACAGTAAAACTAGCACATATTATGTTTCTTTCTTATGAAGAAAGTAATTGATCTCATAAATTAAAGTATAAAGATACTTAAACTAATGTGTGGGTGATTATTAGAGAATAAGTCACT
>JANVCL010000008.1:20264502-20279074 GCA_026546855.1 Erythroxylum incrassatum | reverse complement strand
AATTGCTTAATGTGTATAAAACTAACTACACCTTATTTATTTTCATATGATGTAAGCATCCCCAATGTTAAATCTGTGAGTCCTGAAGTTGACTGGTTAAAAATTCCCTTCTATGCATTATATTAGCAAACCTTAACAAATCATCAATTTTCCTTTCATCCCTCTGCTCCTTATTTAGATAGTTCTACTTAATAAGTTCAGTTTGCTTAAACTTTGCAACATTAGACTATCATTCTAACCATAGGCTTTGACCTAGAAACCCATTAAAATGATCCATTTTTCCTTGTTTTCTTCCACTATCTTAATTTTCCCCTTCTATAAATTCATTTAACTTGAAAACTTTCACCATTACTGAGCATTTTTTGGTTATGAGATGATAAATCATCAATAATATCTTCTATACCAACTTATCTCCTTACCTAATATGAATGTGTTCATTAAATATTCATAAGAATGAATTAATGAAAAAAGCATAATCATTAGTTTTTTTGCATCTATAATAGTCACCTCAAACTTCAATAGATCATTGAATATTTAGTTGAATGTATTGATATGATGATCAAGACTTTTTTCCCTCTTGCATCTTTAACTTGTATAGTTTTTGATTCAGATACAACTTATTTGTGAGAGATTTTGACATATATTAACACTCTAGCTAGTTTCATATCTCCATAAGGGATGTAATCTCCATGATTTAGTATATGAATTTAAATAGTTCTTGCTACTTTTGTCTATAACTCTTCCCAATTGAGCTCATCTTTGTCTTTCAGTTATTCTCTTGTAGTCCCTCCAGTGTGTTTTGCTTTGCTAACAAATTTTTCACTCCATTTCCACAATTTTAAGTTCCTAATTCTTTTAAACTTGCCTAGTTCAAATCCTATAACTAAAGTTGTTATTATCTTAACTATGCTTTAATTTCTCTTATTAATAACTAAGGTGTTTCTATTCAAGATAGATTTGTATGAAATAAAAATAAAAATAGACGAGAAGATTTTTTATAAGGTTCAATCAATTGGGTTTGCCAACATCTTTGGAAGCCAAGAACAACTGATTTTGCTATATTGATCAATAATTCAATTTATAAGGAATACATATTTCTCTTATATAGACTATATTTATATAAGTATAGTTATTTGTAAACTATAGCTGGTACAATTTCAACATAACTTGTCTTATTGTCAAACTTAACCATAATTTGTAATAAGTTATAGAATACTCTTAGATTTTGTAATCCACCAAAAGTATGTTTCCAAATAAGGTTATTTGTCAAATATCCTAGGCCATAATTGTGTCTCGAGTTATGGATTTCAATGTTACTTTATGGAATATAACACGAGCTCTATAATACCTTTTCCTAGATCATAATCTAACTTAACCATAATTTCTAACAATTCCTAGAATCCTCTTAGATTTTATAGTCCACCAAAAATATGTTTCCAAATAAGGTTGCCTGTCTCATGGCGTAGGCCTTAATTTTGTCCTAGGTTGTGCATTTCACTATCACCTTCTAAAATATAACACGAGCTTTAGTATACCTTGTCCCTGATCGTAGATCCTTTCACTTCTCTATATAATTAGACATGACCTAAGACATGTTCATATCTTAGAATGTCTCTTCCTTGAAAATAGTTCTACCACATCAACATGCTTTTATCTTCACCTCTAATTTCAAAATAAAAGAAGTCCTACATCACACCCTTGCCTTCCCAAAATCCCAAATTTGTATATTTATATGTATGAGTTATATATAATAATAACAATGATAATATGTTCTAATATTTCTTCTTAAAACATTTTCAATATTAATATAATAACAAATAAGCATTATACATTAATACAATATCAATCTTATAATTATGGTCTTATTATGATTTTATTTGTAAATTGTAGTTATTTCAAACACTTTGTATTATAAACTAGTTATTAAATAAACATACATCAATTAAAGAATATTTTTAATTAAGTTATAAATATATAATCAATCAATTGAATGTAGGGCATAAATAAAAAGAATGGCAATTTTTATATTACAATTTACTTTTGTCTAGACAACTTTTACAATTTGCATGATTTTTTTGACATTAGAAACTAAGATTGAAATTTTCATCCCATATTCCTTATTTCCTAAAAGTTAAAGGTGGTTTTCACATATTCTTTTTTATATGAATCTTGAAGAATTTATAATTTAAATTGTTTTCTTTCAAGTAGGTGGTTTTCGTACATGCTTTTTTTCACATGAATATTGAACAATTTATAATTAAATTTTTTTCTTTCTTTCAAGTAGCTAGATATTATATAATATTTTTTAACATTAACTAAATGTTTAATAGTTTATTTAAAACATATTTAAATTTATAAACATTTAACTTATGTCTTCCTAAATGCTTAGTGAGCGTCATGAAGTCATTAAAGAAGAGTATATATGATGTTGAATGCATAATGAAGAAGATATTTCAAGCATTTTTTTTCTCTATTACTTCATTGAAACATAACACTTAGTTGTCTTTGTGATCTTTTAACTAGCTAAAATAACATTGCATATACCATGTAGCCATATTAGTGTGACAATTACATGTTGTCTTTTGTTACTTAAAGGAGTCACTTCTATGAAACTAGAAAATACAAAACCATACATTGCTTACTAATTATATGGTTACTTGAAAGACACATAATGGAAAAGCATGTGCTTACTCAATATGTAGTTAGATATAAAGAAACTTGTCTAGCTAAATCTAAATTCAACAAAAATAATAATAATTTGACCATAATTCGAATGAGTTTGAGATCTAAATAAAGAATTTTCAATTTTAAGTTTCAAATCAAGTAAAACTAGGAAAGCTCAATACAAAGTTTAAAATGTATTTGTGAAGGATTTTTTATATTATTATCTTTACATTACTTTCTTTCTTTTCCTTTATTTTTTCGTTTATTTTCTTTCTTTTCTTTTTCTTTTTTCACAACCATATGAAAAATTGGTATCAATGATATGAAACAAGAAATTGAATAAAGAAGAAACTATACATTAAAATAGAGATAGATAAACCTTAAAAATAAGAAGATGACAAGATCTATTTTTTTAATACTTTAGAAGCAAGAACATGGTGTAATAAGATAGAAAGGAATGACAAAAAAAGGTACAATTTTTTCATCTTTAATAAAAATAATTAAATTTGAATGATATGAAAATATAAGGATAGCCATAACTAATTTAAAACCAGACTCTCATACCAATTGACATGAATCCACTTAAGAATATATCCTAGAAAACCTACAAATAAGTTTAAATCAAAATTAAGAATGCTAAAATAGATGTATAAAGAAATTGACTTACTGATAATAAATAATAAAAAACCAAATTAATTAAGTATTTTAATGCTACAAAGAAAGAATTTTTTGATAAATTTAAAGTTCAGTGATGAATAAGTAAAAGAAGTTGCGATATATAACACATATTTCTAAAATTTTTAGCTAAAAAAAGACATGTCTTAAATATTAAATAACAAAAAAATTGGGATTTCAAGTGGATGCAACTTCGGACATGATTCATATTGGTTACAAATTTTTTAATATCAGTGAACATAATTTGCAGAAAAATAACTAACATAGAACACTAGTTATTTCCACAACTAAACAGATTTGATGCCTAAGAATTAGGCCAAACAAAAATTCAAACCAAAATAAAAAAATTAGCCTACTAACCTACAAATATGGCCACTAGAAAATAGGAAGATAAACGGATGTGGTTTTAGGAGCATAAATTACATCATATAAGAACTCAAGAAAGAGAGTAAAAAAAATTAAATAAAAAATAAATTACCAGTAACCCCCCACATGATTTAAAAATTTTTATTTTTGACATATATTTAGAAGAGGAGCTTTGAGCATATAATACCTAGCAATGGGTGTAAGGTACCTTCCAAGTTTGAACCTACATTTAATGTAGATGAATCTCCATATAAAGAAGCAATAGATACATGAATGTTTTAAGCTATGTCCTTGTAGCTAGACTTCGATTCACCACACACATGGCATGGGTATCTGTCATGACTTTATCGGTGGTGTGCATTGGAGTCATATATAGAATCTAGTATTGTGAACAATGTTATGGAGTAGTTTATACCCCACCACCACATCCACCTAGGTGAACCCTCCAAGAGTGATTTGTGATCAACCTCCCTGCAACATTTGGCCTTTGGGCTCGTTATGAGATCAACTCATCCTCAAACATGATATGAAGACCACCATCACCATATAAATTAAACTTGGAAATTTCTTGCTAGAAAACTTGTAGTGATTAATTTTCACTCTTCCAAGTCACCCTTATTTGTAGCTTCCTTTGTACCTGTCAAACTCCGTTTATGGGATCGCCATACCTTTGAAGATGGGTGTCCATTGTGGTCACCTAGTTTATGGACTCTAATCTCATTCCCCTTGATGACTATAACTTACTGTTTTGTCAAAAATATCATGAGCAGATCCATAATATTATTTTTAACCTGACAAAATTAAGAGAAATCATATAGTGAGATATCAAGTGCCTTACAAATTTATGTCTCAAAGTCTAGTGCCTCCTTTTGTCACTGTAATTTTTACTTTTAAGGGCCCTTGGTTCATACGAGGCAATGATAATAGGAATGGAAATGAATATAGTGAAGAATGAAAATGGATAAAATCGCTATAATTATGATGGTTGGTTAGGATGAAGGAATGATTACTATTACCATTGAGAGTGGTTGGTTTCTTAAAAATCTTGAGAAATAAAATTTTGTTTTACATCAAATTTTAAATACAATTTAGTCATCTAAAATATTTTACACTACATCAATATAACCATAATGTCCACCATTTCATTGCTACAGTACAATCAAGTAACGTAGTTAAACCCATACATTGTATTCCTTTTCTCAATACGCATATGAACAAAGGTAAAGAGCATTTGATTCATTTTTCACGCATTTCCACAAGAGAATCTAGAGTTTAATTCAAATTGCGTTCCCCCTGAAGATGCAAATGATGTAAAATATCATAGCTATACTCAATACCTCAACCAAAAGCCTTCAAATGTTGCAAAATAACTAGGTTAACACTACAAGCTTTGTTTGCATCACAACTTCAAAATTGCCAACTAATGAAAAATAACCTACTTAGGTAACATCCATTGCATCCTATGTTCATAATAATTACAAAAGTATTAATATGTTCCCTCACATGATTCATGGACTAGAAGATGGATAAAGGAACCCAAGCACAAAGAACCTTTTCAAATGATTTGGAAAAGCGAACAAAACCTGAACTTTAGCAGGATCATTATAGAATAACACAGTAGCTTTACCAACATCCATTTGAGATATGCCAATATTAAGAAGTTCGTTGATGAGCTCTTTCATCTTCTTATTAGTTAGGGAATTAGATTTAGACTCTGTAATCAAAGCATTTGTATCAACAGCATACTTTGACATCATTTGTTTGCAAATTGACTAAAACTTGGCAGTGAAGTTTTCTAACCTTTAGTCAATGGTTTCTTGAAGTGGTGTTGACTTTTTTTCTTGTAAAAACTTTCCTTTCTTGGTGAGAGGTTTTTCTATTTTTTGTTACATTGGTGTCTGAAGGAAAAGTTAAGATCCTAGTGTATTAAAGGCCGCAATAGGTTCATCTTCATGATCTGATGAAGAACACATTGTCATTTCTTTTTTGTGGATAGTTAGCCTTAGCACTTGCTTCGGCTATATCCTCAACTTTGAGTCCCGTGGCTCTATCTTTACCCCATAACATGTATAGTTTACATAAATATGGAAATTTTAAGTTTCACATTCCAGTTGCATTCTTGTGATTCTATAAAAAAGAATTACGGGAAGCACAAAATAAAAAACTTCATAATAAGAAAACGTTATAACGATGAGAGAAGAAACTACTAAAATAAGAACCTAATCAACTTTTGAGCCAAATTTCCTTACCAAGAACCATTCATCAAACTAGTATTTCTCACAATTGATCTTATGCTTAACATCATCACACTGACAACCCCTTTGCCTGCACATTTTAGAAATTGGACTGTACTTATTTCTTAACCATTTAATCTTAGAATCGATATGGGGATCAATTTCCTTATCGAAATTGGAAATCTTTCTCAACGAAATCTTGTGCACTTCAACCATGTAATTGTTCTTAAATCTCCCATCTACTTTCTATTAAGGATTGTAAGCTATTTCATACAAAACATCTAACAAAACTTTAACCTCATCATCCTTCCAATATTGCTGGTTCTTTCCCCTCCCATAAGTAGCCATAGCCATTCCTAATATAAGTACGACAATGTAAGAGTTATCAAGGGAATAACATATAACAAAAATAACTTTACTAAAAATTTGAATACAATGATGTAATCCAATAACTCACTTGCATGGAATCAACAAAATAGAGATGTTCACCTAAGTGCATTTCAAATGTAATCCAATAACTCAATTATATATTACTAATACTAAACAAATAGAGATGTTAACCATTTAAGTACATTATTCAAAATGAAAACATTTCAATGTTTTAATAAGCATATGAAACAAACATATCTTAAATTACTAATTCACATCATTGTCAGTGGAACTAGTTGTCCATATATTATGCATGTTGATTGCCGTATTATTTCTAAATGTCAACCACTCATCAGTTGGACTATTTTGTGTAATGTATTCCATTTCATCATCTTCATCACTCTCATCTTCCTCACTCTCCTTTTCATCTTCAGTGATTGACTCTTGTGAATCAAAGCTTATGAACTTGCGAATCAAGTTTTGTAGATGGGAACAAGGCATTATAATGCAAACTTAGGTTTAAATTGTGAAAAATGAAGGGAATGCAAGAATATTCCATCTTCCTTTCAACAATCCAAAGCATCTCTCAACAACATTCCTTGCTTTGGAATGTTTCATATTAAAGTATTCCTTAACTATCTTTAGTTAATGGCCATCGAATTCTTTGAGGTGATAACATTGCCCTCGATAGGAAGCAAGTAATCATTTGCATTGCAATATCTAGAGTCAACTAACTAATAAAAACCTTCATAATTGAACAATAAGTTATGATTGAGTAATAGAATCCAAAGAGAAACCAAATTGGATATTGTAACAGAAATTTACCTCAAGGGACTCGGAGACTATGAGGCCTTGAGATTGCATCTTAAAGCACATGACCATCATATGCAAAGCCCTTCCAACCAAGTAATACATATATGAATTGCATGTTTGGGAAACAAACACCTAAAACATTTTTTGAAATACATCCTTTTCTTAAGCAATATCGGGGCTTATCTTCACTAGGAGGTGTAACTTTAACTAATGTCCCATCTAAGGCTCCTAGGTGATTCAAAACCATTTGTTCTTACCCTTAGAGGCCAAATCAAAAATATAATTCCAAGGATTGCAATATAGAATGCAACCTCGGGTCGTCTCATTTAATCGGAGCCTAACGAATGGATCTAAGCTAACCTATATGTCATGAAATGCAAGCTAAATTAGTAAGGAAAGGGGTTTTGATTTTTGGAATTCTTGATAAAATTAAATGAATTGTAAGAAAAATGTGTAAAAAGTATTTTTAGATTTTTGGAAAAAGAAGTTGGAAGGATAAAGATAATAATCAAATGTGATAGTATCCTCTTGAAAATGAGCTTTGGCTATCATCGAAATAAATTTTGATTAGAGTGGAATCACTAAGTTTCAAATTGTAAACTTTAAAGAACTCTTTAAGTCCAAGGTCTTAAATAATGAACTCCATTCCTTAAGATCTTGTTAAATGCCCTTAGTGTGTGCAGTGGGTAAATCAATGCAACAAGTTACTTAGGATCTCAGGGCATCTCAATATTAAACACAACTATGTAAGATAAAAAAGATTCAACAAGATCGCAAATAAACATATATGAGACTTCATATATTTAAGCTCAAAGTTCCACATCAATAAATCCCAACATCACAATGAGTATCCAATACTTCATTAAACCCCAATCAAGAATGCTCAACTATAAATTACAAATCCTAAACCTAGGAATTCATAAATCATAGCTAAACATAGATTAAGCCACTCCCCTTTGAAGCCCATTGAACTCAAGCCATTGCTACATCTTCTAGAGGAGAGAAGTGCCTAGCCATGCCTAACTCTAGGAGACTTCACAACTGAGAACCCACTGGAAGCATCCATGGTAGCAGTCGATGGTGGAAGGAGCAAAAAAATGGTGTGGATGAGAGGAGATGTTCGGATGGTAAAGAGAGTGAGTGTCTAACTAGAACTAGAACTATCAGCTCCTTTTTGTAACTTAACCTAGCAGCTCCTTTTTGTAACTTAACCTAAAATAGGTAGGTTTTTGACAAACCGGGTTGATGGTTCGGTTGCACAGTAGGTAAATTTCCAGAAATGGTTCAGGTAATTGAAGGTTTGCCGCAGCGACATGATAAGTTCACCGCGGTAAACTTTTCCCGAAAGGTTTAGCTTGGAGTTTTGGTTTCTTCGCCGCGGCGACAAAATTAATTCGCGCTTTCGTGAAATTTTCCCGAAAGGTTTCTGCATGAATTCTTCATACTTCGCCGCAGTGAACTTCTTGTTCCTCTGTGGACTTATGGACTTATCATTTTCAGCCTTTCCTCCTTGCCTCTACTTCTTCTTGAGTCTCCTAAAATAAACAATGGTAGTCTAGAGAAATAATTTAAGGCAATTGCTAATTATTTGTGACAATTATGCTCTCAAACTATATAAAGTAAAGGCAAGCACTTAAGAGTCAAATTAAGCATAAAACCTAAAAATAAGAGCCAAGAAGTGCAATAAAAACCATGAAAATCTCACCAATTTATATAAGAAACATGGGTTCAATCACTAGGTAGCCCTACAAATTAAAGAAAAGATGATTTAGATCATAAAAGCTTTCATATTAATGTTATAGGTTAATTATAATGTTTAGTTACCTGAAAACATTTCCATCTTTCATCTTGACAATCTTGAGTAAGCTTTGGCTTCTTGAGAAAAATATAATGCAATCTCATAATTGCATAAAGAACTTGATGGAATTGTCATCTCACGGTCCTAATGGGGCAAGCTATTTTGGTCTATATTAAAATTTTCAGAAAGTAATCGTTCAACATATAGAATGTGATTTGGGAATATAAAATCTTGAGATCATAGTTTTAGAGAATGAATTTCAAATTCCCAAATTTAAAATCTAGTATAAGTCATAGCATTTTATAAATGTTAAAATTTCAATTTGGACACTACGATGTTTAATTGACTTAAAAGAAGAAGAAAGGATTTTGCAAAAAGGTGACAAACTCAAATCCAATGTTGAAACAAGATCTTTCAAGAACACCATAGCCTCCCTCAGTTTATAAACCTGACGAAACACTAAAGAAAAGATTATTTTTTCTTGCAGAGATCAAAATACATTTGGTGTGCGAGATATTCCCTATTTTAGACATTGTTAAGTTCACAAAATAGCCCTACCACCTAGATTTTACAAAAGAAACATAGCAAGATTCAAAGAAATCAATTTCGTTTGAAAAATTACTGCTGGAACAAAAAGCTATAGTCTAGCTTAATCATGATGAAGAAGATGGGCTGAAATTTCATATTAAAGAAACATGGCACTGAAAACATACTTATATAAAATTATAAGTACATGAATTTACCTTAAGAAATCTGGACTATAAAAATGTAAACAAATATTTTATGACATTAGCTATTCAAGAAAAGTTGCAGCATTGATGACTTGATTGAATAAAAAGCAAACTGTTACATAAATCTACAAAACAATAAGCTGTATAGTTTTGAAAAATTAGACAATCAACAGGACATCTTTAAACAACAATTAGATAATCAAAGAAATTTTGTTTCATTGATAGAAAGAATCCTAAGTAAAAGGAAACCAATGTTAATTGCATCACACCCTAATTTGCCTAATTTGGATTACTTATCTATTATTTTAATCATAATTAGTCAATAGCTATGTCTTGGAAGCCATTTTTAGAATTGGCTAAACATATGACTCAACTATTGATGGAAGACTTTTTAAAGCAATTACCAGCAAAGATACCTATAAGTTAGAAATTTATAGCTCCAATAACTATATTGAAGCACTAGCATCAAACGATTGTTATGAGCATGTCTTACACATATCCAATAGAATTACCACTAATTTCAGTTTTGACATTTTGGTTTGTTAGTTTTATATGTACAATATGTATCAACAAGAAGAAGAAAAAAGAAAACTATGATCTAAATTATCAATCTAGTTCAACCATAGAAATTGTGTGATGAAACAACCATATATTCTTAAGGATTATCATTAGAAAAGTGATACAAAAACTTCTCTTATGATTATTTTACATTTTTTCAAATTATTATCATATTGCTACCAAATTAAAGTTCAATCATGATTTATGAAACAGTATCATATACAATAAAAGCCAATCGAAGATCTTATAGAAATCAACCCAAAATTGAATTATCATTACAAAACAAGGCAAACACAAGAAAACGGAGGAAACCCTTTTATTAATAAAAACAAATTCAAAAAAATTCCTCCATAGAAGATCAATCACGTCATAGAATATTGACGATAGAGTTGAGAAATCCTCATAAAAGGGTTGATAAAAAAGACAAACACATTTGTTTTAAAAAAGTAGTCATATCCAATTTGATAATTTAAATGTAATTACAAGAAAAAAATGAAACAAAGGAAAGAAAAGATGAGAAATTGAGGATCTAAAGATCCACAACTCCATATTTCACCTCTATAAAAAAAACATTAGGTCTCTTCGTTTTTATAGGGACCAACCCACCGTATCTTCTCTACTCTAATTAATGTTCATTCCATTATATTTCCCTACCAAACATCATTTTTTCATTCCTTACCCATTCCTTTATTCCTATACCCTCCAACCAAGCACACCCTTAGCTTAGCAATACAAATTTAACTATCATAATGCATAAAAATGGAAGGTATTGGCTTTGACAACAAGGGAATGTCATTCAAATAATTTTTAAGAAACTATACTACTCATTAAAATAAACACATACCCACTACTTGATTTAGTATTATTTGAGTTGGTGACCAAATTTGCATCACTATAACCTTCTAGAACATCAAGATATCTAGTGTATTTGATAGCATAACGTATACTCCCTTTCAAATATTTACATACTCTCTTTAGTGCATCCTAATGAGTAATATTAGGATTATACAACTATTAACCTAATCTATCAATGGCATAAATTATATCCATTCTAGTAAGGTACACTAAATACAAAACTGACTTAATTATTTAAGCATATTTGTTTAGGGAAACTCTTTCTCCTTTATTCTTTTTTAACTTGATCATGGAGTCATATGGAGTAGTCACTAGACTCAAATCAAAATAATTAGAATTTTTCAATAGCCAACTTAGCCTTGAATTTTTTTATAGAACCATCAATCCTCAACTTCTTTTTAAAAATCCATTTAGAACCTACAATCTTGCAACTAAATGGGAGTTTGGTCAAAATATAACTCTTATAAGCTTAAAGGGAGTTCATTTCATCATTAAAAAGGAGCATTTATCGACATCTGGGCTTCTTTGTAAGTCTTAAAGTCATACTTAAGTAAGAAACTGTAGAAATCATAACCAAATTCATTAGCCTTTTTGCTTCTTTACTTCTATAAGGATCAATGTTATTATTATCTAAAATACTGGAGCTACTAGCACTAATAAAATCACCATTAAAATACTCACCGATAGGCCTAGAAACTTTATCCTTCATAAGGAAAGTAATCTCAAAGAAAACTGCTTCTCTAGACGTGATAACAGTATTATTTCAAATCTTAGGAATTTAGGAATTTATTACTAAAAATATATAGTTAGTAATATTTCAAGAATAACCAACAAACACGATTTGTAGTTTTGGTCAATCTTTCTTTTCTTAACTGTAGGAATATCAACTTTAGTGAGGCACCCCCATACTTTAAGAAATTTAAGAGATAAATTTCTATTCTTCCATGAAAAATATGGAGTTTTGTTAAAAGATTTACAAAAAATTCTATCTAAGAATTAAGCAAACATAATATAAATCCTCTCTTGAACAATTTTTAGGCAAACCAGATTCAAGTAACATAGCATTCACCATATCTAAATGAGACATATTTTTTCTTTCCACCAATCTGATAGACTATGGTCCATTTGGGGTTTAACTTCATATATAATACCATGCAAAGGTGATACGAGGCTGATCTCTACTTTATAAATCTCAGAGGTAAATGCACCTATTTAACTATAGTATAGTGTTAGTAAATATTGAGTGTCAATCCTATAAGGACTACAAGTACTAGTAATAACCACTTTTTATTATCTAAACAATAAATTAAGATGATGATTTTATTTAAATTCAACTAAAATTAAGTAGACTATAATTCAAGCAATAATAAACCAAAACACATATAACATTAAGATTAATCAATGTTGAATATTTAATACCTAGGTAATGAATCCCTCTAAGTTTTTTTAAGTGTTAATCCTTTATCAAGCAATTCAATTGTTGATCAATGGACCGTGAAAATTCCTATCTTATGTTAATATCTTTCTTATTACTATTAATAACTAATCCTTGGTTGATTAATTGAAACCTCTTTTTAGTTAAAACTCCTGATATTGTATTATTCGATTCATGCATTTCACTCTTTGGTTTCACCATAATCTAGAGGATTTATGTTGACCTATCTCTAAGTTTGTATGTAACTCGTTCCAATTATAGTAGATCTATTCGTACAAAAGAATTTCTTAATATCAAACATATGAAACTAGGTATTGAACTAATATCCTGAACATAATTTTTAAGAATAAAAATGCATAATTGAATCACAATAAATGAATCAATGAAATCATATTAGATAAAACTTCAAATCACAATATCCATCCTAACTTAGGGTTGACATACCTAGTGTAACACCTCACCCTCTTGAGATATGTACCCGACATCCTGCGTAATATCTGAGTATATACCCTGCGAGGGTGGCATGCTATAATTAGTCAAACTCATTGCATTTTTTTTAATGACAATATATGCATATGCAGAAATTAGTAATCAATTTCAGGCCCATTCTTTTCTTCCATAACATCAAAATCACAATTATTATTATTACCCTATTGATCAATCTCAATTTCAAAACATTTCCAATTTCAAAGATTATTACATACCGAAATATTCAAATACATATGATACAAAAATTTATGAAATATACAATTTGGAATGTAAAGAAATACAATGTAGACGCGAATTGATCCCAACCTCTAACTCTTACTTGTATGCAGTGGACACACTCCCGTTAGCCTAACGGGATAACACTTTAGAACCTAAAAAATAATTGCAAATTTTGGGTGAGTTTTGCGAATTCAGTGAGTGACCATCCTGGATGGCCCACTCAATCAAATGCACATACAATACTCATATTCACAAAATGCACATTCATTGGAACATATCTCACGTATAAAAAATTAGTCAAATTATTCAATTCATTATAATCATGCATATCAGGCATATGTAGTACATATGAGACCCACTTTCAATTTGTTACTTTGTTGTGACTGAGTACCTATAATTATCCCGTATCTATTGTGGATACTGAGCTCATTAATAACTATCTTGTATTCGTTGGGGATATCAAGCTCATTTACATAGTGAGCCTTTGGCTATTAATCACTTTCTGAGCTCTAGGCTCTTTTTCACATTCTGAGCTTTAAGCTCCTTTTCGGTGGCCACTCTGATCACAACTGCCTTTATGTTTTATGCATTCATGTAATGAAATGCATCACATATCATATGCTCAATCAGTCATTTGTTTACATATTCCCATTCAATTCACATTTTTCGATCGGACCCAAAGTCCGGCATTCAACATCATTGTTAAGTAACACTCTTTTAATCATGTGCATATTCGCATATTTCTTTGGAACTAGGTCTAACATCCAAAGACCACATTTAGAAGCACGTATTTCATCATGTTTGCATATAAGTAGCACTTCAATATTACATTCAAGCATCAGAAACCTTAGACCTTCATTGTCCAGAATCACACAATCAAATCACATTCGCATCTCATTCATAATCACTCAGTTCATAACATAAATAAAATAAACAATAAAGTAAGACCATCTAGTTTTACTCACAGTACGCCCCAGATTAGCAATTGCCTCCAAGATTTGGAAATGTTTGAACGTGGACACTTATCCTGCACATCAAAATTATGTAATATGCACGTTGCACACACATTATTAATTGCATAATTATAAGTATTTATCTATGTACAAATGTGTATACAGACTATGTACATGAGTATTTGTCCATTAGTTTCATAAAAAATCAATCCCATATCAAAACTCACCTATGTATAATTTAATCTTATGTTTATACCTCAATAAAACCATTAAATCACAATTCATAACTCATTGAATCACTTTCAGATTTTTCCAAAAGCTGAATTTTGGGTCTATTGTTCTTGATCATTTAGACCATGAAAATGAAGTAATTTGGCAATACTCTCTTCTAGAAAATTGTTCTCCTATCTCTT
>JANVCL010000008.1:20177732-20189632 GCA_026546855.1 Erythroxylum incrassatum | reverse complement strand
AGGTTTTCTTATGGCAACTTAAAGAATCAACAAGATGGAAGTAGAAAGTGAAAGATGGAGCAAGGTTTCAAGTAGGTGAATCACCAACTCATGAAGGAGATGAAGAGAGGGAGATGAAGCCACGAAATTGAGAGGAAGCAAGGTATAAAATGAAGACAAAATACTATTGGTGGGCTTTTAAGAGAGAGTGTATCGTGAGAGAGAGCAAGAATGGGTTTTTAAACACTTAAACAAATAGTAATAAGACATGGCTTGGCAAGTGACACTTGTCACTTGCCACATGTCCAAATTCTAAGCATTCCCTTATCCTTCTCTTATTAATTAATCCATTCAAACCCAATTTCCAATGAATGACACTTGTCAATAATTCCTAAAGTCATGTATCAAAATTTCCATTGCCAATTGACAGTAATTTCTACTACCATTTATCAATTGGTCTGACACTTGACATTTTTCCTAGTCCAAAAATTTCCCCGAAAAATTTTCAGAAAAATTTCCTAAAATTCTCCAAAAATTCTAAAACAACAATTTCACTCTCCAAATAAATTTTCAAATACAAACAAACCAAAATTCGCAATGACAATCACATTTATTCACAATTATACCCGGCATGTCAATGAATGCATGTACAATTATTTTCATGTGCAAAAATGTCACTATTCACATGTATGTGTATGACACATTATGCATGAGCATGCAATTGCATTTCTAAACTCTCACTGTTCACTTATATTTACTGTTCTACCCTTCCCGCAGATAATGGGATGTTACACTAATGGAGGACCAATTGCTCTGGGGTACCACTTCTCCCTAGCCTTTCACAGTGGCTCCTGCTTATGCCCTCATTGAACGACCCAATCTAGACACGTCCTGCCGAATTTGGGAACTCATATGGAAATGGGTGGGTCCCCAACGGATTCAGTCTTTCCTCTGGTTGATGGCGAAAGGTAAGCTGTTAACTAATCAACAGCGGGTGGTGCGTCATTTAACAAACAATAGCGACTGCCCTTGCTGTGGCCAAGAAGAGTCTATTCTTCATGCTTTACGGGATTGTCCCAGAGCAACCTCATTCTAGCATCAATTCCCTTCTGACCTTTTAGCTAGGGACTTCTTCCAACAAGACGTGGTCCCTTGGGCTGTGGCTGAAGGTCTCCTGCGATCAAGCCAAGGGCACTAGTGTGGTGGTTTTCTTCTGAACTGTGGCGTGGGGAACCCACTCGAGGCAGAATTATGGGGAGTTCATGTAGGCCTCTCCATGGCTTGACCTCGCGGGTATCACCAGGTGGTAGTTGAAGTGGACTCGCTGGAGGTTATTAATATTCTTTCCTCTTCTCACTGTCCTACGTCTAACCGTTTTTCTTTGGTGGCAGGTATACATGGGTTGCTGCATCAAGACTGGGTGGTCCAACTACAACATATCCATCGTGAAGGGAACTAATGTGCGGACGGGCGAGCTGGTCTAGCACAGCGCTCAAGGCCAGGCCTCCGATTGATCCAGGATCTTTCGTTACCTATTCGAGACGCCCTTATTCGTGATATGAACGGCAAGAGTTGTCCCCGCACCCTTCGTTAGGAGGTACACAGGCATGCGCGAGTTATGTTTTTATAGTTGTATTTCCCTTGTAACAAAAAAAAAAGGGAAGCTGTATATATGAAGATACTTCAATTATTTATATGAAAAGGAGAGACAAGAGTATGCAAATTAAATAAATTATTATATAGCTTGCACCAAGTTTCTTGAAATTGGTATAAAAGGGAGAGCAAAGAAGCAGTTCGCCAGATGAAGCAAATACAAAGCACTCGCAATCATAACTAATGAAATAATTATGGTTACGAAGGAGCAATTTTACCGATTATTCCAAAGTTTACCTTCAAGAAATTTACAAGATAATATGTTCTGTAAATGTAAGAAAGCATATCTTGTATGTAGGAAATTAGTTGTAAATTCCTGAATCCTTCAACGTGTGTATATGCTTACGCAGCAAATGAAATTAATTAATTCGCGGCAGAAAATTTTTCATCATCAACAAGCTACCATGATGAACTAAACAGAACGTGGGAAATATCAACAGACTACCAGGATGAACTCTCAATCAATATGCATTCTGACACACCAATAACGCCCTAATACACTCCCGATACAAATATGTCATTGACATGCCTTACATTATTCAGACAATTGAAAGAAATGGGGAAATCTCACCTATTATAATTGAACATTAGCTTGCAGTGGAATTTGGATAGTTCAAGTTCAACGTGGAAATATTCATCAAAGCACCTTGATAATTTATCGCTGGCGGGGGAGAATGGGTTTGGGAGCTTTTATGTTCTGATAATGGAGGGAACGACGCTATGTTGCAGGTGCAGCAAATGAAGCCAAATTGCTGGAGAGAGGACATGTTTTGGCTTTTGGTAAATATTGAATCCAGTCATCTTCCACCGAATCAATTAAGAGACATTGCATCGTTTTGGAGTCCTATCTAACCGTGTATATTTTAAAGCAAGCACAACGAACACTCTATGAGCTCTTAACAATGTCAAGGCACGACCCACTCCCAAGTTGTTGGCCAAGATTATCAGCGCAGGACTTCCCTTCACAAAATATACATAAAGTTGCAACATTTACAAACATCGAAAAAGTTACAAGTACACCATCACAGACCAACTATGAGTTCGTAATATTACAGCTAGCCTAGTAATACAAGAAAACAAAAAATTAAAATATATACGTTTCCTTTTAAAAAGGGATCTACTATACATCTAAAACGAAGGAATTTGTCCTCTTTCACTTTGTTCTTGGGTAAAGTAAGAAACAAGTGTTGGATTTGGTTGCAAAGCGATCAGCTGACTGGGTAGAACATAAAATGCTTTCTACTATTACACGGTATGTCAGTCAAAGTCAGGTGTTTTTCTCTAGAACAGACAGTGCTGGTGTCAAATAGTTGTTGGCCTTGTCAGGTAGATGAGCCACCTACACACATTTTTCACAAAATGCACATGCCTAGTTTGAGTCCCAAGAAGCAATGATAGTAATTTCATTTTCAGCGTTGCAAAGCTCATTGTTCTTACCAGCTCGTACAGCTCCCTCCCTTGCTCAGCAACATATTCATAACAAACCTTCGAATGAAAAGCAAAAGATTAAAAACAAGAAAAGTACATGTAGCCAAGCAGAGTTCAGTTTACTCACATCAAAACTCTTGTTTCTTGCAGTTGAATCATGCAAAGCCTTCACGCAGATATCAGCCACATCAGCACAGCTAATTCCCTGAAAAATTAGTACTTTTTAATAGGCTTCTATGGGTTAAAACCTGATCGGCATATCATATCAGAATGGACAGACCAGAATCATAACAGTCCCTTTGACTCTTGCAAAAGATTCATTAATGCTTTATGTGAACTCTTTAAGGGTCACTACAAGCACAATAAGAAATATAGTTCTTACCTGAGAAATTCTATTCCCTTGATCAAATATAAGTGCACGCTGGCCACCAGGCTCCTCCTAGGAGAAGTAATCTTAATTAATACATGAAAACCTTTAAAATATAAATTCCAGTTCTGGAAACAAATTATTCATGGATTCACAGCTCCAAATCTGAGCTTTGAACATCAAGGGTCAACAAATGGAATAGAACATCTACATTCTGTTTTCCAAAACCAAAATTCAAGTAACCTTTGGAGGAATGTACAATATTACTAGCATTTAACCAATTATGGGAGCCTAATATTATTCTCTTTATTTCACAAACCTCAAGAAGCCTTCAACAAGAAACTTAAATAACCTTTAGGGGACCAGGGCGAATGATTGTGTATCCAAGTCCCGATCTCCTTAACAACTCTTCCCCAGCCTATTAAAAAATTCAAAATCTTCATTCATATGAGGAAAAATTCAACTAAAGTAATGACTTGGAATGAGAGCAGGAAAACCACTAACACCAACCCTTTTGGCTTTCAGAACTTGCTCCCTTCTGGTAGGTTCCACTCCTAATCCTGTACATGAGACCAACACAAAATCTGTTTCCTGCCCAGTCTGCACAACATTGGTTATGAAGCTGTTTCAATACTTGCAAGTAACACAGCATCTACTTATGACAGAAGATCTTGAAGATTTTGCATTAATAGAACTCCGACATTGGTGGAACTAAATTAGTTTGTTTATCATAACAAGCAAAGCCAATGTATAAGCTTGCCAATTGCTAGATATAAAAATAATCAAATTAGCATAATGAGGATTGGACAGGATTGTGCCTTGGACACATCTGTTCAGAACAACCCAATAACACTACTTTTTCAATTACAGTTAATTATTGATATCACCTAACTCCTTTCCCACATTTGTCTTGTTTCTTTTGTCCAATAATTTGTTGTATTCTCTACAGAGAATCTAGTATAAATGAGGATATATTAAAACCCATATCTAAATGTTTAGACGATTAAGTATGAAGACTCACTGGTAGGGCTTTTATGTACTCTAATATAAGTTTAAAGCTTCTCAAGTCTTGCTTGGCTCCTGTTAGTCCTTCAACAGGCCTCTGCAGGAAGAATATTGGAAATATTAAGTATAAACTCCATCAGATGCAAAACATGAGATGGCATTAATGTAACAATTAAGTATCCAACACTTTCGAAAAAGTATCCAACAGATTAAATTAACAGGAAGATTTCACCTGCTACATGGCCATCACAATAATGCTCCCTAGTATTATTATATTATCTGTGCTCATTGTCAGATGTACAAATCAGAGTACAAGATAAGTCTGATTTGGAGAGATGGAATTCATGATTTCACTTCAAGGTGCTTAGATGTCTCATTCTGTCAAATAGAAAATTTCATTCACCTGCTGTCTCCTCCATATTCGTGGAATGCAGCCAATGCCATAATGCTAAGCAACTTAAATCCCCAAATTGAGTAATAACAACCATAGGGTCATTGATTCAAGGTCACAAAAGCAGTAAAGAATGCAAGAACAGACCAAATTATGCACGTACAGCCTGAATTAAAACATTAAAGCAAACATATATATTTTAGATAAATAACACAACATATAGTCTGAAAGGATATACCTGTCTTCGGGGCTCAAATCGTATCGTTAATGTGTGTACAAGGAATGGATCTAAAGGTGGATCCTCAGGTTTCACAGGACGAAAGGATGAAAATGGCACTCTGACCTGTCATTCACATAAATTTAAATTATGTTATCAAACTGAAAACAAATGAGCTTGCAAATGAAAGAAGATATCAGAAACTGGTTAAATACCAAAGGTTCAAAGCTATTTGAGCTACATCCACAAGATCCTTACCCTGCAAAACCCCACTTTTGTACTAATTCTTGTAAAGTACAATTTGCTCTGAGTTGTGTCCACGGAGGGACCAGCCTCAAGGATTAAAACATAAGATCTTCCATTTCCACCAACGGAGAGCACGAGACCTTCATACCTAACACATGGAGAGTGTTTTTTGTTGGAAGAGGGACAAGTCCTCATATCTGGGGGGGGACAAGAGCTTTAAAGAACCCATTGCCAGAAATACATAAGTTCATTCAAGTATCTAATACCTGTCAAGGGTGTAACCTAGAGGAAGTAAGAGCTTCCGTGACAATTCAACATATCCTCCTCTAGTGAAGACATACCCTGACAACAAACATCAGAACAGAGTCATGGAAAGGATTCTTGAATTCCTCCCTTATTTCATATTGTAACACATAGTGATAACAAGACAACGGCCACATTGCTAAGCTCCAGATAACCTTCCTAAGGTCCACATTTTTCACCTGAGAAAACAGCGTCTCCAGCCTCAGTGAATTCAAATTTAGCATCCATCCCTGCCTCAAACTTCGAAGCAATTACATCCTGGAAATAAGTTCCCTGGCGCGCTTCCCAACTATTTAATGAATCTGCAGATTTGAACTTTGCTAGCAGAAGTTTGCTTTTGCTGCTTTTTCCTGCTCTTAGTTGTGCTAGCTTGTTGTTGTAGTCCTGAAATTTTTTTGCAGGAGCTGACATAAGCCAGTGAAGTTTGGTTCAATGAGAATGCAAGGAATTATGTCAAGAGACAGCACGTGCGAAGTTGTTAAATCAGTTAGATTGAACAAATGCAAAGGTGTTTAGGGTGGGTAAGACCGAAACAAACAAAGAAAGTTGGTAAGGAATTGTGATTAACTCACTTGGGAGCTGAAACTCATCATCAATTACTGTTCAAATTCACACACCTGATACCTCCAAAGAAAACATAAAACAACTACTTCCTCAGCTCAGAATCAGAGAGGACCTATAATTGCGAGTGCACAAGGTTTAGAAGTACTGTATCTTAAAGGCTTGGTTTCCAAACAGGCATCTTCCTTTTCTATTGAAGGGTTTTCTTTTACCTGAAAAAAAGGTGAGACAAGAATAAGGGTACACATACCTGAAAAGCCTTACTGAGGTTGGAAACTCCAACATGATCAACTCTGAAAAGATCGGCGGTAATAGTAGAACGAGCTGTAGCACAATAGATTATCTTGTTGCAACCTTGAACAGCAGCTTTGAGAGTAGAGTAATCACCAACATCCCCTGGTACGATCTCCACTGACCTTGGAAGCAGGTCCACCACTTCCTCGTCAGCCTTTCTAACCAAAGCCTGGATATTTAATTTAGAGCAACAAATTAATCAACAAAGTCTAAATTTGGAAATTTTCATCATAAACTATTATAATGCAGAAATGATGAAACCAAGAAGAACGAAAGGAGAGACCTTGACAGTGTAACCTCTTAGCATAAGCTTTCTAACAACAATGCGGCCAATGCGACTAGTGGGACCAACAACAAGAACAGTGGTATTCTGAGCACCGGGTATGGCGAACTCGCACATGGGACCCTCTCTGATGAGCAAAGCATCCAAAGCCTCCTTGTCGTCGGCGCGTGTAGTTCTGGAAATCTGACCCAACCCTGAAAACTTCCTCCAGACCTCGTCGAAAATCTGCCTCGATTTTCTTCCGAGTCCTACAGGGTTCACATCATCCAAACTCAAGGTTTGCCTTCGCAACAGAACCTCTTGTTCACCTGTTGTTTCACTAGTATTAGGATTCTTGTCCTTCTTCTGATTATTATTGCTATTACTACTACTATTATTCTTGTCTACGGTGGCTCTTACTCTCAACAACACTTTGCTTCTAGTGGCGGTTAGCCAGGGTCGTTGATGAGCAGAATTAGGAGACGTTAACTTGACGAAAAGATTATTAGTACCCCTCAAACTCCCATTGCCACACGGGCTTATACCAGAGCTTCCTCCATTCACGATCATCTCCGAATATCCCTGGCAAATCAATAACCTTTCTTTCTTTCTTCTCCAAAAACAGTACGAATCTCGAAGAACGTAAACGATTTCATTTCACGGTTCATTTGAGGTTTTCAATTCCTAGTGCATTTGAGCCACCCAACTTGCCACGTTCGTTTCCTCTAAGCCTCTAATTATTCGTACACGTGTCACATCCCTTTCATCTACGTTTCAATCGTTATCTAATTTTGAATATCATTTTAATGTTATAATAATCTACCATCAAGTCCTTATCGTTAAAAAAATAAATGTTATATACATTTAGAAAACAAATTATAATTACAATTTCTTTTGATATTAAACAATTTTAATTTTTTTTATTTAAAATATTTTGCTCATTATACTCACTTCCTATTGTTTGAGAGAATTAAAATAAATCTTAATGTTTAAATTTTTTGGCATTAATATATTCCATTGTCGTCACTAAATATTTATAATTTAGTCATCAACATATTATACCTTAATAATGCGGTCCTCAATATATTAAAATTTAGTAATGCATTCGTAAAAAAAAATTACATATAAATAAGTTCTTAAAAGTCATTAATTTTAATGTATTTACTAAAGTAAGGATTTTCTTTGGAAATAAATGTTCACATACCAATGTTAAGAGATTAGGAATTTCTTTAAGTTTTTGTAAAAATATTATATACTTTTAACATTTTTTGAAAGTTGAAAATTAATAAATTATGAGCCAAAAATGGTTATATATAATAGCATTTACTACAATGACATGGCCTAACATATAATAGGCTGGATGAAGATAAGTTAAAGAAAACAAGTGAATACAAGAATGAAAAAAAAATCCACGCTCGAACGTATATTTGAAAGTTTGATAGGTGCTTAATTGATTAGAAATTATTCTATATCACTTAGTGATTATTGACATGAAATTATTTAAGATATTCACTTTGACTCATATGTAATTTTAGGTACAATTCGGAAGTAAAAAAGTTAAAGCGAGTTAAAAGTTTTTAATTTTCACTTGTCTTTATAGAATAAGAAGAAGAAAATTAAAAGACAAAAAGAAAACAACAAAAATAGAAATATAAATAAATCAAAGTTGCTTAAGGTTGTTGTTTATGGATCATGCAAGGTGTTCGTGAATTTAATATTTTGCATGGCCATGCACACAACTACTTTAATTAACGAAGACAAGGCAGTTGGGAGAAGAAGTGCACCAAAACAACGCAGCAAGGAAGAAAATGCAATGCAGCAGACGTTGAAAGCATGAATCAATGCATACAGTAAAACACAGTGCAAGCGGATAGATACGAGCAGCATGAAACTACAACGTAGCTGATAGGAAGCACAGATGAATTTAACACAGACGTTGGGAGCGTTTTAATTGCAAACAACGTCTGCGAAATGCATACGTTTCCAAGAGGCATGCGTAGGTTTTTTTTAAGTGGGGCGTGAACAGTGTAGATGGACCAAGCAATTAATTCACAAAATAGTGACTAGCGCAGAGAGAACAATAGCATAACAGAGGGATGCGCAGGAGCAAGAGCTACAAGAGGGTTTCAGTCGGGGACATTCAACGGGGGCTGATGCATTTTCTTGAGGTAGACTTATGAAGTGCTAGACGTCCCGGTGTTGGTTTGGAGGGTACGCATCATATATGGTTATTGTCTTGATTAATTGGTTTTCTTAATTTGTAATGCTACTACTTAATTAAATTTAGAGATTGTATCCTAGATTATTCGGTGATTAAGTTTAATTAACGATTGTATTTTGATTAATTATTATATAAGAGAAAACTTGAGTTAATTATTAACCCACAATTAATAGTTGCTAGGAGAAGTTTGAGAACAACAAATCAATAAAATATATCTAATTAGGTGTAGGCTAAGATTAAACAAAAAAATCGGGTCCCTACCAAATTTTCCACTTTTATCATTTTCGTATGTTTCTTTAATTTGTTTTTATTAGTTTAGTTCATTTTATTTTCTTATTTCCAAATCCAAATACCCGTTAACCTAAACATCGATTAATTTCATTTCAACAACTTTACACATACTCTTTATGGAATCAACCTAGACTCACCACTACTATAGTAGTAGTCTAATTATTTTATTTTGACTAACGTTACGACGCGCTGTTAAGGTTTAAAAATAAACTAGAATAGTTTATTTTTGTGTAGTCAACTTTTAATTTCCATTTGGTAGTTTATCTTAAATTCAATCACCTTTTTAAGTATTATAGTATTATATCAAACTTCAAGGGCTTAAGCATTCTAGATTAGTAGTAGTAAAGCTTCTATTAATAAGCAAGTTCAAATTTGTACATCTCATGTTAAGTTCCAACTCTACTTCATTCCTTTATTTGCTTCATCTTCTATTTTACTATATAGCATCATTTATCTTATTCAATTAAGGCTCATAAAGACAAATACATAAAGTGTTATTAGTTTTTTTCTCAAGCTTCCTTGCATTCATCTCCCTCCAAACATAATAAATACCATCGCTAAGGGTTATGGTAAATATCCTGAAATCTTCTTTTCTATTAAAGGAGATATTGCTTGCCCATTCAATTAAATTATCTCAGTTAATAGTATGGCAAATTGTATTTCATATGAATTGAAACTACTTCCAAATAATTGTTGCATTATGGCACTCAAAGAATAAATGTGAAACATTTTCATCCTCCAAGTTGCATAAATCACACTTCAGATCATTTATGGTCGTAATTCTTTTTTTTTAGCCTTTTCTTAGTGGTAAGCCATATAATCAAATAAGTTTTTGAGATGTTTAATATCATCAAAGAAAGTTTTGCTAGCACATTTTCTATTTATGCTCTCTAATCAAATATATGTAAGATTTGTTTATAAATTATCCTGGCTTGTGTCTCATCCATTTAATGTTATCTTCACTTTTTATATTTGGATTATGACCTAGCAGGTTGTCTTTGAGAAGCATAAAGCCTCAGTGATTACAATGCCACTGACTGCCTTGTACTATTTTGTTGACTCTTGCATTGTCTAACAATATATGCCTAGTGGAACTCATGTAAATTGTCATACCAGAGCTAGGTGTCATTCCTATTTCCTATAGTTGCTTTGAAATCCATTCTTAAGAGGATCCCCAACCTTAGCATTTAGTTTAGAGTCCAAGGATTATCTCCTTTTTTTCGTATTCCAAAGGCTAATTACTTTTAGGTGATGGGAATGCATCCATTTCAACCAAATGAACTCCTTTTCAATATAAAGCTTCTAGATTCTTTTGATGATGAGAATTTTTTATGACAATGCCTCCTTCATGCTTAGGGACACATATATCTAACACTTCACTTTCAAACTTCTCCTTTTGGCTACATCTCCTAACTAGAGAAAGTTTTTAATGACTTTTTTTAAATTTTATTTGACTAAGCTTTTAGGGAGTATGATATAGCAGCTCCAATAATTATGCATGTTGTTAAGCACTAATCTTACCAGCTGTAATCTCCTAATATATGAAATAAATCTATTGTTTTAGCTACCTATTCTTCTACTATTTGTTTAAAAAAGGGGTAAGCAATTCTTGTATGAAGGTCTGTTGGATGTTATCGGTATTCCTAAGTATTTGAAAGGAGTTTATCTCAATTGACAGATAATTCTTACTAAATCTTGGGCTAATTTAGTTGCTTCTCTTAAGATATAGATAGTACTTTTAGTATAGTTTATTTTCAACCTTGAAATCCTTTTAAATTCATGCTAGGAGCTCATAAGGATTAGCATTGTTCTTCTATTAGCTCTACTGAATAGTATTATATCATCAGCAAAGTCAGGGACAAAAATTTTAGTCTCTTTACATTTTATGTGATATTTGAAGTGGCCTTTTTATTCAATGTTATGAGAGATCAATCTAATTAAGACTTAATCTGATTAAGACTTTCATATATAATGTGAAGAGGTAAGAGAATATGTTGACTCCTTGTCTTAATCATTTGGCTCTAATAAAAGTGCAAGTAGGTTCTCCATTTACAAGGAACCCTAAAGGAAGTAGTTGTGAGGCACTATTGTATCTATTATGTAAAGAGTTTTTGGAAATCAACACACACACCCGCATACATGCACGTGCACACACACACACATATCATAAAATGATATTTTATTTGAATTGTAAAAGTAATTAAAATAAATATGTTAGTTCTTACAAAAACATGTTTACTAAATAACCAAATATTAGAAAATTAAATTAAAACATTACTTATAATAATTATGTAATATGTATGAATGTTTTAAACTTAAAATTATCATAATTTGTATAAAGAGAAAATCATATTTTAAAACCTGTAAGTAGTTTTATTGACTATAAATCATTATAAATTGATAATTAAGTATAATCATAAATTATGTGAAAATAGTTAAGTAATTAATGTAAAATTTATTGCACTAAAATTATTGAAAAGTTATCCATTTTAATAATGATATATTCTTAACTGGAGTATTTCAATCATCATTAGAAAGTTAATTTATAAAGTATAAAAATAAATTAACAAGATCACATATAATGTTGGACCCCGATCTTTAAGTAAAATTTAGAAATATTAAATGAAATTGAATGAGTGTTTTGTATAAGTATTATGTTATAGATGAAATTATGCTTTAAGG
>JANVCL010000008.1:20132847-20147518 GCA_026546855.1 Erythroxylum incrassatum | reverse complement strand
CTGATTGCTGAAGGAACCGATCCAACATCCATGACTACCCTGGAAGAAATCTTTGTTGTAGCAAAGTGCCCCCCAGGATCAAATGGTTTAATTGTACTGAGGGTGCTATCAGGTCGTGTAGTAGCTGCATCCAAAGCGTCTGGTGTGTTTTCAAACAGGGCAAACACTTGCAATGAGACAAACTTTCTTGCGGAATCTGCAGCAAAGAATTCCTTTGACAAGTCCTCAACTTTATATAGCTTCCCTCCATCCAATTCTAGTAGTGGAATGCAATATAATGAACAATGCGAGACTTTACACGTTTTGCACCAAATGTCCCAGTAGATAGTAACCAATCTGTCCTTCTTTAATGTCACAACAATTAGCACGTTCTCAACTTCATTCCTCTTGCTCTCTCTCGAAGATTGATCATTTGATGTCTCCACATTTTTTTCAGTCTTTAATGCATCACTTTTTGTTTCAAGAATCACAATGATCGACATATTTTTGCTTGTGTCAATTGTATCAAACAAACGAAAGCGTAGTTCACTTCGTCGCTTCAGTTTTGGAAAGGCTCTTATTGTGACAAGAATAGCTACCCACACACAACTTGCAACCATACAACAAGAGATATATGCTGATGTCGAACCTGGAAATGCAACATTGACATCTTTGGACAGAACATAGCATTGGTACAAAAGACGACAAGCTATGTACTTGCGAAGAAAAGGATCACACCTGACAACTGTAGCCAAAGGCTTATATTTTCTGCCCATAGGTAACAGTACCGGCTCTCCCGATAGATAATAGCAAACTCTAGCCGTAAATTGTGTCTTCTTAGCCATATAACTAACATCAATTATAGGCTTACCAAAGCTGCTATGGAATGGCCACAATTTAATATCACTTAGATCAAGAAATACATTGAATCTACATCCAATCAATATCATTGCATCGTCCAAGGAAATACCAGGGTCAAAAAGCTTAGATTGGGTAAAAGCATGAGTTAGGAACAACCCTTGCCTATTCTGTAAAATCGAACTCATAAATGACCTTTCCAACCCGTTTAGAATCTCCATAAACTCAGACGAATAATGCAAATAATGTGAATTCAAAGACTCATCCACAATAGGAAAATTATAAACCAGGATCCTCAAAGAATTCGAGTTCATCAAAGTGAAATCTGAAAAATCTTCATACCTTCCTCCTGGATCAAAACCTATGAGAGTAGCACAAGGAGTGTATTCACCAATCGAGTCATTGCAATACACATTCTTCAACGCTAGCTGATTTTCGGATGATCCACCTCCATTAAACTGTGCAGTATAATCCGTACCATGATCGCCTTTCATTTCGAAAGACTTTGACCCAATCTGGTTCCAGTAGTGGCTGTCAATATTGAAGTGACTCTTAACACTTATCAGATTACCACCTCTGAGCTCGTTCAACAATGTCTCTTATGATTCAATAGCCTTGTCTTCAGCCTTCCCCTCCAAATCATCCTTGTCCTCAAGGATGAGGGACGATATTTCAGATGAAGCCATAGCGGAAACATCATCCGAACTTTCATCGAACACCTTGTCTTTAACATAGCTTGCTTCACAAATAGGTTCAATCTTCGTGGTGACGGTGTTGACTCTTTCCGACATTTCATCGAACACCTCGGTTGAATCCAATAAGCCCTCAGGTTCTTCATGGGATTGGTCGTGGTTTGTGAGAGGTGGGAGGAGATTCAAAATCTCTTGAAGAAGAAGCTTAATTTCTGCTAAAGAAGAAGCGAGTGTGGTGAAACCTCGACGTAGTGCAGATGTTGAATCAACGAGAGCAATAAGATTATTTTCAATGGAGTCAAGAGGAGGTTGGTGTTGCTCTGTCATCTATGCAGAGGCTCAATGAAAGCACCAATGTAGTGAACAGATTATAACAATGGTATATTAATAATAGCTCAACAGAGAAAATAAGGAACACTGATATTTAGTATTGATTCAACGGCATTACAAGGTTTAATTCTAGTAAAGAACTGATGAAATAGAAAAGAAGAAGGAGATGAGAAACAAGGAGAATTGGGTGAGAGAAAGAACTACAATCTGCATAACAATATTCATGATCTATTCTAGTGCCTAGCTCCCATTTTATACTCAAACTTGTTAGGCTAATTGGGCTGACTTGGTACTCTCTTTAGGCTAAATTCACGGATGGGCTCGGGTGCTACTAATGACCTATTCTTTTGAATCATTCATAACACACGACTTACTATTTCAGAGCCCACTCATCTTTTATCTTTTTGCCCAGTCATCTTTTATCTTTTTCACACCCATAAATCATCAATACTTGCCTTTAGAAACGCTTAGGGTGGAGCCTGCCATCCCAAGTGAAGTCAGAAATCGGATCAGTGATGTTCTCACCACCACAAAAGTATTATTACTTTTCTGCGAAATCATCCAAGCACATTAGCGAACGAGTGTTTCCATGTACACGGTTGATACAACCTGTAAACCAAGTCACTGCAGCTAATTCATTAAAATGCCGTTAAGTTGAAGTGCCGACATACTTTTACGACAGTTCACCCTTCATTGCAAACTTGGTTTTATACATTGTTCCAAAATAATGGGTAGTTCAAACATCAGCACAGTAACCACATCGATTAACACAAATCCTCGAGTTGCCGAGTTGATAAATCTTCAGATTTAAACCTAATTAGAAAGGGGCCTCATGAAAAACATTTCTGGAATTAGAAAATTTATCACTAAAGGGTTGTGCACGCGAGATAAAGGTTCTAATTAAATATGGAGATGTAGAAACGGAAGTAAGGATTAAGGAAAGCATGATTGAGGATAGCCAGGTACACAAGCAAATAATGATAACATGATACAGGAATTGGCTCAAAGTCACGGCCACAAAACCTGACTATAAGGCCGCGACTTGTAACAGCATACTAGCGTTGTAAGGAGAATAGCTTCGAATTTGCTTTCATCCCCCACCGTTCAATTACAATAACTATCAGCTACTAGTCTTTCCAGTGGGATAAAAAGCCACAGCAGATGTGGGAGAACACACGTACTTCTTCAGTTGTATGTTGCAGGTCGTCTGGTCGGTATATACAAAGAATTACCAAGATCAATTGGTGATTGCAAAAATGGGTTCCATCTATCAAATACAATTCGCCCGCCCCGGCCAATTCTTCCGTGAAATTTGTAAGGAGTTGATGCACCATTCCTAGAAGAATCTACAGGTGGCACAATACCCGCTGCGGCCAACTTTTCTGGCACCAGGGGTTTTGTGAACAATAAAACCGGTTCATGGGGATCCTGCATATACACTGGGGGATCAGTCATGTATCACAGGTTTAGTGATGGAACCAACAATCAGCTGAGGAGCCAAAACAGGTTAAATTATGACAACCTACAACTAGCTGTTGGTTTTAGCAACGGAACCACAATATATTAGCTCAGGAAGTTGCAACGACCAAAGAATAAAATCAGAGGGTCTAACTTTAGTAAATTACCATCTTGTTGAGCCATCCATATGGTGCATGTCGACGTCTAAGCTCTTGTTTCAAGCCTGCTGCAGGGAAATTAAGCAGATTGGAGTCCAGAAAAGCTGGATTTTGAGCTGTGGCAGGTCGACTACGTCCACGGCTGCTTGCAAGATCATCTGAATCCATCAATTCATCTTCACTTGAGGCAAACTTGGAGGACATAGGTGGAAAACCAGGAAGAGCCAAGCTATCTTCAAGGAGGTCAGTTTCATGCTAATACCCATAAGAAACCACAATAAATTATTAATTGCCAAAAGTCAACAGTATCCACAACAAGAAGAGTGAAAAAAGTCTGCAACTTGAAGTCTGGAACAGGCTATCAGAAGCCTTCCCATAAAATTTTAGTTACCAATGTTTTTGATTCAGACAAAAACGTTGAACAAGGAAACAATGATAACAAAAGCAAATTTAGAAAAGAATATAAATATTCTATGGCTACCTTATATATTATCTGGATCCTTTGGAGACTGACTTCACTCTCCATAGCTTCTCTCTTTTTTTCCTCTCTCTGCAGAGTGCATATTTGCATAAACATCAATGCAAGAAACAACTATTGCAACTCGCTAATTCATTAAATTTTGGCCAGAAAAGTACCCTAATAAGAGCTTCAAGTATGGATTTGGCTTGGTCAAGGTTGCGCCTAACCTGAAACAGTTACCATTTAATGTGGATATAAAACCACCTTCCACATATTCAAATGAAATACAAGGTATGTAGAAATATAAATTTGAAAATGGTGAACACAAAGGAATATTGTTAGACATCAGAATACAATCCATATATGCAGCATCAACCAAGGTTGAATGATATCTATAGATTCCATCAAGATCTTTGACAGCAAGAGGTTGAAAGTTTATGGCATGCTGCTCTTGACTATCCTCGTTTATCAAAATTAAGTTATTGACATGGCTCCAACACAAGCTATGTTGGGTCCATTTGTTCATCTCTAAAACATGGGTCAAGTAATTGGAAAGCCTTGCTTCAAAGCATCTATATCTTTTTCCCATGAAATTGTCTCAATCCCTAGCCTTAACCAGAAATGGCACAACATCAAAAGAAATTTGACTGGGATATATTTACCACAGATAGTCAGAAGTTATATGATAGGCCCTTGTCCAGTTTAAACCAATTAGTTATCCCGTAAGGAATTTCGTTTGATCTAAAAAACGATTTAAGTGCTGAGTTTTATCTAAAACTTTAACTTTTGAATTGACAGATTTTGAAAAGTATTGCATGCATGACACAAACAACAATAGAATCACTAGAAGAGGGCCAAAATTGGAAGGAACTGCCAATTTTGCTCAAATCCTCTTATAGTCTTCTTAATGGATATAATATGACATGAGACAGCACTAATAGCAGCCTCTAACATATACAAAGTATAATGATTATTCTTAATCTTTTTAGTCTCTATGGAGCAATAAAACCATAACGTTCAACAATCAAGCAAAGAATTTGGAGTACTCACCTGCCGAAGCTTCTCAAACGACTGCACGTTATTTTCCCTCCTTTGCATCTGCATAAAAGAAAATCAGATCAATAGAAGAACATTTAATGCATTGGGGTGTGCTTGGATGTCTAGTATGTGAAAGGGCATAAAGAATTTGATGGATACTCTTCGTGTATGGAGTCTGTGGGCTTTCTCTCTTGGCCTGAAGACATTGTATGGATTTGTATCGTTAACTGGAGGAGGTGGCTGTATCCAAAAACAAACAAAATAAATGGTAAATTGGACAAATCAATATACACATGCATAAAATCATCAAACAGCTGTAAGTGCTCAAATTTTGATATTCAGTTTCCACAAGGAAGAAATTTTCTCCTCAAATTGAACTATCCCTATGACAGACAACTGACACACAATTATTTTGAAATCATCGAGAGAGAATCTTAATTAAATTTTTCTGATATACAGGTTCTTGAAAGGTAATGATTTCTCTGCACCAGAAAATCCAGTAGCCAACTTCCTTCTTTTTTTTTTTTGTACATAATTCAAGTACAGCAGTTTCTTCGCCTTTTCTTTTTTATTTTAAAGGCAAGGTTACATGGAATTCTTTATCTATGTGCTCTTCCAAGCCAATATTCACTCTACAAAGGAAGTTTTTCCTTCATAGCTTTGTACCTGTTTATAATTTTAAGTTGTGCTGCTGTTATTGTGTGATCCAAATGCCAGGCCAGTTACCACATTATGGAAACAATGTAATCTACAAATCAATCACTAAAGAAATCTTCTAGTGAAATCTAACTTTGGTTCCAAAGCTCATTTCCCCAGCTCTTCTCAGTTAGATCTAAATAAGGACAGCAAAAAAAGTGGATAACTATTACACAATTTTATAACAATTTTAGTGCCTTTCAATTTCCCTTTCCCATAGAAAATTAAAAGAAGCATTAAATTACCTAACCCAGTCATGAAAAGCTTGTCCCAAATTTCACTGCAAATTTCCAGAAACTATAGTGTAGTAAAGCTTCAAAAATTTTGCTTGCCCATCACATCAGAACAGCTGTTCATATTTTTCAGTCCTCAGTCCTATTATTTAGATAGTGGGATGGTGCCTCAGTTTGTTGATTAATATTTTGATTTTTTTTTCTTCTCCTGAAAAAATTGAGTCTTTACAGTCATGTCACAAGCGAGTAAACTTATAGTCGTGTTAAGTCTCAGATGTGTTCATGAACAAATATGGTGCAAATTCCTTCCCATGATAAAATAATTATCAATAATATGTTAACTGTAATACTCAATTGCAATTTCTTTATATAAACAGTGATTGCACTAACCTGCAAGCGACGAAGAATGGGCTTCTGCCACTTTTCACGCTGCCCAAAAATGAAGCAAGGAGCAAGAGGTAAGTTTAAACTCTTACATGAAACATAAGCCCTAAGCACAACTTAAAAAGGATTGGTTACATGTAGAATCCTTGCAGTTCGCACAAATTGAAGAACAGCTTATATGCTTGTAGTTTATTGCCAGACCTTCTAAGGTATAGAAATTTTCAATTAAGTCCTTTATGAACAAATCATTAAATTTCTAAACAGAAACCTCCCAAGCAGATCAAGAATTCCTTTTCCAATAACTGTACATATGGTGCACTTATGAGGGTTTATTCCTTAAAGTATATTGTACTTGATCAAGTTGATTGAAACTTTTTAACACCATTGAGTGGGTAATCTGCACAAACCATAAGGAATTTTCCTGTAATTAACCTTTTTGTTTTGCATTCACTCAAATAAAATCTATGAAACATGGTATACGGAAAAGTTTTAATATAAAGTAGGAACAGAATTGGGGTGATTGGGGCTGGAACAATTAGAGTTTATAACAAAAACCTCCTTAATAAAAATTTGAATACAAAGAATGATGTGTTTCTCCAGCAAACTCCTTATTTATAGCAGTGTTACTAGAAACCCTACCCAAAATAGAATAAACAATTCCAAGAAGAATTCCTACTAATAACAGGAGAATCAAGTAATACCTAAATCTTAAATAAATAGAAAAAATATTATAAAGACCAATTAAATTAGAAACATAACACTAATTTGGAACAAATAAAATAAAGTTGACGGAGTTCGGACAGGATGCTCCTGCATTAAAGTTGATGGAGTTCGGACAGGATGCTCCTGCAGCAGCCTGCTCAAACTTGAAAAAAGAGTTGGCTTCAACAAAGCAAACCTTGACATGTGCGATGTGCCTTATATATCTCGAAATTAACTCATTTTGGTTCCTCGTTGCAGATTTGCGCCATTTCACCAAAAATCTTATATAACAATTTCAACGTCTTGAGAAAACTTCTTTGACATCTAGAACTTCTTAAATAACATCTGCTTTGGCAGCAGAAACCTGCTTGACTAGAGTGTTAATGGATACCACAGTATTGAACACATCAACCTTCTTTAGTTTCAACCAGAAAATTACTTGTGTACTGGTGATTTGTTGGAATTGTAGATGGGAATGACATTTAATGAATGACAACATTAACCATATGCATCCCATCATTTGTTTTTAGAGTAGTACCAACACCACTAGATAAAGCCTTTACCTCATTACTTTTCTTCACAAGGTTTTCCTTAGCTTCAAATGATGAATGATGCCCTTTATACTTCAATTTTGCGTGATTCCTACTCGGGTTTGAAGGCATCAAAAGAAAAATATTTGCCTTCTCCAAATAGATACTTTTTCTTTTCTTACTCAATCATTTGTTAAGGGTCCTTTACTCTCAAACTGTGTCTAACTTTCCCTTTATCAGACCCCTATGATGTCCTTCAAAACAAAGGAGCAAATGCCTTTTCTTACCGTATATTTGTTTGCATATCTCCATAAAGTTCTAGTGACATCAACAATCATTCCTCATTTTATGGATCCATAAGGAGGTCCACAACTTGCTTATCAATAGATACAATTCTAATTGGGTCTAGATAAACCTCTCCAGAAACAGCTCTTAAACTATTTATATAAGGGCTTCTAGAAGGGTCACTTCTTCTATAAACACATCTAATTCAGACTTGATTTGTTCAATCACAATGGACTCCTCAAAGGCTAAGGACTGATTGATTTGACATTAGCTTTTTAGCCCCTTTTTTAAGTGGGATGAATATCAAGCAATTCTCCCAAAGCAAAATTCAACATACAGGTATAGGTATGGTTTAGTGTAATAAGTTTACATTGTTCATGGTCATTAGGAAAAATCATACCTATATGATTTCTTAATTATTCCTAAGATCAACTTTCTTTATGTAATTGATTCTTACTATTATATAAAGGCTACGATAGTCTTAAGATGGTATCAAGCCCTCAATTGGCATTCTCTAATATTGTCTTTAACATGGTATCAAAGTAAGGTTAATCTCAAACCATTAAAACCTCCCTTCCACACCTAAAACCTAAAACCCTTACCTCCCTTACCATAAAACCCTAAAACCTTCAGACCTGTCTAAAACCCTTATCTCCATCCACCATAACCAAACCCAAACACTCAAAAGCAACCACGAGGTGATGGCGACCAACACAGTACCGATGGTGTCATCGAAAAATCATCCACATACAAGCGTATAGGTATCACACACGGTCATTAGACAATCACCAGCAATGACATTTTGATAGCTCGCCTTTCCATCATGAACGGGGTCTGGTCTTGTTTTATGTTAAATCTAACTAGAACCTAAGTATTTTGTCATTATTATAGTCTATCATCTGTTCTGAAGCATCATCAGCAGTGTTACTAATGTTCGTTAGTCAACAAATATGTCAAATATACCAGGAGTATGTCAGACTCCAGCAATAAGTCAATGAAGGGTGTCCCAACAACTATCCCAACAATGGTGAATCACCCAACAATGTTTAAATAGTAATAACTATTCTTTCTGGTCCAAGAAGGTAGAATTGTTTTTCAAAGGTTAGAAAAAGTTGTCACACCTCACATCTGATCCCCCAAATGATCATAAAATATTGGAAAATTGACACGTTGATTATGCTCAATTGCTACATTTTTTTTTTTTTGGATTCTATGGAACCTAAAGTCTCAATCTTGTTCTCTCATGTTAGTACTTGTAAGCAAGCTTAGGGCTATGCTAAGCTTCTTTATTCCAACAATATGCTTCGCATGTATGATATCTTTGTTGAGTTGTTTCAGTCTAGACAACAATAAAATTTGATTGAATACTTTGAAAAAATGAAACGTGCATTTAAAAAATTAAATTCTCTACTACACATTAGATTTGATGTTAAGGAGATGCATATCCAAAAGGAGCACTTAATGACCATAATCTATCTAGCAAGATTGAAACTTGAGTTTGAGCCCATATGAGGACAGATCCTTGAAGAAGTAGACCTCCCATCGTTAGCTAAAGTATATTCTAGACTTTCTCATTTACTACAAGCATAGAGAGTTAGTTTATGAAGTCTCCACGAACTAGCCATTGGGATGCAATTTCTCAAGATTTTGAGATATTTGAAAGGCTCACTATAGCAAGGTCTTATATATCAAAACCATAGATAGATTCAAGGATATAAATTCTTTACTCCTAATTGAAAGCCTAATTGTCAACTATAATAGTACTTAATAGGAATTCAAGAATAAGCAAGCTAAGTAAGATAAGCAAGCTAAAAAGGGAAAAAGCTTAATAAACCAATTAAAATTATAGAATGCTCCTACAACATATCCTCGAGGCCATTAAGTCAAGTTTCCCATACTAAATCAGTTTAGAAATATAAATCCTTTTCTACTTCCCTTTCTTCATGATCAATTACATCCCTTTGAGTCAATGCCATCTAGCATAACTTAAAATTTTCTTCACTTTGCTTTCTTGATTTCTCCAATAACATAGTTTATGAACATGATTAAGCCATCTTAGATATCTCACCCTCATTTTAACTCCAAAACATGTTAGTTCTTCCTTCTTATAATGCACCGAATCTTTTATCCCACATTTCCTTGACTCCCTTATACAAGAATTAGGAGAAAACTGGAATGAATAAACATGCAAGGGAAGACAGATTTTTTACTTCCCCAATGCTTTTGAATAGTATTAATTCATTAGGGAAGAGTTCTTTTAACACACTCATACAGCTACAAACTTGTAATTTCCTTACTTCTAGAAGATTTAATTTTTTAAATTGGTTATACTCCTGTTGGAAACATCTAGTGAGAAGGAAGTGAACAAATTTAGTTTAATATTATTAACATCAAAACTGGAAACAAGAATATCATAGATTTGGGTAAATCACAATACAGAAAGAATCCCAAAATCTAGTGTATTCTATACCTTCTCTCTCCAATAATTATAAACAGACTGGATATGGACGAACTGAGCTTGAGCTTGCAAGGCCTACCATTGAAAAAGAAAACAAAAGAAAATTTTGTAATAATCCAACTTGATATCCTTTATGCAATAGATAGTCAAACAAACAATTGAAAAATAAGGCCCAAACATGAAACATATACACAATTAGTCAATTGTCAAAATCATCAAACCCATCAGATTGTCAAGTCCCACTTCACCTAAAGCTCATGAAATATACATAAGATACAAAGGAAGGGACTTTTAACATTGAACTACATAAAAAACAAGTAACTAAATCTCCTTGCCAAAATTTATGACAGATAAACTAGTACTTGCTTCAATTCCCACTTCAACAGAAGTTCATGACAGATATATCAGATAAAAAAGAAGAGACTTTTAACATGAACTACAAAAAAACCAGAAATTGGTCCTCCTTCCCAAAAGTTATGACAGATAATCCAGCATTCGCTTCAATTCGAATTTGCAACTGGAGTTGATTTTAGAGCAAAATTGAGCATTGAGATTGGCAATTACTAATCAGAAGGAAAAAAAGTTTCACCTCAATGGCAGTGTCAAGTTGCAGAAGTACAGGGATTGGTGAACCAAGTGTAGGTGTTATAACCCCAGCTCTTTCCCGAGCTTTATGATCCAATACCTCTAACTTGAAGATAAGAGCTTCAAATCTGAATTAAAAACTATCCATATGATTACAACAAGAGCAAGGGAAAAAGATAGTAACAGATCAACAATTATTAAAGTGTGAAGGATAATGTAGAACGAAACCTTGACAATGTCAATGAAGTAAAATTTTGACAATATAAGCCATGAAATTTCCTATATATGTTCTATGCAAAAGTTAAGAGCCACGGGAACAGGTCTGAACCCATAGTATCTCAAAGCTGCAAATATATCATAAATGAAATAACTTGAGTAAAAAGATAACTGAGAATAAGAAAAGCCATAACAAATAATTGATGATATGCTAGTAGGTTCAATAAGTAAAATTTTGACAATATAAGCCATGAAATTTCCTATATATGTTCTATGCAAAAGTTAAGAGCCACTGGAACAGGTCCGAACCCATAGTATCTCAAAGCTGCAAATCTATCATAAATGAGATAAATTGAGTAAAAAGATAACTGAGAATACGAAAAGCCATAACAAATAATTGACGATATGCTAGCAGGTCCAATAAACTGAAATCAAACAACAAAACATTAATAGAAACAAGTACTTTTCAGGTGAAAGATTCTTTCTTTCATTGTTGAAGTCGACAAGCCAATCCTCATCTTCATTGTCGAGATCATACTCAACAAAATCTCCAAGTTCTGCTCGAGCTGCAGACAAGTGAGAGAGTTTGAGCATGTGAAGAAGAAGAAGAAGAAGAAGAAGAAGAAGAAGAAGAAGCAGAAGCAGAGACTAATATGAACAGGGAAGACAAACCTCCCCGAGCACGAAGATATGTTGTAGTTTGAGTGAAAGTGCGCCCATAGTCGCGTTCATATGTATCCACAACCAAAAACTGAGGAGTGGGAATTTCAGGAGCTAGTTTCTTGGTGGGAATGAGGTGTACCTAAAAAGAAGAGACTCAAAAAATAGAACTAGAAGAGCGATTCAAAATCCCACACATAAAATTGGCACAGGCATGCACCTCATTGTCGGTCTCAGCAGCAGCTAGTCGCAGGAGCTGAGAGTTGCGAGTAGAAGTGGAAGTGTCATCTTCTTCAAAATCCTTTACAGATTTAACAATTGGAAGCTTCTTGTGTATGTCAAGAGGCCGTGGCCTGAATGACAGTCTACTCATTCTATCTGCCTATAGTTATTACCACCACACACCACCTCCTTCTCCGGTCTCATTCCGATACAGCTAGCAACTCTACCGAGAATAGCAAATACAAAATAAATTGAATCAGCAGGTTGAATTCCCTTGGAGAAACGAGCTAGAGTTTAGCGAAATGGACGTAATAATGCTCTTCCTCTTCCTTGTCCCTTTAATTTCAGGCAGGGGGATAGCGTGCAGTAATCAATTAGGGTTGGGGTAAGTCAGGAGGGAGAGGAGGAGAGCGAAAGGGAGGGGTAGGAATACGAACAGGAATGCCTTACGAGAGAGGGAGACGAGTGGGTTTGCGGAGCCCAAGGTGCCTGCGTCAGGACTCAGGAGCGCCTCAGTAGGCCCACTTGCATATGTCTCCGACGCTGGATTGAACGAGAAATATAAAGATAGTACATTACTAAAACTTTCTTCTCGCTTGTTTTGTTTTGTTTTTTTTTTGGTTGGGTACAAAAGATAAGGAGAACAAACTATTCTATACAAACTAAAACAAAACACCCCACTATCGCAGTATTTTGCGGTAGAAAGCTCTTTGCATATTTCGGTGGATGAATTTCATAACGACTATCGGAGGCTCATGAAGTATATACAAATTTGGACTGAATAATAAGATTAGAGAAGTCAGGCTATCAGTACATTGGTTCCTTTATCAATATACATGCAGAAATTACACCTCCCATGCTTAGTGTATTAACCCTTGGGTATTTGTCACTAAAAAATTATCTTCAGACAATACTATATTGGATGAAGAAAGAATGTTAATCACCTCTAATGAATCCACTTCGACGACAATGCGTCGATAGCTAAGCGCTCATGCCAGTTTGAGACCCGAGTTAACTCCTCATAGTTTGGCAGCTAAAGGCCAGCCCCTTCTAATGTTCTGTATGAATCCACCACACTACTGACTTTGGCAATTCCTAATTAATCCTCCAGTAGTAGCTAGGGTAGACCCTTGTTTAACTTCATCATCTGTATTTAATTTGTCCCAACCATCTGTTGGTTTAGTCCGCCCAACTAAATTCTCCAGAGGCAAGCCCTGTGTCTTAAACACGCAGCTTTCTACAGCTCTTGCCTTTACTATCCAGTCAACATAATCCGTAACGACTCTAGTATCTTCTAACAAAGTCAATTACGAGAGTACTAGGCTCTAATGCCTTCTTCTCGCTTGTTCTATTTTTGTAAACAAGGATCGCAATGCTCGTAGTCCCCAGTAGACTTGAAGCACTTGCTTTGTAACCCTTGTAAAGATATACTTGACGAAGGAGTTTCAACATTCATGGTTCTATTTTGATACTAAATCCTATTAGATTAGGCATGTGCATCTTTTTTTTTTTGGAAATGAATGAATAATAGCATAAGCTATTACAAAGTTCAGAATTTACAAGGATAATCTATTGTACTCTACCTAGGAATTACAAACAAGATTTGTTGTTCAATTACAAAGAATTTAGAAATAAAGCAATAGTGACCACATCAACTACTACCACCAGCCCTTCACATATACCATTGTGCATTCATACTATCGGTGAGAAGATGGCCAACATTTTTTGCTAGAATAGCAGTTCTATTCCAATTCACAATATTATCAGCTAGCTAATATTTATTTACCTCTATGTGTTTGTAGTTTCGACTATTTCTCTCCTTCCATATCATGTATATGGTAGTAATGAATGTCACTTTTCGTAAGAATGCATACATACACTTTGCCCAGAGTGGAATAGTTGATGAACCACCTCAAGGCAAGCTCTCATTCGTAAGTCAAGTTATTTATCTCCACTATATATTGAATCCTGCTCTATATGGCTCTTGGATTAAGTATATTACAAAAACAAGTGATTCCGATCCTCATTAACATTATGACATAAAACACAAGTTTCATTCGGCCTAAACTACCTACACTTAGGGTATGCTTGTTTAAAGGGTATGGGAAAAAAGATATGGATATGGAATGAAAAGTGTTGTTTGGTACAAACCTATGATTGAAGAGTCAATAATTTCATTCCCCGGTACAGGACAATGCTCCATTCCTCTGGATTACCAGAGGAATGGGAGTCATTGCTCATGCTTTTTGGCGTAAATTTTGCCCGCGACTCTCTTCGACCTTCACTTTGCAATAACAGATATTGTTTTCTCTTAAGCTTTTTTCTTACCTACACTTCTCTTAGTGAGACCCAGAAATAATCCCCACAGCAAGCAGCCAAAGTCAAGAAGTGACACCGGTAAATTTCTTCCTTTCTTTCTTCTTCAAATTTTTTTTGTCCATATAATTGCATATTTTTCTCTTGTTTTCTACTGGGTAAGGTTTTCATTCCTAAAAATTACAAACACTTGAACTCGTGTTGAACTCATTGGTGGTTTCTTTCTCATTTCACTGACTATTCATTTAAGGCTGTATTTGAATAACTTGATGTTCTTATCATTGCGTCTGAACTTGTGATGAGTTTTAAGTAAATCGAAATTACAGTCCTTATGAGGAGTCTGTTCCCTTTCTTGGAATGAATCCTGGAACAACAATCAACTTTCAATTAAGATCTGCTCTAACTCATTTA
>JANVCL010000008.1:20101114-20111887 GCA_026546855.1 Erythroxylum incrassatum | reverse complement strand
CGCAAATGAAAGATAGAGGTCGGGATCAGTTTGTGTCTGAATTAGTGTCGCATATTTGTATTCTGAACTTTCTGCAAAGGATGATTGTATTTGTAATGAGCCCACTTTGGTTATGGCTTTTCGTTCATTAAATGATTGTAAATTACTGTCTATTCCGCACGAATGAATGTTTTAAAAAAAATTTCTGAGTTTCGTCTGACAGACTGATGTAGTACACCACCCTCGCGAGACACGAACTCGGATATCACCAACGATGTCAGGTTCAGGTCACGCGGGAGTGGGGTGTTACATTTACTTTATCACTCACAAATATAATTAAATTCAATTTTTTTACTTTATACTTTCATCTTTTATAAATTAAGTTCACTATATTTTTAAGATAAATAACTTTTAGGAAAAATTTTGTGAACATTCAATTCACACCCTTCTTGGGTGCCAACAGGGAAAACAACACTTGTCAAAGAAAATCAAAATTAGTTACATTATAGACTCACCAAAACCACCTTTAGAGAAAATTTCCTTTAACTTCACTATGATCAACTCATCTATTCATATTGTACTTTTTAAATGTGGTGGTGATAAAGATAATGTAAAAAATATGACAAATAAAAAATGGTCAAAATTATAATGTTTTACCTATTCAACTAGTTTAATTTTGAAGGGGGATTGAAGTAACATTTTTACAAGCATATGACTTCTAAGATGCAAGTTGAAAATTCTCTTCATACTAAGGGAAACAAATGGAGTTTATGCAGTTGGTAATTGATTGAAGGATGATGCACAAATGGAATTTATGCAATTGGTAATTGATTGAAGGATGATGCTAAGGATAGAATTCTAGATAATTATTTAGCAAAATTTGTAGTGCTTTAGATGTTTTCGTGGGTGTATCAGAAATGAAAAATATTGGCACGTGATAAATCAATATGAAACAGAAACATTGAAAAACATAATTTCGTATCACTTTAGTCATTTTCAAATGCATCATCATTTTCCCTCAAAAAAGAAAAAAAATGCATCATCATTTTCTATTATTGTCTTTTAGTTTTAAGTTTTCGTTATTTCTCTTTTTCCATATTATATGACTTTGCAACAAAATTCAGTAAATTTATAACTTAAAAATATAAAAAAATTAGATTTGAATATCATTAAAGTTCATAGGAAAAGATCAATAAAGAAGTAATATAAAATAATTATCAGCCTTTAAGCCCTGCATGTCAGCTTTCTTAACCTTTTATGGTGTGATTTTGGTATCATGAAAATTGTATGTTTTATTTTGTTTTGGTCCTAGTTTAATTAAGATCATATATTTTTCAAAATAATTTAAAATATCTTTTAGACCATCAATTCTTAAGAGATCGAATAGAATAAGCCTTTTAAATAATCAAACTCTATCTAAGTGCACTAAAAATAAATAATTAATTTGCTTGTTATTTATTCAATTGTTAAGTGATTGCAATACACAAGTGAAGAATTCACTCAATAAAACTAGCTAATAAAAGTTAAGGCAAGAATAAAAAGTCAAGTCTAAACCATAAGCTCACAAAAGCTTAAAGATTAATTCAAGCCTTTAGTGTTAAGCTTGTAATTCACTTTGCTTCCGCACTTATAAATAAATTCTAAAATTCATTTTAAGTTCTAGATACTATTCATAAAATATGGGCACTATCTTTAATCTCTTACCAATTTTAAGTCCAGGCCCTAAGATACGACTCTAGGCATTTTCTCCATTTTAAACACCTTAGATTCATTGTAAGTATTTTATTTTATATCATTTATTCATAATCCTAAAGACCCAACTCTAGGAATTTTATTTTGCTTTTAGTCCCTAAGACTAAGCTCTAGGCATTTTCCATTTAAAACCTTATGACCTAGTTTTAGCATGGCAATTTTAATTATAGGTCTTAAAAATTATCTCTGGATTTTTTTTCTCTTTTTAAGCTTTAAGCATTTCATTTTAGTTTTATATCTCAAGATCTAGTTCTAATAATTCATTTTTATGAAATATTTTATGCATTTCATTTTTATTCCAAACGATGAGACACAACTCTTTACATTTTCACTATTTTAAATCCTAATATCCTTTCTAAGCATTCCATTTTATTTTTAAAAAAATTAAGAGTATAGACTCCTATGTGGTCAACCCTTTGCTTTGATTCTAATTTTAAATCATAGACATAATTTTAGCTATTTATTTTTAAAACCTAGGTAAAACCGCAATCCTAAACATTCAGGCACATACTTTATCTCTAATTCTTTACCATTTTTTATTTAATACTCATTAGCATAATTTTAGAATAACTGTTATTTGTATTTATGTGATATTATTATGATATTACTAAAGAGAATGATACCATCTCTCAACAATATCACTTGCTCTGATAACACAAGTTGCACTAAGATCCAGTGGCCAACGGTTAGACTTATTATTTTTATTGTTCAAAAGTGAGTACAAGTGTAAGAAGATTCAAGATTAAATATGTAGAGAAGATAGCAAGCTTGAGTTCTAGATTTTGTAAATATATTTTAGCAGTATGACCTCCCTAATTCCATTGATAATATCTGATATGAGAAACTTCTTTGAAGCGGTTTTGTTTACAAACCTTCTAGACTTTTTTTCTTTCCAGATGAAATACACAAAAAATCCCAAAGTGTGAAGATCAATTTGTCAAATTTTGATATAGCAACCTGGTTAGAAAGCCATTGTGTCATGTTTATAAGAGAGTTGCCTAGAGTAAGCCATAGAGATTTCCTTGTGATAGATTCCCATATGTTGTTGGTGAAAAGGTATGTAAAAAATAAGTGGTCTCTTGATTCCTCATGTACCAAAAACATAGGAATTATTTAAAGGCATTCTTTATCTTGTACATGTTTGGATGTATATGATAAAGTCCATGGGATAATTATACATTGCAAATGAAATTATAATGAGATTATAATTATGAGATTCATATTGCATTTATGTATTATTCCTAAAATGTTCCTAGTCATTGTTCTATTAAGATTGAACATTAATAGAACGTAAAAAAACTACCACACGTTTTGTTTTTCTTTATGAAGGAAGTAGTCGATCTCTTAGGTTAAAGCCAAAATCTTATTACAAATTTTTTGAGGAGATTAAAATGAAAATGCTTAAGGCTTAGAATAATGTCATTTGAGATTGGAAGAAAAATCTAAAATTAGGGTTTATATTGTGATGCACCCACCGCTAGGATGTGTAGTCCACGTGTCATAGGTGGGTCCTGTACTTAATTGACAAAATTCTTATAGGTTAAGGATTTCGTCATTAAAAGGTTTAAATTGGATGTGAAATGTTAGAATTTGGCTGTAAATGTTATGATTAAAAAAAGATTTATTACCTTCAACTCACCCTCTCACAGTAGGACTTAAATGGATGGATCAAATCCTCTAACACAGGCTAAGTACAGAGTATTTAGGTCAGAAGATCTGAGAGCCTCTCATTACCCTAGTCATTTCTATCATTTTACTCTCTCTCTTCCTTTGACAAACACTGAACAATCTTTAATAAGAAATTACTTCATCAACATCACTAAAATATTTTAGGGAAATAGAAAAAAAAAGGAAAAATCCTCTTTATCTCTTCACGTCGTCCCATACGAGCTTTATTCTTCATATTACTCGTCAACTTTGCATAGTTTTGAGTAAACTTCAAACCTTTTCTTAACTTTCTTTCCATTTTTATTACAGTTGTCTCTATTTATTGTTTAGTTCTTTCATGCTTTAGCAAACCAAAGGACACTTAATTCTTTTCTTACGTAGTATTTCTCAATGTTTTAAAAATCGGACCAGTAATTAAACCGAAGAAGCAACTGATTCAAAAGTTGATTGTTCAATCGGAATTCAACCGTGATTGAACCGGTGATTAATAAATATATAATTTTTATTTTATACATTATATATATAAGATAATTTTTAAACATTTTATTTAATTATTTATTTATCTAATGTAAACTTAAACCTTTAAATTTCAAAATATACAATTTTTTTAAAATTCGCCAAATGCAACACAAAATAAGATAACAAAACTAATTAGTCATATTTCATTAAAAAGATTAAAAAAATCACTAATCATAATATTCATTCAAATTAAAATCATCAAAATCAAGACATTTTAAATAAACCAGCCGGTTCTTTCTTTCACCGGTTCAACGATTTTTACCGATCCGACTGCAAAATGAACAGATCAATCACTTAAAAAAATACAGGCTAAACCAAATCGTTTCATGCTCCAATTTACCGGTTCTCCTGTTCAACCGACCGGTTCGGTCCAATTTTTAAAACACTGGTATTTCTAACAATATTAGGTTTGCCCATTAACTTAATTTTTTTCTCTACAATTTACTTAATTTCCCATTAATTCTCAACAACAATTTCAAGATTGTAATTTGACACTAATTCATTGTATTGCCATTATTCTTTTTCCTTAGTATAAGGTCTAATATGTATAAATTTTATTTAAGGACATACAATTGAAGTTATTACATAATAGTGACAGAACAAAATATAATAAGCTTATTAATAAAATTAAAATAAAACTTAATCACTTAATTAATTCGTTGCACTTTTATTTAATATTTAATCAAATATAATCAACCAAGATTTTTTTTAACAAACTGAAAAACTAAAACCATACTCCTATAATTATGCCTCAACGTGCGGTCGGTGAGAGAAAAGATAATATCTGAGAGTTGAAAAAATGGTGTGGAATACGCATATATCTTAACGAAACATGTTATCAAGCCTGTAATATCTGAGAGCTGAAGAAATGATGTGGCACACGCATAAAATCTTAACGAGACATGTTATCAAGCCTATCTTTGAGCTCCATCAGTGCAACAACAGATACCAAATCCAAAACTGTAGATATGTATGTCCCACATTTTTTCGTTCAAATATAGTAACTTAAAACTCTAGAGGTAGCAGTGAAAGTATGAGATAAAATGAAATAAGCACAATCTACCAGAAACCCAGAAGAACGACCAAAAAGAAAATCCATTTGCAAGGCTCACCAACAATGTTAAGCTTCTTACTTCTTCTCCTCTTTCTCAGCTTCTGCAGCCTTTTTCATCCTGACACCAACATGTTTCTTGTTCATGCGCTCCACCCGCAGCTTATCATAAGCTTTGAATGACTTCATCTCCTCAGTAACCTTAACGAGCTCCACAGGAGGGCTCTCTCGCATAATCGGCAGGTACTGGCCCTGGACTTGGGTTGCTCTGGCCAGTTCCTCGGGAGTTGAATCACCAGTCTGGGCAAATAAAATGCTTAGTATGAAAATGTTGATCAAGGCAAGCACAAAATGACTTGTTACAGGACATTATACATTCAAACGTACCTTAAATTTGCGAGCACGTCTTGGGAATACAACCAATTTGGTCTTGTAGGTCTTCAACCTCTGAACATTGGCTTGCCAACCCTCCAAAGAACGGTTTTTCCTTCGGTGATCAACTGCTATTCCAATGGTTGGGGCAAGCTTCTTGGGAATACCTGCAGCCTGATAAATTCAACAAATGTTAACAATTAAGGTAAGGCCAAAAAAGATTGAGATTTCAAGGGCACTAAAGCTAAAAACCTTAAGTTCTTCCAATGAAAACCCTCTGCCAGCCCTCACTTTCATGTTATATTTCAATGTTTGTCCACGAACCATGGGACGAAGAGGCCCTGCTGTAGGCCTAGGAAAGATCTTAACGGCCTTCTTCTGCCGAGCTGGCAAGTATCATACATAGAGTAGAAATACTAAAAGTCAGTCCAAACATTGCAAGCTAATACTATTTTCAATTGAATCATATAACATAGCATCCATATGTGGAACTGAAAATAGTTTCCTTTCACTTGTTAATATCCTTGTGCAACTATATACAGCAAAAGATCTTAAAAAATGCACAAGGGTCAAGGACCAATAGGAATGGAAACTAAGTTTTAAAATACTTGCCAATGCGTCTTCTTGTCTTCCGTGCTGGTTGGTTAAACCATGTCTTCACATAGTTTTGCCAATGTTTCTTGAAGTGCCCATTGGGCACAACGTTGTTATGCTTGACCATCTCTTACCTGCAAAGGCATAGGAATATGTTACAAATTTACCCATGTTTCCTGAATTCCAAAATGATAACACGACAGATATTTAATATAAAAGAAGCATTCATTAAACTAAATAAATTAAACATGAATCACAGCTCAGTTCTCCTTCTACAGGAATACCATAATGTAGACAGCATAAACATTCAGTAATTCTACAAATCATTCTCCAAGAAAAGCCTCATATATTAACAAATCTCCCATGTATTAAACCCAATATTGATCAAAAATAAGAAATAAAAGCCAAAACAGCATTAATAGTCATAAATTGCAATACATATTTAAAAAAAAGACATATACGATTGCCATGTCAATTAAGAACCAAATATCAGATAGTCACTAAGCCCTTTAGCTCAGTAACAAAAATAACATAAACATAAACTTCGTAAGGAAAACTCATCTGCTCCCACATACTTTATATGTTGCATACGCCTAATAAAAGTCTTACAAGACATTAAATGCCACTGGTGAAAAACATTATTTTTAACCCATCCCAGTCCATTTCTGTATGTGTTTGATGCTTTCCGGTACGTAGCATCACAAAGTTGAAATAAGAAGTCATTGTCAAATAGCACAGACCCAGTACCAACTAAATCTTGCTGAAATTAGTAATATCCCCCCAAAATCCGTTGGCTAAGCATCAGCTACCACTAAAGCCATTCCACCCGAAATGAATTGCCTAACTTTTACCTGGAACCATTCTTGGGCTCCATTCATCTTCTTCGGAATAACCAATACCCTCATACTTTCCGAATGAAAACCGACGCATACAAAAACGGATTTTAACACTAATCATGGCCTAAACTAGCAGGCCAACTTTAGATCATCATTTTCTAATCTAACCCCAAGAGAAACAAAATTAACAGTTTAAGAAGAACAAACGGTAAAGTCAAACTGAACTCACCTGAAACGGATGAAGAACTTGAGGAGCGGCTAAGCAGATGAGAGAGTAAGAAAAGCTGATGAGGGTGGCGATATAAATGCGCAAGGAGGATGGCGTTCAAATAAAATTAGGTTAGGCTTGTGTTGTCGGATCCATTGCCAATTAATGGGCTTGGACCTGTTTACACAAATGCCCTCTTTATTGTATAACCCAAATATGGATCAAAAATTTCAATAGGTCTAAGACCGACTTGCCCATAGTTTGCTAAAAATAATTACTTTCAATAATTTGTTTTTACTTAATTTTTTATTTTTATTTTTAAACAAACAAATTAAAACCTTTTGTTTTCATTTTTATTATAGTTGCTAAAACAATAAAAAATAACAAAACAAAAAGTTACTCCTACTATTCTGTCGTAGAGCATTGAGCATTATCCAAAGATAATAGCAAAACACAAAGTTGCTCCTTCTACTTTAGCCCAAACCTTGAGCATTATCTGAGGATTGTACCTAGGGTCTAGTTTAAGGACTTCAATCAATCTCATGTTTCGGTTATAATATTCCTTTTATGTTTTATTAAATTTTATTAATATATTTATGTGAAATTTTATATAAAAATATAGATGAGATTTAATAAAATATGGTTAAAATAGAATAACTAGAACAAAAAATTTGATGTGTCTATCTTTAAAATATTGTTCGAGCCAAACTAAAAAAGGATCATTCCTTTTCTACCCATGTATGAAATATAAGATTTTATTAAGAAGACCTCCTAAGAATTAGAGACATATGGCTGGTTGGTAAAAAAAAAGGATAATTACAACATATTTTAATATAAAATACTTAGAATATTTTACAAGGAATTTTTTTTAGTTTAAACCACTAATTCAATTATAATTATGACGATTTTTTTTTAATTTTCATCAAAGCTTCATTTCAATAAATACGATATGGACTCTTTTCATAAATTTGGGTAATAAATTATTAAAACTAAAAATAAAATTATACACCCAATTTGTATTTTTTTTAACGTTATAACCTCAACTTCTATACTCTGTTGACCTCTACTGACAATCAGCACTGGACAAACCAATTTATAGTGTTGCGTTAGTTTTTCACTTGCATAAGGTTTTATTCATATGCTAAAATTTTGAAATTAAATATTAATTCTTTTTATCATAACCTAACACAAATCTCACTTTTATTTTCCACAAACATTATTTAAAATCAATTTCTTTATTCGTTAAAAAATTATTTGTTGTAATTTTATAAATTTATAATAATGAATCAATAATATTTAAAATCTAGATTTAAGTCACATCTATTTTATGTTAGTAGAATTTTAATTTTTAAACAATTTAGTTTGGTTATAATTATAAAAATCGGTTATTTATAATTAAAAAATCAATCTAATCCCTCCATTACTAATCTACAAAATAATATTATAAGAAAGTTACACAAAACTTTATGTCAAGCTCACTTTCCAAAAGAAAAAACCTCATTACAACCTCAATTATAATATTTTCCAATGATTTTTAAGAAATTTGTGTGAATATTCTTCACCTCATGTTTAATATGATTAAAATGTACATTTTGATTCTGAATATTTGTATCACAATTGAACGACATGTAAGAGGATGTGTGAATTATGTATGTTCATTTTTTACTCTATTTCTAAACTATGAAAATTTTTCATCAAATAATTAGGAGACAAACACATCTACTTAATTACTTAAAACTTACTCCCTACCACCTCAATTCCGGCTTTAAAATGTCAAGACTTTTCATAAAGCATTTAATGCCTATAGAAGCCTTTTCATTTATTTAATGCTTATAGATAATGTTTTGGTTAAAATAAAGCATTTAATGCTTCTCCACAACCCTTTCGTTCATTTCATGCTTTTACTTGTCGGTTTACCCTATTGCCTCCCAAGCTTTAACCATCCATTTTGAAACACCAGTTCAGCATTCTCCAAGTTAACACTAACCTGAACCTGACCGTCGAGCTTCCCACCGCTGACTCCACAAGTACTTCCCATCCTCACAGTGTACATAGAGACATGGATCGTGACGGGCTTAATGGAGAGACGACGTAGGACGGTGACGTCGAGGTGGAAATTGGCAGCAAAAGTTACAGTGTCGAGGTGCATTCTTTCCAGCAAGGCGTCGATTATATTCAGGTATAGATATTTATTCTTTTAAGTATGAGAAGATAATTTTTGAATTGAAAATTGTAGTTATATGCATCAATTATATAAAGCATAAAAACTGGTTTGCACAAGCATGCATATATATATGCGAGGTCAATAGGTTAGAAATATAGTTTGTATATCTATTGTGAAGATATCAGGTTGTTATATATGTTCTTGTTTTGGTATAACTACTAAAACTATCTCAGAAGATGATGGATCATGTGCAATCAATATATAATTCTACCTGTGGTTCCAAGGACAAACCAGTGTGGTATGAAGAGTGAAGTTATGAAGTCCAATGATAGAAATTCTTTTCATCTTAAAGAAAATCAAATTCCACTATTGAAGGAAAATGCATCAGATAGTCAAATAGAAAGTACAACTTCTACTGGTATTTTAGGAGGTACAATGACAATCTTTATGCAAATTTAATAGATCTATATATGATGTGCTCTTTGCATTAGTTCTGCTTTACTTAAAGCACATCCATTTTTGCTCACATGCAACTATTGTGTTATTTTTATTAGGAGTTCATGGAAATATTATCAGAAACTGTTTTTTACCACCTTCCTCTTCAATTCTTACAAATCAATACTTTTTGGAAAGAAGAATATCATCTGTTGAAACTCATTTACAACATAATGGTGTTACACCAATTTCTGAAGCAAATGGAAACCAAGCATCTAGTTCAGCCAATAGCAGTTTAACAAATTCTGGATTCAAGCAAAGGCATCCATTTACAAATCTTTCAAACTATGCTAAGAACCTTTTCAAATATTTTAACTCATTAGCTGTTTCAGGTTTGTCAATGTTAGATTGTATATAAAAATGTTATATTTTGTTGTAACTTATTCAATTTCATATACTTTCTTTTATGTTTAGAGAAACTTGGTTGCTCAAACAAATGGCTCAAATCAAGGAAAACTTTTAAAGTAAATAGCCTTCCTCAAATTCAATCTGTTGCAAGTTCACCATGTTTAATCTTTAAGAGAACTCAAAATGCAAATCTATTAGCAATGAAGCCCGGAAGACATGTTATTAGAAGTATGGGCAGATGTAGTGCTATAACTTGCAATTGCAAAATTAATGACAACATTGAGGCTTCAAACATTGCATGCGAAATTGGATTGCCAGGTCTAAATGTTCCAATGGAAGATTATACAAATAATGAAGTCGATGACATTATTAATCTTGTGTTAGAAGATTCACAATCTGAATTATCAGATGAAATTAACAACACAATAGATAATAATATGAATGGTATGGATATAACTGTAATTATGCTAAATTTATTGTCTTTCAAATTTTTGATGTAATAATTTTTTCTTCTTTGTTACAACTATTGTAAATGAATTGATTCGTGCATCTATTCAATAAGGTACACTTGACATATTTAACTTTTCTATTTATATATTTTGTTAAGACATTGTATTAATTTTTATTTCTCCAATCTACTTATAGGGTATTACATAATTGAATTCATTTATTATTATTGTAGTTGAAAGTGATGATGCAAACTATGCAACTGAGATTAATGAAGATGATAGTATTGAAGAAAGCACTTACTTTGCACATAAAGGTTTAATATCTCAGAGGTTGTTTA
>JANVCL010000008.1:20076428-20087009 GCA_026546855.1 Erythroxylum incrassatum | reverse complement strand
CAATTTTATGGAGGAAGATTAGGGTGAATTTATCAAGATCCGTTCGGGAGTAAGTGAACTAAGTTTGATTTGAGTTCTTTCTGTGGTAAGGAATCCCTCCCTCGTGAGTTGAGCGTCCAGGTGTCACGTAGGACGTCGGACACGTGTCTCGCAAGGGTGGGGTTCCAACAAACCCATTCTCAGGTCTTTAAAATAAAAGGTCCAGTTGCTTAGATAAAATTATTGTACTTTAAAACTTGAGTCAAATAGATAAAATTAGGAATTTATCTTTATGAGAGTTTCAAGTTCTAATTACTTGCTTTATAAACTTTTGACTTTTGAATATATATAGTTCTTTTTTTATATATAAACAATCAATTTTCATGCTTTTATTTTATTCTAGTTATAGGCTAATGTCACTGCTCAAATATCTAATATGTAATTGTATAGACTCTATACGGGTAAAATATATATGGTTAATTAAATCCTAATTGCAAAAGAATAATAACTTAAAACATTTTCACTTATTACTTGTACATTACACATCAATCAACTAATAAGAAAATTGCATTTAATGGAAGTTAAGGCATTTAGTTAGTTCAAATGCAACTATATCTCATGCCATTTGCTTTTATCTTAATGGTTCATTATATCTTATTTTCTTTCTTAATTTAAAATTTTTAATTTGTGAGGGAATTAAAAGAACAAGTTGGTAATGGGAAGGTCATGATGTGGTGTGGTCGAGAGCTTTACAATCCCATGAAGGTTAATATGTTTGTTGGAAACTAGTATTCTAGTTATTTGTAATATAGATGGTCGCAAATTTTGAATTTCATTATGATGGGTGTTGGCAAGAAATTGCAATAACAAATATACTAGGGTAAGATAAAAATGAGAAACTATATTGGTGTTAATGAACTTAGGATGCTAGTATTAAAAAAGGGTCAAAGGATAAAGGATACCAAGAGGTATCTATGTTTTTTAAATTTTTTAAAGAGTTAATAAGATACTTAAAATAATTAAACTTACATCAAAATAAGGACATGCTATTAATGCTTAACCGAATGCAAGAATTAAACTACCACATTGTTGAAGTCTACTACAAGCATGATTATGGGAATCCTGTAACAAATAGCAAAGACTTTGATTCTAATGTTGGTAAAGATTGTCAAAAAAGATTAAGAAGATTTCTTTTTTTTAATGGATATGAGTGAATCTAGAAATGATTTATTTGAAGACAAAATATATAAAACTAATGATGGAGAATATCTTACTGTAAGAGCAAATGAGAAGACATGTGACAAAAAGGTTTATAGTGGGTTTGAATGCGATGATATTGTTAATAGGATTAGAAGTAGAGGGAAAGATTGCAATGAAGAGGAAGTTTGTTAAAAAAATTCACAAAGAGAAGAAGAGAGTTCACATAATTGGTGTAATGGATATAGGTTAGTGATGATGGAGTTTATCACCAATTTGTAGCAATGACAAATGGTGCGACACATATATCATAAAAAGAAATACATTGTGTTTAATCCAAAAAGTGGATATGAAGGATGCTCAATTTAAATTTGGCATGAGCTTTAAGGACGAAAAGTAGTTTGGGAAAGCAAAAATAAGAAAGTATGCAATTACAAATAGATGTGATGTTTCAATGAGTGGGATTTGTTTTGATAATGGAGGTTGTTTATGAGGCATAATGTCCTTTAATGGTATATGCTAGTTAGATTAGAAATAATAAAATATTATAAAATAAATATAGTTGCAAGAAACTAGAATGAAACAAGCAAGTTAGCGTGAAATAGATACCAAATGAATTTTTATACAATTTTAGGAAGAACCTGAACCGGTCAATTATAGTAAGATGATGGATGAATCTTTAAAGAAGGTATGCCTTACATGTGACCAAATCCCAATGTTATAGGGCATAATGGAAATCCACTATGATACCATAAGGATTTATGAAAGGTCATTATGCGAAGTTAAGATCTTATAGATTTGAGTTATGATGAGTAGATAAAGAATGCCAATTCATTATTCACATAGAACTTGACAAAAAGTTTCAATAACCAATGTTTAAGAGGTTTTTATATGGGATTTAGAGCACTAAAGTATAATTTTCTTAGTGATTATAGGAAAATAATTAGGCTAGATGGATGTTTTTTTGAAGATTTTCCTTAAAGGTACTTTATTACCTATAGTTGGTCATGATAGAAACAATCAAATGTTCACAATATCTTAGGTTATGGTTAAGGAGAGAATTATCAATCTTAATATTAGTTTTTGAATCTTCTTATTAAAGATCTAGGCATAAGTGGGAATGCATGGACTTTTGTAGCAAATCAACAAAGGGTGATCTTTAAGTGTTCATATTGCTTATGTTCATTTTTATATTTTCTTTGAATTATTTTACATATCTACATTGTTTTTTCATTTCATTTTTTATTAGGGCTTAGTAGATGCATTGAAAAATCTAGTCCCAAAATCTAAATATAATTTTTTTATTTGAAATCTCTATGCAAATTGGTCTAAACTACATAAAGGCCACATATATAAGAGTTTACTTTGGTATGTGGTGGGTTGCATAATAGAAGTAGAATTTGATTAGATAATAGAGCATTTGAAGATTTTACCATAGAAGAAATATGATGACTTCAAAGTAAGGGAAATTGAAATATGTATGAGTGCAGAATCAAAGTGTGAAACTATTCTTAATAAATTATCGAAGATATTTAATGAATTCATTCGTAAAGCCTATACAAAAAGTTTGATCAATATGTGAGAGAATATTAGAGTATCTTAATGACTCGTATTTATAAAAAAAGGGGATATAATGATCAAATCCAATAAAGATATATGCCTTAGGATAAAGAAGAAGATAAAGGTTGAACAATAGGATGCAATTCACTATATCACCAAAAACTAATGTGAATTTAAAGTTTAAAGTCATTCTATTTGTAGACAAGTTCATCATTAATTTACAATTGAAAACTTGCCAATGTAGGCTATGAGATTTAACATGGATCCCATATAAGTATGCAATAACTTGTATATAATATCAGAAGGAGGATATCAATGCTTATATGAGAGATATTATAAGCATAAACGGTATTTGAAGAGTCTCAGTATGTTATGGAATCCGGATCTAAAATTCTGATCGAATACTTAGAAAGTGCAGCTCATATTATCTCTTTTGATAAAAAGGATGCCTTAAAGACTCAAGAAGGCCAAAAGAAGGGATAAAGGTGAAGAACCACTAAAGTGAAACAGATAAAGCAAGGTAAGAGTAGTTATGAGATGTTAAGATTATTATAAAGTTAGTCACAATAAAAGAGGATGCAGAAATAAAGATCAATATTAGAGATAACATGAAATTGTTAAAATGACTGTATTCCTATTTTTATTTGCACTCATTTCAAATTTTGTTTACAATGTCCAATTGTTCAACACAAAGTATATATGTATAATGTTGTGAAAACAAGTAAAGCCACTAAAAAAATTATCTAATATTGACAATTTCTAACTAAAAGACTTAAACAATCAACATATATAGGTTCAAAACTTCGTCATCTAACTTAAGAAGGGAAAAGAAGGTGGTTAGTGAATATTCACCTTTATTTGCTAATTAGTATAAAACTTTTTAACATTATAATTATTTATCTTCCTATAAGTAGCTCAAGGATATGGAGTAACATTTAACAAACTTAATGGAAACACTTAGTTTATGGTATTTCATTTATATATTATTTGGTGATGGTGATGTGTAATTACCTGTGAAATGTGAACACTGTATTTTTGTGCTGATAATGTTTTATAGATAAGTGAAATTCAATTTTAGGTACTAGAATCTCCAATAATAATGTAAATACAATCAAGCTTCTCAAAAATATATCTGCTAATACAAATACATAAACAAACATTCCAAATAGGAGAAGGATCAAATTGAGGACGAAAAGATTAACTAATAAAGAAATATGAAGTTATTAATGATGATTCTACTTCACATTAAACCATGCGTTTGTGATAATTTGGTTAAGACTTTAAACATTGTGATTGTTGTAATTTATATGACACTTTGAACCTTGCATTTCATCATGATATTGGACGATATTAAGTGTTTCTCTTTTTTTTTTTCTGGTTTGACGAGTTACAGAGGCAATTATATGCTTGTTTGGTCATTAGGAGGTTTGAAAGAATATATCAAGTTTGAAAAAAGTTATGATGATAATAAGCATTGAAAGAATATATCAAGTTTGAAAAAAGTTATGATGATAATAAGCATGATAATGTTTTCACTTCCTCATGAACTTATTTTTATTTTATATAGTTGAGAACTTGCATTTACTCTACTATTTTAACTAATCATACAAGGTTTTCAATTAGCTCTTGATGACCACATGGTTGGTAATGTGGTTTATGCCTGATCAATCCTTAATGAACATAGCAACTTTATCCTTGTAGAATTTTAGAAATTGGAGAATATGCCAGGATTATACTTTACATTTAGGGTTTCTTATATTATTAATGATGCACAGTTGTATGAGATGCAGGTGGTGGTGGTAACAACTTAGGAGATAAATTTTGAGTTATTGAAGAAAAGAGAATCGGGGATTTTAGGGTTAAACAATTTTTGTTATTTATTTTTAGTTTAATAATCTAACATATCCCTTAATGGCCACGTACCTATCGCGTATCAAGTAAGTATACTAACGTAATTTGTTATGTCAATATTGTTAATTATGGGATTAACAATGGGTTATTTGTGTGACTAATTGAAAGTTGAAACATTATATTACTACTTTTGATTAATATGATAAAAAATATATGTTTTTATAATTGATCTTATTTAAGACCTATATTGAGCTTCAAATGTCATATTTCTTTTAATTATATTGGTTGTGAGCTGGAAATGACACTATTTTTCTGTGACAACAAATTTTAAATGGTGAATATGGTAATTGCCATCTTTTCATTTATAATTCCAAATCCTAAAATTTTCTTAAAATTTGAAGTTTCTTATATGCATTAAATACTCGGTAAAATATGATTTTTTTTCTTTGAGTGAAGTTAAAAATGTTAGTCAACGGAAGCCATATATTTATATTTTACATTTTTATTTATAAGTTAAAATATTTAATTTAATAATTATATTAAATATTAACAAATTAAAATATCAAGTGAAATAATATTATAAAATCCAATAGATAAAATTTTAATGTTATAATATAAATTTATTCAATATCATATAAATATGATCAAGATTCTAACCCACCCTTTCTTTTTCACAGTCATTATAAATACATTTAAAATATAGATATTCTTTCCTGAATTAGATACTTGTTTGGAAAAAGTTATTTCTTCTCCACCAAAGCTAAAGTTAGAAATTCTAGTTATTGAACAAACTTTTATGTTTTAAATTGAATAATAAAATTAATAAATAAAATATAATAAGTTGACAATAAATATATTGAAATATTAAATACAATATAACAAGTTAAGGATAATATTTTTCATTTCTAAATATTATAAACAAAATATAAAGTGAACTAATGTATAAAAAAATTAATAGATAAAAATATTAAATTATAATGTAAATGATATTTGTTTACACGGTTAAAATGAAGAAAACTACTTTTATATTTAATTCATCCTTAACAAAAAGTACTTTTATATAAAAAATGTCTTAAGTGATATTTTTGTTCCAATTAACATTTTTGCAAAATTTATCAATATAACAATTTATTGGTACAAATTTTATAAGAAAATTAGCTAAGATAGTTAATATTTATATTTATTGTCTCATTTCTTAACTTCAAATATAAGTTAGAATATCGGATACCTCAATAATAAAATGCCATAAAATTGGAGTAAAATAGTTTTAAATAGAATAATGAGATTTATAATTATCATTTATTGAATGGTACGGTATAAAAAAGATAACATTCAAATCAATTAAACTAAACTATAATATTTTAAGGCATTTTTTCAATTTATCATCTCATGAATAACATTTTTTTGCTTACAATTGGTGAAGCCTTTGGCTTTATTATAAAAAAGATAATGTTCTAATGCATTCAAAATTTTAATATTTACTTCATGGCTTTTACGAACTACATCAGATATCATTTATTATGTTCATAAAAAATGGTAATTATACAGGTAAGAGTTGTTCAACATACAGAATGTTAAAGTAAAATATAATAATTTCAAATTAATAGGCATAAATTTTAATATTTTCTGATTTACAACCATCATTTCTTTCTTAATAAAAATAAGATAACATATATAACATACATAAATATGTGCAGAAAGTCCGTGAATAAGATTTATCTCTAACCTTTATTACTTTTTACTAATTTATTCCAAATCATTACCTGTTTGGATAATAGCTCTTGTAGGCTCCTTCCCCTCCTCTAGTTTTATTGAATAAGAAAAAGAGAAAATGACTTATGCCTACTCTCCTAGCTGCCTCAACTCTCCAACTAGGTCTTCACTCCTTTTCTCTCCCTTTAATCCTCCTCCTTTTTTTTTCACACCATCCCTCGCCTATCTAGACTTTATCTATACACTTGTTCAACATTTTGAAACTTAGATCGGACATCGAATCGGAAGCTTTACTGGTCACCGGTTTGATCGGTGGTTCCGGTCGAATCGGTGTAACGTCATAATTGTGCGATAATTATATTTAATTATATTTAATATTATTAATATTAAAAAATAGAAAAATATACCAAATGATATAAAAAATATTAAAAAATAAAAAATTTATTGAACCAGTGCCGGACCGGTTTGACCGGTCAATTGACCAGTTTTCACCGATTCTCACTGATTCAATTGGAAACCAATTTTTAGGGGTTACCCGGATCAGATAGCCGACCGATCACCGGTTGAACCGATCGGTCCCGTCCGAGTTTCAAAACAATGCCCTTGTCTTTACCTCAGGCTTCAGCTTTCATCTCAAATTCCCTTTTACTTCCTTAACCTCTAGGCTTCTCAGTCCCAGCTCTTTAATAAATCTTTGCCTCGTCTCCTTTTCCCTTCTAATCAATCAAGCTCCCGCCTTTTCTCTCACCCTTTTTCTCCCCTTTCTGTATCTTCCACCATTTTCCCTCAGGTTCCCTAAAATCCTCCAAAGAGATCTTAGAGTTAGGCTATAAGGGAGAGCTCATTCTTCGGTGCCCTCACTGGTTGGATGGTTCATAAACAAAATATTAGCCTTTCCTATTATTAAAACTCAGGTTGATATAAACTAGGGGAAAGCCCTTTCTGTTGCAATGATGGAAGCCAGGTATTGTGCTTGATATATCATTATTCAAGTGTATTTTGTTATGGATTAACTTCCGTAATAGACCTTAGAGCAATGGACTACTTTTGTCCTAAGCTATTTGACTAGTTCAATAAGGGAACCTCTTTGTTTACACGAGATTATTGTTGCTCTCAAAAGGATTAGTTATGTTAAGATTTGCCTTGAAGTTGATATTGCCAAGAAGCTCCCTGATTCCATCAAAATCATGAGACTTAATAAGGATGGAGGCCTTTTTCAAGATATTGTCCAACTTTCTTATCAATGGAATCCATTGGAGATTGTTAAAAAAGTTTGGAGATCCACTAGTAAAATAATCTCTCCTGTTACCAATATTGATCAAGGTTCAATTGATCACATAATGATCCTCCAATTAGAGAGATTTAAGTTAGTTCTAGTGCTTTCCCTCACCCTAATAACTCTCAGTTATTGCTTATCCTCGAATCAACACTAGTATGGAGTCAAAACCTAAGTTTCCCTTTGATAGCTTTAGCAACACCCTCAAAGACTACCCCCAAGAGGTTCTAGATGTAAATTTGTCATCAAGGATGGATTCACCTAATTTCTCTTCACCTTCCAATCCTATTGAGGTTGCCACCACTTATAACCTTTTGGAGCATGACATTAGATAGCCCCTTAGCAATGTGATCTCTATTCAAAGGCCAACTAGATACTCCCAACCTACTATAATGGAGGCTTTCATTTTAAAAAGAAAAAGGAGATCAAGAAAGATGAATAAAATAAGGGTTCGATGAGAGACCTTATTTCTTCATCTAAATGATTATCTCATATATTTGTAAGGGGCATAAACTAACCTAATAAGAAGCAGGTGATCCATAACTACCTGGCTTTAAAAACCATGTATAAACTAACCTAATAAGAAGCAGGTGATCCATAACTACCTGGATTTAAAAACCATGTATAATTGGACTCCTAGAAACTAAAATCAAAGAGATCACTTTCAAATCTTGTTAATGAATCTTTGAAAAGAATGGATGCTTCATTACAAATCACTCGAACCATTACAATGACGTAAAAATAGTTGGTTTTAACCCTAAAAAAGATAGTATCCTTAGTTGCTCCATGTCTAATTAATTTATCCATAATTTTGCCTCTCTTAATCAAGTCTCTCTCTTGATAGAAATAATTATAGCCTGTGCTTATAATCATGAATTACAAAGCTACAAATTATAGAAGAATTTGGAAATTATTAACTCATCTAATCTTGGATGACTTCAACTTAATACTTTCCTTTCAAGAAGAGGATGGTGAAAGGCTTAACTCCAAGCTTCAAAATAATAACTTATTGAATTTAATCAATGCTTGCTACTTATTAAAACGTAGATATAATAACTCTTACTTCACTTGAAGCAACAAATAGGATGACCCTTGGTTGATCATAAATAAATTGGATAAGGCCTTAGTCAACTCACATGGCTTTTCGCTTTCACTAGTAGTAAAGCCCCCTTTAGTACACCCTTTTGTTCGTACCATTTCCTTGTTGAGGTCATCTTACAAGCTCTCCCCTTTAAACCTAAATATCCATTTAGAATCATCAACTTTATAGAAAATCTAGAAGGTTTTGAGGAGACCATATTGAAGTGGTTGAAAGCAAATCTTAAAGGCTTTTACTTTTTTCAAGTTGTCAAGAGGGAGCTTAAGAAAATATGCCTCCTTAAAATGAGAAAAATAGAAAGTGAAGTGTTGGATATAAGACAGTCATTAAGGAATACTTAACTTCTCCTTGATTTATATCCCCGAGACTCTCTGATAAAGGTCAGAGAGAAGAAAGCTAATAAATTATATTTTGAATGCCTTCAGAATCACTTCTCTATGATGAAATAAAAAATAAAAGTAGCTAGGCTTACAAATGACAACAAGAATTTGAAATTTTTCATAAGTCTATCCTTTGTAGAAGGAATAATAATAAAATTCACTATTTAAAGTGTAAAGTTGGTGAAGTTATCCAAGTTTAAGAGTTGCTCAAGCTCTTAGCTTTTAACCACTTCAATAAATTGCTTGGTACTCCTAATAACACCTGTAGCCTTAGACATGAGCTTAGTGACTTTATTTTAGACTCCTTATTTCAACACAAGAAAGACATATTGGTGGCTCACTTTGGCCTAATTGACATCAAACAATGTTTTTTTAATTTATCCCAATAAATCTCCAATTCCTAATGGCTTTAGTAAATTTTTTTCAAAAGTCTTACCAATTGACACGTGATTAGGTGTCTAAGTCTATTTTAGAATTTTTTGAATCAGGTTCTGGACTTAATGAATTAAACAAGACTTCATCGCTCTTATCCCTAAAAAAGCATAATCTAAATTCTTAGATGACTTTAGGCCAATTTCTTATTGCAATGTAATTTAATTTTATTTCTAAACTCCTTGCCTCAAGGTTCTTCTTTATTAATCACCTAAAACCAAGGTGCTTTTTTTTAATATAGAAGAAGCAATGAGGATAGTCTTCTTATTATATAAGAGCTCTTTATAAGTTATTCTAGGGGGAACCATTGCATAGTTGCTTTATTAAAGCTTATTATTTTCCAAAGGCGTTTGATTATGTTAATTAGGACTTTCTATTGGAAGCTCTTCAGGCCTTTAGTTTCCCTTAGAAATTCATATATTAGTTAAAATACCATTTTTTAGCCTTTTATACAATGCTCATCAATAATGAGGTAACTGGCATGTTTAGAGGAGCAAAAGGATTATTATCACCTTGCCTTTTCTCCATATGCATTGAGATTTTTACCAGGTTAACTGACAACAAGATCTACTTAGGTGTCCCCTTCAGGTTTCGTTACAAATTTAAGGCTTGAAACTCTTCAATCTTTGCTTTGCAAATGACCTTTTTCTTTTTTTCCCCATACAAATGCACCTTTTGTTAATACTTTGATTTGTTTCTTAAAGACTTTTAGCTCGATGTCAGGCCTTTTAGTAATAAGTCCAAAAGTACGTCTATTTGTTTCCTCAAACGTTGAGTCTATGGCCATCACTATTTCATCCATCACTTGCCTTAAATTTCATCCTCAACCCTTTGAGTACTTGGGAATTCCAATTACTAATAAGATAATAAATTATTAAAAATACATGCCTCTTTTTTAGGCTATTCTCAATAGGTTATTTCTTTGAAATAATAAACTGTTATCTGTTGGAGTTATGTAAATATAGTGCCCTGGAAAGCAAGTGTATTTACATGTAACTTTATTTTCTTCAATTGCAGTTTTGTAATGAAAATATTTATTATTAATAAAATAAAAGAGTTTGGTTTTATTCGTATGAGCATTATATATCTGGTCA
>JANVCL010000008.1:20054649-20069718 GCA_026546855.1 Erythroxylum incrassatum | reverse complement strand
TGACTTTAGTTGTAATTTTAATAAAATCCAAGGATATGAAAAATAAGATTTTTCATATAAAAGGAAAAATTAGAAAAATGTAAGCTAGCACTTCTAACAATTTTTCCTCTCAAATTTGATTTGAATTTTTCTCCGAAAAGATCTGTGGATACCGTTAGAGGCCGGACGATTGAACGGCTCGTGGAATTGACAATTTCGGAGAAGCAGGATATTGTATCAGAAATCGGAAAAGGTTAGTTTTAATTTATCAATTTCTTGTTTTATGTTTCAAATTTAATTCTGTTAAAGTTGATTCTGTGAAAATTTTTAAATTATTTCCGCGACGCTTAGATTTGTTCTTGTGTTAATTTATCCAACAGTGGTATCAGAGCCACCTTTAAAATTTTTATTTTTTGATTCATAAGCTTGAAAATGTTTCGTTTTGATTTAAATATGCAAAAGTTGCATATTGATAACTGTACATTATCACTGTTCCATTTTTCTAGAAATTTTGTTTTGTCTGCTGAAAGTGTTTCGGAAACAAAAGGAGCAATATGATGATATGCGTTTCTGAAAAGTATGGAATAAGTGCTCGTGAGTTTCTGGAAATCTCTTTATTATACCGAAAGTGTTTCGGGTAATAAAAGGTGTAACATGCTTTTATGCATTTTCTTTGTCTGGGAAAGGATGTAAAGCGTTTGCATGCCCGTTTTTTAAGTTTCTGAAAATTTTTCAGTTTTTTTGAAAATCTAGAAAAGTTGCATGCGGTTCTGGAAATTTGGAAAGAGTTTCAAGAGTTTCTGGAAAGAATTTTATTTTTGATCTTTGTTTCGCTTATTTCTTCTCTTGATTGAAGTTTTCGAAACAAACGAAAAGTTGCGTGCGTTTATTACAGACGAAGAGTTGCATAAATGTGTTATTAATGAACGATGAAACCGACAATTATTTGGTCTTCTATATTTGCAAAACGTTTGCTTATGTCCTAGTTTCATTACTGCGAGTGGTTGCATGCGTTCTGTTTATTTTCTCTAACTGTTAATGTTCATTTACTCAAACTCTACCGTTTCTGATGGCATTATGTCTTTTATTCATTACATATTAAACGTTACAGATGCTTGAGTATTATATGCTTCATTCAATGTTGATGAATATTTGCTTAATGAATATTATTGTAATTCATAATGATGAATCACACAACCACCAGTTGTAGCCACACCGGTAGTTAGAGAACCATAAAAACTTTAAAAATTATTTTTTATATAAATTTCTTATCACCCGAATCATTTATAGGGAACTTACTAAAACGAAAGTTGTGCATCACATTTGAGGTTAAAAAAAAGAGAGTAATTTGTAGAAGAAAACAAATATGTAGGGCTTTGGAGCCAACAGGACCCAAGTCTACGGTAGCACTGAATGTTAGGATCCAAAAATCCTGCATAGTTACTGGGAACAAAAAAACAGCAGATGCAGAAAGCAGAAACTAATCCCAGTGGCGGTGACTGACTGCTTATACCAGGCAGCCATCACAAGCCCACCTTCTCATTATAGTATAAGATTGTCGATACAATCAATCCTTTCCATGTATTGAGTTTTGTTATGAATAGAATAGAAGGAACAAAAGAAAGAATGCCACACTTAGAAGACAGGTCTGACTCCTATGAAAAAAATGGTCAACAAATGAATTTTTCTTTTCAATCATATGCAGTTCAAAAATTGCTTCCCAGTTCACAGCAAATGGCCTATTTAATCGTAATACGACTCAACAAGTATCTCCGTTTTGTAGCTAGGGTCAGCTAAACCTTCTCAGTTGGGAAATCTTCAAACAACCGTCAAAATGGCAGGTCGCATCCCTTATAGCAAAAAACTTCACCTGTAACTTCTTTTTGAACTTTTCATTCTTGGATTTGAACTTCAGAATGCATGGCGATAAATAGCATCAGCAACACCGTGTTCATCATTGCTGGGACCAATCACATTGGCAACAGCTTTCAACTTCTCTGATCCATTGCTAAGCGCGATGCCTAAAGAAGCCAACTCGAGCATCTCAACATCGTTTTCTCCATCACCAATTGCCATAATCTGAAATGCGAACAATCAGAATCAATCATGACAGAGGACAAAAGGTACATACAGAAGACCAAGTACGGTCAAAGTTTCAGGTTTGGCTCCTTAGTTCATGGTATTCAGAGCCATTCTCATCCGCTACCCCTCTTCTGCTCTGATGTGAAGTAGCAGGAGATCAATGTACATAGCAGATGCTTAAAAAAATAGAGTTCCGCTTTATGTGTATACTTTTCCCACACGTTTTCTGAAGTACCATGTTAATTTTCATACAACTTCAAATGCAGTAATTCCATTATTAGTTGGCATCACAACTCCAAACACAAGATAAAGTAGATCACCCACACATTCTCAACATGACAACGTGGGCAACAAGCAATAGCAGAGATTTATCCTTTTAATTCAAAACAAGAAATTAACAGGAAAAATATTTAACTACAGAATGTTGGACCATACTTCCTTTGCAGTAGCACCCAAATGATCAAGCAGCAGTTTTATTCCATTCCCCTTGGAGGTTCCAAGAGGGACAATCTCAAGCATGTCAGGAACAGCTTGGACAACTTTGGCCCGGTTCTTGGTTGCTTCTGACCAGTGTGGCCGCAGGGTAGCAGCCACTCTCTCTGCGGTGTCTAAAAATATTATTTTCTGCATACAAAAATAGAAGTAATTATGAGAGTGAATTCCAATATGAACTCTCAAGTATAATGGCTCGTTAGACAATTTTATGAATGTGCAGTGCGTATCATCTTGCATCCCACTTACTCTACCCTGAGTGCAACTAAAAGAAGCCAGTATGCGTGTATAGTGTGGTTCAGGTGCAATAGAGATGACAAGTTCATGACAGACTTTCTCTCAAGTAGGGATGACAATGAGATGGGCCGGGCCAAGCAGGGCCTTGCCTAACATCTATGGGGCCCAGGCAGCCTGAAGCCCTACTCAGACTGGCCCAATTATTTTTATCAAAATTGAAAAACAAAGTCATTTTTCTTATAGATATCGGGCCTCAGGCCAGGCTTGGGCCAAGGCCTCACCCATTGACTTCGGGTCTGACTAGTTGCCGACTCTACTGTGCAGGATACAACCATATTACAGCCTGACCCAACTTGGCAATACTTAGAAAAGAAAATCAGAATTCACTTTACAGCAATAAACTAATGCATGACTATGTATGTGATGCATAATGTTCAATGTGTAAATAACACTGATAGAACATGTATTTATCTGCAATGTGCATCATAGCACAACCTTACCATCCAGTAACTCTACAGAGGTACAATTACAGGGAGCAACTATGCCTGTATTAGCATGTTTTTCAAGTGCAACTCAAGATGACCAATTTATGCTAGAGACTTTCTTAAGGTTACAACCATATTACACATTGAACCTACTTCACAATTTCTAAGGCAGAAAATCAGAACTCATTTAACAGCAAGAGATCCTACAACAAACACTTGACACTAATTTTTTCTTGTTTATCCTCTTCATTACAGCTGTGGAATAATACGGACACTACCCAATCATAGATGCAAGTTCAGAGATATACGAGTGTATCATTCTTTTTTCATGCCTCAGAATGATTGCAATAGGCTAAGTACCTGTATCTCTGCAGCAGCCAATAGATGATCAACTGAAGGCATAACTTCTGCCTGTAAAGATACTAGTTGTAAACCACTCATGTTGGAACAGTTTCCAGGAGTGTATCAAGGAAATCACAAATGTATGTCTAAACATGTACCTTTGGCTCCTGATATACAGCATGTAGTGAATCAACAAGAGGGTCACCAAATAGTGTTAAGCAGCGATCTTGTGCAAATGCAACAAGAGGAACCTTGTGCTCCAAAGAAAAGAGACATGCCTATAATGTCAAATCTAGAAAGTGTGACTGACTAGAACATTGATTACAAAGACATCAACAACATCATTACTAGGTGAAAATTTTTCTTTTTTACCATTTCCGGTAGGAGGAAAATTATAATAAATAAGCCATCTATTCTCACATGAGACTCATAAACTGGGTCTAAAGCTCTATGAATACCACATAATTCAAATGTTATCAGCAACACAATAATTCCAATTTTTTATGGGGGGCAAAGGGAAAAATCTAAAATGCAAGTGAAGATTTTGTCAAGATATAATAATCACCTGCAAAAGTCATGAAGCAGCAATAGACAGGGCAAGCTACTGCACAAACAAATTAGTCATTTCATACGAAGTGTCTCGTAGAAAAGGGAGTTCAATTTCTTGTCGTTAGAGCACTTGGGTATGCTTGTGTTAGCTAACTTTTATATAGATTTTTATTTTTCACCCACTAATTGGTTTTCATTGATGACCCTCTTTCGACTCTCGCAAAGCGAGGAACCTTATGCACTGGAGTTTACCCTAGAGTGAAATTATGGTTACATCATCAACACCAAGCCAAACAGCATTCTTCTGGAGCAGCGAGTAGGGAAGATATTAGCTGAAACAGGAAATCATAAACGCGAACTGTAAATTACTCCCCTAAGTAGTTATTTCTAGTCTCAAAACCTAACTACGGGTGAATCTTAACCCTTATAGTAAAAGTAATTTAAACTGTCCAATATATCTTCACAAAAGAAACTTCTGAAAGAAAAGACTAAAGTAACATGTACAGCTATCCTTGCACTATAATAATGTACGGTATTCCCCCTATATAATCAACACACCATCCTGAGAAGCATAAAAAGGACACCCACATCTTCAGGGTGGCGTGAGGATAGAATCAATGAAGACAGGCCCAGCTTTCGTGTTCTATCATTAGCATCAGATTAGCACAATCAACATGTAAAGTGTACCCTGTTAGTAGCAGGAGGTGAATTCTTTAATATGGCATGTTATAAAACTAAGATGACAAACTCCACTATTGAAAAGAATCAGCAAAATCAAATAAAAATGTTGTCTATGTGTTTGGTTATACACACACAGACACCCAAGTTTTTGGTAACTTAATTGCAGTTATCCAATATAGCACTTAGAAATATGACCTCTCTGCTGACAGTTGGATCTAAGTTGCTTCGAAAAATTTCCTGACCTTGTCTACCATAAACAAGCAGTCCCTGAAATCAAAAAGAAAACATTGATGGGAAACAATAATGGAGAGCAAGAAACAACAGGTTGCAGATCAACCCCAAAAAACATTGTATGCACAAACGGGTATGTTAACAAATATACTAAAAGTATGTTAAGTCTTCACCACAATTAGTATTTCCACAAGAAAGTAGAAAAAGAATATGAATGGCACTTGGAATTGAGGTGCAACAAAGTAAATCTTTAGAAGCAGAAAGCTAAATATGGCAAGTTAACTTACAGGAAAACCCTAGAATAAGCAGCTTCTTAAGATCAGATGTTTGTATTTTATGGAATTAGCACCACAAGAATATGCATGTCAATTATCTTTTAACATGTTTAAAATGTTGAGAAATTTTACAAGGCAATACAAAATAACAATCATATATACATTTGATTATGTCAAGAATGGAAGCGCCACTAATCTCATGTGTCTCTTGCAGTTTGTCAAGCAAACTTAAGCCGGGTTAGACTTGGAATTTTCCATTACATAGACATATGGTGCTCAAGGAAGATTAAAAATATTTTAAAGCCCTTCTTTCTTTTCACATGTCTATAGATAGAAATCACGTAGTAGATCTGTATGAGTAAGTGGAAACTGCAGCATGTGTATTACAACGTCAAAACCAAAAGGTAGCAGGAGAGCACAAAATACAAAAAGGTAAAAAAAAAAAAAACCTGTAAGAAAACACCAGGAGAGTTCACTGAGACAATGCCATCTTTACCAGCCAAATCAACTTTCTTCAAGATGTTTATTGCACCAGGACGAGCCTGTTTTATTGTTTTATTAGCAATATGCAGCTAGAACCTATATATAACCGAATATCAGGCAGAAAAGGAAATAGCATAATAAAGATCAGAAATTGACCCAATACTAGAAAGTCAAATCAATTTCACACCAAATGATTTATGGTCAACCTATAAACAGGTAAAATAAGTTACCCAGTAATAGTTCTGGCGGAAAAAAAAAAAGTCCAAGCCTAGGATCAATGGTAAAAAAGCTTCACAAAGGAGTTATGAAACAATAGCATGATACTCAACTAAAGTGCAAAAGTAAAATATATGCTTACTTTTCCAGTTGCTATAACAACCTTTACACCTCTTGAAACGGCCTCTTTAATTGCTTTTGCATTTGACATTGAGATTTTACTTCTGCTGTTCAGCAAGGTCCCTTGAGATACAAAGAAAAGCGTCTGGAGCTAAAGTGAAAATCCATGAAGAATTAAAGACAGGAAAAAATTTGCCTTACCATCCATATCACAGAAGATGTAGCTGAACTTGGGTTTATAGAATCGTAAACTGCCTACTTTCTTCCTGCCTTTTAACAAAGTATGAGTTACATTTCCCACTAGAGATGTTTACATGTGAATTTATATGCATAGAGAGAGAGAGAGACAGAGATCATAGCTCCAAATTTGACAAAATATTGATACAACATAGAAAGAAAACTACAATAGCTAAGAGAAAAATCTTTGAATTTTTTTTTGGAAAATAGAAAAATCTTTGAATTGATAGACAACAATTTAGCAAAATTACCATCTGGATTTTCTGTAGGATGATTTTCAGCAGTCTCAGCATCATAAGCACTCTGAATTAGTCCTTTCCCTTTCCACCCAAGAATCTTTAGAAGTTGTTCTTCTGCTTTCTCCATTTCAGTTTCAGCCTCTTCACTAATCTCATGATCAAATCCTAAAAGATGCAACAACCCATGCACCTATATTTCATGAACATCAATTTCAGCATCATAAACATCATAAGAAGGTTGATTTATGAACGGACAAAGGAATAAATAGAAAAAGTTAAGGCTATGTGTTAGAATCATCTGAAACTGACTTAATAAAGCTGATAAAAAAATTAGAAACTAAATTTATCCATTATTTTAAAGCCAGGTTCATTAAAAGTCTTATTATTTATTGGGTCCACTGTCCTTGAAATTTTATTCTTCGGTCTCAAACAATCACCAGAAATATCATGTCTAAGTCTTCTCAAATTGGCCTGAGGAGAAGGAAAGCCATGAGTTGCTCCCTCTTTACTCAACTAGGTCATGTTGCCAAGTCCACGGCAGGGTAAGAATGCAGTAGAAAAGATTATTTAAAGAGTTTGTGAGCACATTCTTTAAGGTCTGATTTTGAAGTTCTCCAAATGGCTGCAGATAACCGGATGTTCCATACTCAATGCAAAAATATTGCCACAAAAAGATAGGAAGTCATGATGCACATAATTAAACCAACCAGGAGGATGCGTATTTCGTCCAGTAGGGTATGCCCTCTTTCCTCAGCTTGACGTGCAGCTGTCTCAACGGAAATTACTATGTCACCCATCATAAGCTGCAAGGGAAGAAATGGTCAAGTACTTTGCAAAAACATAGGAACCTACAGCGAAAGATATGCATCTTACAACTGGAAGATCAAGTTCAGGAACGTGTTGTGACATTGAAAGAACATCCGTAGCATGATCCTCATCCCTCCATTCCTTGTTAAGTTTGCGAATGAATTCATCATTGCAAAGGAGGACAGACAACTCGATACTTTCAAATCCACCAATGTCAGTTAAGGACGTATCTCTAGTCTTGTACGTTGAATCCTTTAAACCATCAAATGCCAGCTTAATTGCCATTGGCACGTTAAGGCGGAGCAATTCAGCTATGCTCTGTAGAACCAAGCACAAAACACAGATAATTGCACAATGCTTAATGCCATGCGGCAGAAGTATAATTTCGTCAAATAAATGGAAAGTGGTCGGTATTACATATAAAACGTAAAGACTTTTCCTGCGGTGCATAGACTAACACATATTAATAGCCAACAATTAATAAAAAGTATAGAACGAAACAATTACATGTTTGCAAAATCAAATTAGGGTCAAGAAAAAAAGTACCAAAATTTCAGGATCATCGGGAAGCTCTTCTTCGAGGCAAATGGTGACATTGAGCTGCAACTCCTTCTCCTTACTCTTCGCTGACGCACGCCTCCTCAGTTTTCGGTAGTCTCTCTGGGCAGCCCATACGCTGCCTGCTCCTCGCCTTCCTCCTACTATTGGCCCCAAGACCCTCACATAACCATCTCCGAATAAAGAGTGAAACTTGTTGCCGAGAAAAGACGAAGAAGAAGAAGCAAAAATGTTGGGTTTCGGGGTGGAGAACAAAGTTGAAGGGGAGAGAACGGTGGTCAAGGAAGGAGTGGAGAGTGAAAGAAGGGAGGCGCGTGTAATGGCACGTGCCTTCATGGAAGCAGCGGAGGGAAAGCGGAGGAGAGCGAGGAGCATATAGGCTTCAAAGTTCAGAATTTACGTGTGGTGTGGTTTCTACTATATTGTAATATAGTTGCTTGTTTTGGTTGGGCAATGACACTGACCGGGACTTTGAAGCATATGCTGATCTTTGAGGACTTTTGGAATTTGGAGTTTGGTGCTTGTCCTGGCGGGCGAGCCAGGGAGGAACTATGTTTTTATCATCTTAACCGGAAGATAAAAAAAATTAGATGGGTTGGATATTGTTGAAATAATAAATTTATTTCCTTTTACGGCTAATAAATTACAAGAATAAAAGATTATTATATTAAAAATTTATTATAAATTATTAAAAAAGATAGAGATAAAATAAAATAGAGATAGAAATAATAAATTTATTGTTTAAATTTAATATTTAATTTTTTAAATTAAATTAATATAAAATTTGAGTTAAAATATATAGAGTTATTATCCTGTTATACACGTCTTCCTTTAACTTTAAAATGATGTGCTGACTTCTTTTGCTCTATTTAAATTCTTATACTCATATCTTTATTTTTTTAAGTCATGTCTTTATTTTTTTAAGTCATGTCTTTATAAGTAATTTTACATATAAATAATTAATACTAAACAGTTAATTTTACCAAACATCTTTAGATAAACAATTGATATTATCCGTTGGTCAAATCAGCTATATTAATTCGTTATCAATATACAGTTGATAAAATCAGCTAACAACTAATGCAATCAGATTACCAAATAGAGCCTTTATAAGCAAAAGTAAGAGGGGGGGGGGGGGGAGTATGTTACCTTGGTCAAGTGTACAAAATACAATATAAAGTTTATAGATATGAAATTAAGGGAGCAGTAGCAATACTATTAGCATATGATACATGTACTAAATGTTCTTTAAGACCTCATTTAACTCAAATCTTTCCATTGATTAATTACAAGTGTAATTGGTAGAAAGAAGCTCTACTTTTTCATTTATACTATGTTAGAAATATATATTAGTGGACTAATATAATCATAACTTAATTACATATGCCTAACCACAATTGAATTGCCTAATGTATATTTAATAACCATAATGGGATGGTTAATTTGCTAATTGCATTTGAGATACATGGTAATACCCTAATTACTATATGTTGGCCCATTAAACTATAGTTCATATCATCCAATTAATAATGATATAATTAGCCCATTCTACCCCTTAGGGTAGAACATGTCATATACATGACATAAGGTGAGGTTGTTTAAAGACATATATTTTGTGTGTGTATTGAGTGTAAAAGAACAAGGGTCTTCTATCATCAATCTCTCTTGCACAAAATCTCAAGGCTCATCTTCGTCATTGTCACATTCAGATATTCCAATTATTGAAGATAAGGGATAAGTAAATTCAAAGGTCAGAAGGATATAGAGAAGTTTAAGTAAGCCATGGTCCAGTTAAAAAAGCTTTCTTTATAATTACTATGGTAAAGGAGGGTGTATCAAGAAGTACTGTTTAAAGATTTGAAAGGAGATGAGACAAGAAAGGAAGGATAATGATAATGAGAACTGTATTGTTACTTCTGTTGATGGTGATCTTCTTGTTACTTATAATAATTAAGTCATCAATTTAGTGTGCTATGAGACTGGCTGGGTTATAGATATTGGTGCTTCCTCTCATGTCATTCCTAGGAAGAGTTCTTCACTTCTTATACTCCCGAGCGTTGAAGATGTGACATGATGGTAATATTAGGATGATTGGAATTAGAACAATTTGCTTATACATATTAAATTTCTTCGATGTGTCTAAGATAAATTTTCTATATAAAGTGATGCTTATTTCTATTATTTTTATTACATATCAGTTTTTAAAGAAAAAAACAATAAAAATGAAATCCCAAATAATTTTGGTAAAGCCTAATTTAAGCTTACGAACAAATCCGACATTGGAAGTTATAAGATTCATTTTAATCACTTTATTTTAATACGAAGTTCTAAGATTTATTCTGGGCATTCTATGTTATTTTCAAAGTCGTAAGATATGTTCTAGACATTTCTTTTTAGTTTTAAACCCACTCCATGCATTTCCTCTTTTATTTTTGTTTTTATTCAAGCCTCATGGCATCATTATAGGCAATTTCATCCATTTCAAAGCTTTAAGATGAAGTTGTAGGCATTTCATTTTATTTTCAAGTCCTATATAAGACTAAAAACTCGTAAGAATTTAATTGTTATTTTAAATCTTAGACATATTCCCATATTTTATTTCAAATTCTAGATAAGATCACATATTTTTAGATATTCAATTGCATACCTTAATTTTTATTTTAAACTTCATATATAACTCTAAGTACATTTTAAACCTAGTTAAAATCATAAACTCCTAATTATTCATCCATATGTTTTTATTTTAAGAAATCTTCATTTTTACATCACAATCAAATTTATTTTATATTCCACGTCCAATATCATTCCTTTTAAACTATCCATATTTGCAAAATATTTTAGAGATCTATATATTCACTTAGATAAGTATAATAAAATGTAACGCCTTTTACTTATTTATTGTGTTAGGATTAATTTATTTTCTTAAATTTTCTCCCACCTTTTTTAATAAGATAAAGTGTCAAATCGACTATGATTTATTATTCTTATATTCGTCCTTTTCTTGTTTAGAACATGTTTTTTCATGTCAACAATGATAAATTATTACACTAAATGATATATTAGTTTGGTCTCAATCCACTAAAATAGTAATGCTAGAGTAAATTAAGTATCTTTATGTCCCCTGTGATAGCTCTTAAGACCTTACCCTTCGTCAAGTCCCCTACAACTCTTCCTCTGAGTATCTAACTTGTAAAGATCCCTTTAAACAACCTCCCTTCCATTCCTTCCAATCTCCACCTTTTTGCTCATGATAATCCCCACATTGTTGGTTAAGGTTACTAATACTACCCAATTAAAATCAACTTCAAAGATGTTAGAGGATATGGAGCTTAATAATGATAAGGGAAGGGAAACCACCTTCCTTTTAAGTTACTGGAAGGAAATAAAGCAGAAAACAAAAGGGTAAGGCTCCCAAAGCCCTTCAAAAACATGATTATTTTCTTAATATAATGGGCTTAAATTGCTCAAAGAAATAACAAGCCATTAAATATTACATTCGGGATAAAAATCCCTTCCTAATTGACTCGTTGGAAACAAAAATTAAGAAGCCAACTTTCACCAAAGGTCCTTTGTTCTTGTGGAACATAAGGAAGGTTACTCTAATCATGCATCTCATCACTTCGGAAGAATTATTACAGCTTATAACCTGAATGCCCTCCAAGTTATCTTTAGTAAACAAATTGACCAAATGTTACGCCTACTCTCCTATATTCCAAGAAACAATCCATATCACCCTTATTTATGCTTCTAATTTTTCCTCCTAGAGAACTAGTTTATGAAAGGAGCTTAAACAACTTGCCAAAGTCATTAAAGAGCCCTAGATAGCTTTAAGGGACTTTAAAGGCATATTATATTCCTTTAAAGTTAAGAGTATGTGAAGATAATTTTGGAATACTGATAAAGAACTCAGAGCTTTCCCATTCATCATTAGATTGATAGATCTCTCCTTCAAAGGGAACCTATTCACATAGTTTAACAAATAGGAAGGTAAGAACAATATACGAGAAAAGCTAGAAAAGGGGTTAGTCAACTCTCAATGAATGGAAAAATTCCCTAACAACTTTGGATTCTTCAATTATTTAGGGATATTAAAATACTTTCCACTTGAAATAAATTTAGGAGTGCAGATAAGGAAACTGAGAACTCCTTTTAGATTCTTCAAGTTCCTCACCAAATCGGAGGTTTATCAAAACATGGTATCTAAGGGGCTAAACACTTTAATATAAAGGTTTAAATCATACAAACTCATTTCCAGGATTAAGATAATAAAACAGGAGCTTAAGAAGTTCTATGAAGCTCAATTCAAAGATAAATTGTCCAAGGAAATTGATAGAACCATAGAAGATCTATAAGTAGTAAAAATTGAACTTTATACTGATCCTCACAATGAAGAATTGAGGCAGAAGAACAAAACTAGTTTATATATTGGCCTCCCTTAAAGCATACAACCTCTTTATCAAATAGAAAGTTAGAGTCTTACAGTTTACGAAAAGGGACTTAAACCCTGGCTACTTCTATAGAGCCATCCAATTTAGGAGAAATTCCAATAAGTTATTAGATATTCTAGAGGAAGAGGCAATCCTTATTTTGATCAAGATAAACTAAAATCTTTAGCCTACAATTACTTTAAGTCCTCCCTTGGGTCAAATTTTATCTCCTAGAGCTTTCTTCCACTCTCTTTATCTTCATCTCTCCCTTACTCAACCAAGCCTCAATCACTCACCTTATCAAACTAGTCTCCAACTTGAAATTAAGCAGGCCCTATTCAGTGTTGATCCTAATAAGGCCCCAAGTCTTGATGTTTTCAATGCTTATTTTATCCAAAGGTTTTGGAACTTATTTGAACCTCACATTTCCAAGGGAATTAAGGAATTCTTTTCCTTTGGGTTTATGCTCAGGGAGATAAACAGGACCTTTCTTTTTCTAATACCAATCCATCTTCCTTTTAATACTTTAGACCAATTTTCTACTGCAAGGTCCTATACAAAATCATCTCTTAAATTTTGGCATGTAGATTTATACACTTTTTAATGAAATTATTAATATCTCACAATCTTCTTTTAGCTTAGGTTGTAGCATTGGAGACAACCTTTTAATTACATAAGAAATCTTCAAGGAGTATCATACAAGAAATCTTTCACTCTATACAAGCTTTTGGTTTTCCCTACTTTTCATTAAGTGGTCCAACCAATGCATATCTACATCTTCTTATAATGTGCTCATAAGTGGGGAGGCTTCTCAAATATTCTAGGGTGCTAAAGGGATAAGGTAAGAAGACCTCCTTTCCTCTTATCTGTTCATTTTGGAAATTGCAATATTCACAAAGATGATTGGCTATAACATTTCTGAAGGGAAACCTTTCAAATATCACTACAAATGCAAAAAAGGAACTCTATAACCTATCTTTTGCAAATTATCTATTACTTTTAAGTGGGATAGACTGAGATTCCATGCATCTACTACTAGAATGTTTGGAAAATTTCTCACTTATTTCTAAACTCTTTATTAAGAAAAAACAAAAGTTAGATTTTTATCTCCTCAGTGCCTAACTCTTTTGAACATTCATTTTTTAAAGATTTATAGCCTCCAATAGAGTAAGGCTTCTTTTAATTATCTTGGCTTGCCTATTTCCTTTGCTAGACTAACCTATAATGATTGTAAGCCACTCGTTGATGTTGTTATACAAAAGATTAGACGTTGGAAGAGTAAAGGCCTTTCTTATGTATGGAGAATATAGCTCATATCTTCAGTCCTAAGTAGTATACAGATCTTCTAGAGTCCTCATGTTGCCCTTCTAATCAAAATCATTAAAGATATCATGAGAACTTTAAAAAATTTCTATAGAGTGGGGAAGGCTCAAGCAAAGATTTTCCTAAAGTTAAGTGGAAGGAAGTTTTCCTACCTAAATCCTAAGAAGGTATAGGGATCAAGGTAATCAAAAGTACCAACAAAGCTTTATTGGCAAACCATGGCTTTGGAAATGAAGCAAATTGTGGGTGATGTTAAACAAACTAGCCTATGGTCTGACAATTAGAAAGATTTTGTCCCTCTCCATTTACACTCATCCTTTCCTACAATTCAATTGTGTTTCCCTCTAAATTCCAGAGTAAAATTGTTGATCAACCAAAATCAATGGGTTAGACCCCCCAAATGATTAAGCAATATATCACATTTACTTAGATATATCACAAATGTAACCAAAAATGACAAATCCATCTATCTCAAACATCCCTCCAACACCTTCACCAATTCATCCTAGTTGTCCCTATTCAGCCTACCCATTCATATAAAGGAAATTGGAACTCCCCATGATTGACTATTTATGGTGTGGTTCAAATTGGGAGCACTCAAATCTCTGGGCATATGATTCCCATCACTGTGACAAAGTTATTTCTCATTAGGACTCTATATTCATACCAAAGGTAAATTACATGCAAAGTGGGATTTATGTACTTGGTTTGGGTAAATTCCACCCCTCATCTAATCTCAAATCCATACAAGGAGAATGGACCAGTTGGTCAAAAGATATCGAAGAAACTTCTCAAAAAGCCTATTATAGAATAACAATTAACTTCAAGATAGGGTGGTACTTAGCTGGTATAGTAGAATGAGGATCTCATGATTGAACCACATTAAGCTAGAACAATTGCTTGAACTATATTGGATGGAGTTCGAATGAGAAGACAACCCCCTTTTTGTCTGCATCTCAACATGCAATGAGAAGGGACTAGTACAAGGAGAACCCATGCAAAATTATGAAGAAACTGGTGTTTTGTAGCCTATAAATGATATATGACTAGCAGAGTAATACTGCACAAATGTGCAATAATAATGCCCTGCGCAATAATGCCCTGTGAATGTAATTGATTATATAAATAAATAATTTTAATGTATAAATAAAAAAGAAAATATATAAATATATAAAGCAAGATATAAAATTTTGTAATTAAATTATAAAACTTTGACTAACGAAATTATTCGTAAATATTTAAATTGTATAATAAGCAGGGCAAATTTTAAAATCATAACTAAATAATAAATAATATGAAAATGTAA
>JANVCL010000008.1:20044152-20054549 GCA_026546855.1 Erythroxylum incrassatum | reverse complement strand
AAAACTCGATCCCAAAGTTAAACCAAAAAAGAATCCCATCTTTTCAAGCAGTAACAATCCCTGAAAATTTAATTTAAAAGTCACAAACTTTCGACAACAGAATTATTCGAACACAATTGGGAAAAACATATATACCTACGCATCACCTCCATCTCCAATTCCACTCTCCCCCAGCGAGAATGGCGCAATATACGGAGAGAGAAGATCTGGCGATACCCACTGAAACTCGGTCAAAACCCAGAAACTACAAGAGAAAGAGAGAGCTAAATATCCCAGAAATTAGTCGTTAAGCTCTCGAATCATTCTTTACACAAGCAACGGAGCCAAACTGAAGCAAGAGAAGAGCTAAAAATTGAGGAATCGAGACTAGGAAGAGAGAATCAGAGAGCGAAAACGTACCATGTGTGAAGATACCAGCACGGAGAGAGCAAATCTGGAGAGAATCAGAACACGTACCTGGAAAGACATTTCGGCAAAGCTAAAAACTGAGGAATCGAGACTAGGAAGAGAGAATCAGAGAGCCACTTCCGTCGGATTTCCTTCATGGAATGCCTTGGCTTCATAAACTTGTTTCTGGTGAAAAGGGAGAACATTCGAGAGTGTCTGCGTGTGAGATGCATAAGAGAGATGATGAAAAGGGAGAACATTCGAGAGTATCTTTGTGTGAGATGCATAAGAGAGACGAGAAATAAATATTAGCCGTTAGATTAAATGGACGACTGATGGATTACGTGGCATCCATCCGAACTCGTCCTTGATATATATACTTAAAGAATCTGATGTCCTGTAAGGAGTAGACTAAATTTTAGTCCATTGGATTTGCGAAGCTGATCCTCCTGGTAACAGATGTTGTAGGGCCAAACTCAAACTTTTATTTTTTTTATTTTTTTTTATGATTGGTTATGGTATATGTTAAATTCTAAAAATTTACATCCAAGAAAGGTGAAAGAATTAGTGTTCAATAATTAAAATTACCATTTTTAATTCCTTAAAATTTTCTTTTTGATGTTATTTGATCCAAAATCTTGGAATTTTGAAATCTCTAGTTGTAAAACTTTGAGATTACACATAGCATCTCTTGGTCCCAATTCATTTCTATTAATTATTGTAATATTACTTAGATGATAGTTGATAAGATTTTGGCATCTCTAGTTGTAAAACTTTTAACTTACACATAACATGTCTTGGTCCCAATTCATTTCTATTAATTATTGTAATATTATTTGATGATAGTTGATAGCTTTATCTATATTCCCAAAGTAAGATAGCATTGATGAATTAATGAGGAGAGGGTAATTTGCCTTGCGCAGTATTGAGTTGCAATCTTCGTGAAATAGAGGCCTAGTTTCTGAACTTCCTAGTATTGTTATGGAAGGAATATATACAGGACAATGAATGTGGCAGTTGACTGGTCCACGTCTTATCTAGTGTCATCCATTATAACTAAATGTAAATGTAACTGCGACATAATTCATAACTCATTTCGACTTTCTGTTTAAAGTCTAGAAGTTGATGGTTTCTTATTCAAGGATCATATTTAATAAGAAAATATTGTGACTGTAATCAAATATATCTCTTAGAGAATTAATTAGGATCTGTTTGATTGGATGTTAATTAATAAACAAGATGAAACATAACATACTTCTATCGTTTGGAAGAAAGTTTTATAATAAAATAAAATAGAATGAGATGAAAGCGGAAATTTTATGTTACGTTTCGTTCCTTCCTAAATAGTGAAATAAGAAACCTCCGATTCGGATGGATTAAAATAAAACGTAAATTAGTAAATATATACTTTTTAATATAACCTTAATAATTTTTCGTAACATTAATTATTTCTCCTCGCCCTAGCAACAACCAATACATTTTTATATATTTATTAGTTTTTTTCGTAATACCAATTATTTCTCCTTACAATAATACCAATTATTTCTATAAAAATAAAAATAAATTATTTTAAATTATAAATCACATAGAATAGAATAAAATAAAATTTATGAAATAATTAATAATAATAAATTGTATATAATAAATAATAAAATATTTATTATTTTAAAATAAAAATTATAAAAAAAAATTATTTGTCACGACCGTAACTTTTTAATTGAATATAATTTCTATTTTAAAATCATAGCATTAAATTTCTTGGAACAACTATTTTAAGATAAGAGGTACAATAGTCATTTATTATACATTACATTTCATTCTATTTATTCTATTTTCTAAACAACATTTTATTACATTATATTATGAACCCTTCCAACCACCCTAAACAATTTTTCACTATATTACATTTTATTCCATTATAAATCATTCCGTTTGGTTTCATTAAAGTTTATTTCATTCTATTAATTATCATCCAACCAAATACGTATAAGATTACATAGATTATGATTTTTCATTGCAGGAACAGGGAGACGCTATTTATGACAGAAACAGTAAATCAGGTGTAGAAAAAAACGGAGCGAGCACTTCATACGCTGTACATCAAGCTAAAATCTTCATCACCCTTCTCACCCTGCTTGTAACTAGAAAGATAAGTTGGGCTCCCAAGAAAAGGAACCGAGTCAAGTTCGTTTTCTTTCTTTTTCTCTCCATTCTCCTCGGGAGAGAATCTGCGTAGTATCTGCAAAACATCCTTCATTGAAGGTCTTGTTGACGGTAATGTGCTTGTGCAGATCAGTCCCAGCTTGAACAAAGCAGTCATTTGTTCCAAGTTACGCGGTTCCCTAATCTCCTCATCGAAGCAATTAGCCACAGATTTTCCCTCTGAGCTATGCCGCCACGCCCATTCTGCGAGGCAAGTATGTTCATCTCCAAAATGCGGTTCCCTTCCTGTCACCAGCTCCAGGAGTACAACTCCAAAGCTGTAAACATCAACCTTCTCATTCACTTTTGTTGTGTAAGCATGCTCTGCACCAAGAAATGTACAACTTTTGTCAAAACTAAAGCTCGTTTCCTATGGTAATAGTGGACATATCATTATACCAATGCTCTTACCTGGGGCAATATAGCCGAAGGACCCCGCTATTGCAGACATTGTATGCGATTCTCCCTGCTTCGCCAACATCTTTGCCAATCCAAAATCTGCTATCTTTGCCTTGAACTCAGAATCCAATAAGATGTTACTGGACTTCACGTCTCGATGAATTATAGGTGGTGAGCAGTCATGGTGCATGTAGCATAGGCCTTGTGCAGCTCCAATGGCAATCTGCAACCTTGTGGGCCAGCTCAAAGCAACATGATGGACCGAATTAGTGCCTGAAGATGATCTTCTTCTCTTAGAATGGAGCCACCTATCAAGGCTGTGATTCTCCATGTACTCGTATACAAGAAGCTTGGAGTCCTCACTGGAAATACAGCATAATAATTTCACTATGTTTGAGTGCCTAATCGTCCCCAGTATTTGCACCTCTGCCAAAAATTCCTTTTGCAGCTTGTGGTCCAGTTTCCTGCTATTCCAAATTCTCTTAACAGCAACAAATTCATCATCACGGTTAATGGCGATGCGATATACCTTCCCTGATCCTCCGCTGCCAATCATATTACTTTCTGCCAAGCTCGCCAATATGTTTGCTTCGTCGAAATCCAATCTCTGAAATGAAGTAAGCTTCCATGTAGCAAGATCCCTCTTTTGTCTCTTTCTGCTGTAGTTTCTAACCACAAATAAAGAGAATATAACAGTAACTACGAATACCGTGATCGCAATAACTAGAATTGTTGCAAGAAACTTTGAGGAAACTCTGCTTGAGCTGTGAAATCCAGAGTTGCAGTTTGGAAGGTTTAGAACTGAATTCGCAGCACAGAGTTCATAATTATTCAGGAAACTGTTTTCATAAGCAAGATTATTAAATGCATCTGGGATTCTGCCATACAGTTGATTGGAGGACAAATTAAGGGAATTTAGCCTCAAGTTGCCAAGCACAGTTGGAATTTCGCCAGAGAAATGGTTTAGCGACAAGTCCAAGAAAAGCAGGTCAGGCAAAGAGCCAAACGCCACTGGGATATCGCCAGATAGGCCATTTTTTGAAAGGTTCAAAGTACTCAGCGATGTCCATGAGACGATTCTGGTTGGAAGTTGACCTGAAAGTCTATTTCCATCAAGTAAAAGAGTTGTGAGACGAGACAAACTTGTAATCTCCACAGGGATTTCACCGGAGAACATATTATTGCTCGCCTCAAAAACGATTAAGTTTACCCAGCTGGAGACACCGGTAGGAATTGGACCAGAAAAGTTGTTGTTACTCATTTCCAATCTCGACAAATTCCAAGCCACTGTGCTTGGCAGTGTTCCCGAAAATGAGTTGTCACTTAACAACAAATATGTCATATTGGTGGCAGTCCAAATACCAGAAGGTATCTCACCAGAAAAGCTATTGTTGTAAAGCTGAACTGTACGCAGAGTAGAACAATTCGCCAGGGTCTGAGGCACCTGTCCTCTAAGCTTGTTAGCAAAAGCAACTACGCCTTGTAAAACACCTCCGGCACAAAGATTTTGTGGCAGTTGACCGGTAAATTGGTTTGTTGAGACCTCAAAAGCCTCCAGCTTTGAATGGAGTCCCATTTCTGGTGGCAGAATTCCACCCAAGTTGTTGGTGAAAACACGGAAAGTCTTCAGGGAAGGAATAAGGCCTAAGCTTGGATGTATTTCACCTGATAACTGGTTAGAATACAAATTCAAAAGCCGCAGCTTCTGTAGCTTGCCCAAGCCCTCTGGTATAGAACCAGTCAAATTGTTCATTGAAAGATCAATCTCAGTCAAGTTCATAGCTTCTACTGGCTGAGGGATGTCGCCAGACAATTTATTGTGGTAGAGATACAAATAAGTTAAATTCTTCAATGAGAACAAGCCACTCGGAATAGTACCTTCCAAATGGTTCATGGCCAAATCCAAGTGCTCAAGACTTGAAAGATTGCTAAAACTTTCTGGTATTTTACCAATCAAATTGACGCCTTTGATCCACATGAACGTCAACTTTCTCAAGCCACCAAACTCCGGTGGAATTGGCGAGGGAACGAATGCATTGTATGCCATGCTTAACTGCTCAAGATTGTCCAAGCCACCAATCTCCTTAGGGAAGGTCCCATTGAACTGATTTTGATACAGGAACAACGTTTTAAGTAGTGATAATTTACCTATAGCAGGTGGGATATCACCACTGAAGTTATTAGCCCCAAGGTCTATATACTCAAGACTTGAAAGCTTGGGGATATCATCTGGGATTGGACCAACGAAACAGTTTTGAGACAGGTCCAGTGTTTTGAGCTTTGTACAGTTGTACAGAACTGTAGGAAACCCTCCTGGAATATAGTTCAAGGCCAAGTCCAGCACCGTCAGGTTTTTGAGGTCGCAGATGGTGGCCGGAATAGTTACAGTGATATTCTTGTCCCTGAGTAACAATTGGGTGACAGCTCCATTGATGCAACGAACCTCTGGCCAATCACAAGGTGAGGAAGAGGTGCTCCATGCCAGGAGAGATGGTGGATTTCCAAGTTGTTCCCTGAGCTTCAAGAGGATGGATTGCTCATTGTTGCCGTTCGGATTTTGATTCTGGGAGAAGACTGCAAAGGGTCTGTGTGCTAGTATTACAATAACTAAAAGTGGGATTGAGTTTTTCATGTTTAAGATGAGTTTAACTCCGGCAGAGTTTGATACTCTACTTGTAAGATTTTACCTCGGAGGAAAGAGGAAGGAGACATGGCAGTTGGTTCGGCCACTATTATATGACATTGGTGAAGACTTACCTCGGAGGAAAGAGACAGGAGGCACAGCAGTTGATTCGGCACCTATCATATGACATTGGAGAAGACTTTTAATTACGAACGCGCCCGTCAGGCAATGTTTGATCGGAGATAATAGAATAATTTGTTTTTTAGGCAAAGCAAATTCATTAAAAACAAAAAAATTAAACAAGAAGAAGCACCTAACCCCAAAACAACAGGTTTTACCATGTCCGTCATGAAAAAGAGCAAAAGCAATACTGCTTAGGATAGAATCCTACACAAATCGGTTTGTATGTAATAAAGCCACCCGTGCTAGCATATGAGCAACTTTATTAGTATTCGGTGAAGTTCAATAGAAGGATAAAGAATGGAAGTTGTGCTTAAAGGAGAGACAATCAGCCAATACATTCTCAACCTCTAACAGTTTATTAGAAGAGTTATTTAGATGATTAATAGCTTCTAAACAATCTGACTCAATGATAATCTTATCCAGACATTGATCCTTAAGCTAAGTTAGAGCTTCTTTGATGATCATCTTATTCTATTTTTAAGATAAAATTTATAGCGTAATGTAACGAAATAGGGTAGAAGAATAGAGTTTTATCTTATTTCATTTTAAACAATAAAAATCAGTTTCCTCTAAGTTAGGAGATTTAGGATAGAATGTAAAATAATAAAAAATATTTTACTATATTACATTATGAATATTTCTTTCAAACAACATTTCATTATATTATATTATGAATCATGCTATTCCTTTCAAATAACAAATTTCTAATATTAAATTAATTTATATTTTATTTCATTATAAACTATTCCATTCTATTATAAACTATTTAAAATTTTACCTCCAACTAAATTTAATCTTAAACTTATTGGTGGAGCTTTGCTTTTGCTGTTGCTTCAATCATGATGTATAACTGTTTCTGTTTCTATCGGAACGTACCTTTTTATTTATAGACCCATTTCGTTCACTTGTAAAAATATATAAAAAATAAAATGGTGATTTTTTAGAAATAAAATATAATAGATATTATTTAGTTTGATCTATTCCTAGAAAATTTCTAATAATAATATACTGTGTTTGAAAAAATAAATTTGAAATAGCAAAAGAATAACTAATTAAAATATTCATTAGTCTCTACTAACTATATTATTATTATTATTTTAGTATTAATGTTATTTTTATTACGTAGATTCCTTAAGAATATTTTTATCTAACAAGTCCTTATTTTTATTCTCAACTTACTTACAATAAATAAAAATAAGGGAGCGACGAGTTTACTTATTTTTGAAAACTTAAAGAATACATAAATCCTTTAATTATATAGTCTGTATATTTTTTAACCAAATAAAAAAGAAAGAAAATAGTAATTTCAGTCAACGAAATTCTACGTCAAGCATGTCCATTTTCTCTTTTTAAATAAATATAATGCGGGGGTGCGCATTGCACTATCCGTCTTTCTCTGGTTTAGTTATGCACTAGCCTAGCAATTACCAAACCTCAAATATAGACTTGTTAGTTAAAGAAGCAAGATGAGTAACGCTTCAACCAAAATAATATTTTTTTAATCATTTATGGAGAGTAATTTAACTTGGTTAGATAGAGTTTTTTGTCCACGTGAGTTATTTCCTATTCAAAACTGTTGGTGAAAAGGAAAAAGAAAAGTGTTAGGACATTCTATTCAAAGCCTAATTCATGAGGTCTAACTTGAAATTTATATTGGCAGGAAATGTCGCTTGCGATGTGAGCCAGTGACCTAACATAAAGAAAAACCTTGGACAAAGACATATTTTGTTGAGAAGGAAAGAACTGAAGATAAGTAGACGACAGTGATCGTACGTTTTATGAGGACTAGAGAAGACTTTGCTTTCATGTCGTGTACTGGGTTAATGCAATAAAACGTCGCCGTTTGATATGTTCTAGAAGAAGAGATTTACGGTCGTGTTTGAAGCCTCTTCTCGGTCTTTTGTTTTAGATATTTCTGTTTTGTAAATTGGATCGGACAGGTAAGTTTGACCCGTGACCGATCGGTTATTTTATCTGGTTTAATCTAAAAAGTTAATTTTTAATTGACTTAGTTTGAATCGGTCAAATTGGTCAATTGACTAATCTGACCGGTCTGAAAATTATTTTTATTTTATTTTATTTTTTTGGTATATTTTTATATATTTTTTAATATTATTAATATTATATTTAATTATTACATAATTATAATGTCATATCGATTTAACTGATAATTAAACTAATAAAATCGATCAAATTGATAATCAATAAAACTTCTAATTTGATATCCAGTTTAAGTTTCAGAACACTGCCAGAAACTACAGCAAACAATTGGAGGTAAATCTGTGGTTTTGAAGACTTTGGAGGGTGTAGAACCATTGGGGGTTATAGGGATCTGCTTTTGGGTCAAAACAATTATGAGTGAAGCGAGACAAGGACAAGAAGAGGGATGGAGTCATGGAGATAACACGCCCGGACAAGTTGAATCTATTTAGTGCCGAAGACCAGTCCACTTGACGAAACTGTTTCAATAGTGAAAAGTAAAAAAACGATTGGCTGTTGAATGTTGACCATTCCATTCTGATGGCAAGGCACTGGTGAGTCAACCTTCCTAAGCTTTATACTATTATTCTTCTGTTACTAGGGGCGACTATTGTGCCACGTGTACTTTTCAATTAACTGAATATTCATTTCTCAAAATTAATCTAAGGCAATATAATTATTGTGCCACAATACGTAGATGTGGAAAATAAGCCTTATACTTGCTGCCAACCACGGAAGTTTTTATAAGGTTTTAAAAACGGACAGGATTATTCGATCTAACTAAAAAAAATTTAAACTAATCAATAATTCAGTTCAATTTTATCTAACAATTTTTATATATAAAAATTGAGCGGTTCAAATTTTTATCAATTGAATCAGATGATTTGGTCCAATTTTTAAAACCTTACATTTCTTTTAACCGACACATTTCACTTTATGATAGTAAATGTTAAATTTTGATAATCTCGATATTTTCAAAGATTGGTGATTTAATCTCAAAATAAATTATCTTTATACTTTTAATTAATGTGAGAACATTAATTAATGTGTGTGTATATATATATATATATATAACTTTTAATTAATGTGAGAACATCACAACTTAATATCACCTCTTCACACATGTTTGATGTGTGAAATATGCTATTAAATATATGTAAGAAAATTCGTTTTTGAATTAGATTGACTTCAATATTATTTTGAATTTTCGTAATATTTATTTTGGAAACAAAGTGGTACATTATATAAGAGAAATTTACGTCTTTACTTAAAATATCTACAAGTATTAATTATTAATTAATTATTATACATAATTTTTAATTATTATTCCATCAATACAAAAATTTAATAAATGAACGAAAGTAATCATATAGAAATATAAATATAGAATTGTTTGTTGTTTCAAGGTATAATTATATAAATTGCATTTATTTTTTATTTTTTACTTTTTAATTTTTAAATTTTTAAACAAAAAGTAATTAGGTTTCATTTTATCGTTTTCGAATTTATAAAAATTTTATAAATTATATATATATATTATAAGAATGATTTTATTTTATTTTTTATTTTTCACATATAAAAGTTTTATTAAATATTTTAATCATAAAATTGTGGTGAATTTTTGAATAATGTAGTTATAGCTGTACAGAAAAATCTGCAATTGTCTCTGTAGAAGGGTTTCATACATCAAAAAGTCTTATATTATAGATCTCATTAGCTAGTATAATTATACAAAGATGATTGGTCAATTATGAGTATAATATAAATATTAAAATAATCATAAAAAATTAAAATTGTATTTCCGAAAGAAATTGCGTCTCATTATCGTCAAAATGTAATGCGAAATTATGCCCTTAGCGGATGCACACTCTTTTTACTATCATCAATGCGAATTCTTGATGTCTAACACTTAGGCATCTTAATTTATTATATAATAATAGACATTGATGTATTTTTATTTTAATAAAATATTTTATTTTTATTTATTTTTATAAGTTTTACTTCTTATTTATTATATAACGATTTTATAACGGTTCATTACTGATTAAATTTCTAAACCTTTCGTTTGACTAGTTTGATGTTCGGCTTGATTTTTAAAACATTATTTTTTTTTCTTCCGACAGTTACATAATTATAGAATTTGCTTATTGATATATGGTTAGATGTGCAATGTTACCTCAAGGACGGTAATTTGTGGCTTTTGTTTTCCATTTAAATAAGAATAACCCACATCAATAATTGTGTATTTTTAAGTAGGAATACCTTTTAAGAGTTCCTTTTCTTTGTCGAATGAGAATTGCATTCCTTAATAGGATATTAAAGTTCTCGTTTTCAAAAATTTTCGACTTTTGGTAAAGCATATCAATGGGTGTGTATTTATAAAATTAAGAAAAAATATTTTTGGTTTTTATGGTAAAAATATTCTTATGCTCAGTCAACAAAAACAAAAATATTTAAATTTTGAAGACAGCAAAATTAAGGAGTAATTATTTATTGAAATATACCTACTTCAAGAGTCCAATCGAACAAGATTATTCTAATTCAGTTCCACGTCTAAAAGAACTTTTACGCTGCGTTTGGTCGCTATCCCTGGTAGCTGGAGACGGAACGAAATAAAAATTTG
>JANVCL010000008.1:20025458-20035771 GCA_026546855.1 Erythroxylum incrassatum | reverse complement strand
TCATTCACTTTACTCTCATAATCCATACAAATTTACTCAAATATCAAAGTCCTCAAATCTTTTCTCATCAATTTTTCCTAAGGCACAAAATATCTATAACACAATTCATATACAAATACACGCATTGAATTTCATTTAATATTTCTAATTTTTCACTTGAAAATTGGGGTCCAACAAGTTATATCCATTTGCACATCTCAAAAGTTTATCTTTGTCATCCCTTTGTATAATTAGTAGTTTATAATTGCTTGTGATAAACCCCTAAAACCTATTTGACTCACCTTAGCCCTAGCCACATTACAACCCGAAACAAAGTCCTTTTGATCTATCTTAGCATGTAATCATTGTGGAGGAGAATTGGTACATTAGCAAGCCTAGGATAGTGTGGTTTCTTATAAGAAGTTTGAGCAAAACAGTAGCCATCAAGCATTTGAGAGAAATGAGTGCAATCCGTAAGGAAGGTTCATTTTGAATTTATACTTACTTTTAAGTGATGTTTCATAGGTTACTTAATATAGTTTATTTTTTGTTAAAATTTTACTTAAATACCCTTATTTTTTACAAAAATTCATTAAACTAGTTGATATGCCTTCATATAATCATTAGATCCCTACTATTAAAGACTACAAAATTGGCCTAATTTGTCTAGTATGCTTTGTTACCCTTTTTTAGGCTAAAAAAAGAACCTTTATTATCTAGTAAAGGTATGTCTAATTAAAAGAGGATTTATTCACGAGAGGAGGTGGAGTTCTAATTAAAGAATAATTAAGCTACCTACTAAAAGTTGGATTTAGGCTTTAGTAGGATAGTTAAACTCCCACTATACTTTTTGAATGATTACATATAAAAGGAATATACGCTAAGGTAAGTTCTCATAACTACTATCATTAAATTTAATTAAAATTTTCTTTTCCTATCTTACTCTGTTAATTTGCACTAGTTTGAGCATCTTTTCACTCCAAATAATTATTTTTGCAAGATTATAAACTTAAGAATATTCTAACATGCTCATCCTAAATTTAGTCTACATAAAATCCCAAATATATAAGTTATCATTGTGTCTAAATCATTAGAGGTAGAGCTAGTTGCTTAACACTTTTTTAATTTGATTTTGTATTGATACTTATAATATATATATAATAGATCTACTTCCTTTTGTTCCTATAAACAAAAAACAAAATTGTTACATTATTAATGATTAGTAATAGAAAGTATGAAAAAAAATCAATCTTTTCCGTGAGAGATTTCTCTAAATCTTAGGTTTTAGCAAATTTCTAAGTGACTTCTTGTTATTGTTATGTTTATACGTGGTGACATTTGACTCCCAAAAGTGTGGTTTTGAAAAGTTTTCTTGGACGGATACTTACATATATTTCGTTATGGGCCGTAATCCACCTTCTAAAGAAAGGGGCTAACAAACCGTTTTACTGAAAAAGGTGAAAAAACTTTTTAAACCATTAGATTTTAAATTCATTTTCCACCGTAAACTATAAACCGTCCATCAAAATCAAATCTTTGATTTAAACCATTAGATTTTAAGAACACAGTACTAATTTATGAGCATTTATTTGTCGAACATACAGTGACCTTGATGGCCAAATTAGGCGTCAACAATTAAAGAAGAAAATAAAAAGATTTAAGTGCGAAAATAGCAAGGCAGATGCAAGAATCTTGTGGGGACAATTGTTAATGGTACTATGATTGGAAAGCTTCAACTGTCCATTCCACCTCGTTGAAGAAAATTGCGGGAAGTACTGCAAATGGAAAGCTCAAGTGTCCAATGCACTTGGGTTAAAGAAATGTTCTTCAACTGTCCATTGCATCGTACTTGAGTTAACAAAGAATAGAGAGAAACAAGTTCACTAGGGGTTCAGGCTCAGCAATTGTCAAATTATCAAGAATCTAACGGAAGAAGCAGAACATAAGTCCGATAGGGACAACAGATTGGGGCTCATCAATGTAAGGAATTTGACATGCTAAAATTGTACCCAGTAAATGTTAAAAGACTCTAGCTAATAACAACATCGTCCAATATAAATCTTGCTGATATGTAGAATATAGAAATATTTAATAGTACATAGTCTGATAGGGACAACAGATTAGGACTCATCAATGTTAGGAATTTGACATACTAAAATTGTACCCAATAAATATTAAAAGACTAGTGAACAACATTGTTCGGTATAAATCTTGCTGATATGCGAGATATAGAAAGGCTTAATAGTAAGTAGTGTTCACTCAAAGTAGCTGAGAAGAGAGGCTATTTCTAAATTAAAAAGAAACACAAAAGAAAAGGCAACAAAGACAATTGCTTCCGAGCGTAGTGCTCGCCAAATTCACAAGTCCTTTGCATGTCTTAACGGTAGCTCCGGTAGATTGGGCTGTACATGCAGCTCTCTGCATACTTAACAATGTTCTTAGGACGGGGGAGACGCGATGCAACACCTAAACGTTATATTTTTTAAAAAATAAACAACATCAATAAATAATGCAGGATATTGCTTTTATAAGCTGCTACACAAATCTGAAAAAGAACTCACCAAGTTCATATGCCTTGGCAGCTACTTCAGCCGCGATGTGAGCTGATATCTTCCGAATGTTGGAAAATGGTGGGTAAATGAGTCCCTTGTCCAAGTTTTCCTGATTGACTTGTGCAGCCAACGCTTCCGCTAGAAAAAAGATGGTGTTATGAGCAGTTAGTTTAGGCTCGTAAGAAGCAAACACTAGTATCATTGTGAGGGAAAGTGAATATATTAAACTGCAGGAACATTTATCAGTTCACTCCCCCATATAAGCTAAAATTTCCCACAAAAAGAGTTTATTCTATAGGCCAAGTACTTACAGGCTGCCAAAAGCATGTCATCATGCACACGGATGGCACCTGATATTATCAGACCCAAACCAAATCCAGGGAATATGTAAGCATTGTTTGCCTGAATAAGACAATAAGCGGCCAACTAGGGTCAGTTTCCAGTAATAGAATGATCTATAAGATCAATACATGGTAAACAATAATACCTGACCAGGCACCAAGACTTTTCCGTTAAATTCAACAGGATCAAATGGACTTCCACTGGCAAAAATAGCGCGACCCTGTAGATGAACAATGATGGGAGTGAATATGGTGTAAACTAGTTCTATTAGTTTGGCAAGCCCCACTACTGTTATATGTATGAATAATTGAAGTAATATCAGAAAAGGGAAATTTGCAGTTACCTCACTCCATGTATAAGCTTCTTCAGCTGTGCATTCAGATTGCGAAGTAGGGTTGGAAAGAGCAAGAATTAGCGGTTTCTGTGCCACAAGCAACATGTTTGGGTCAGGTAAATTTCTTTATTGCGAATGTAATGAGACAATTCCCTGCATTTTTCTGTGTTTCAGAGAGCAAGACAGTGAACCTCGTTGAAGGATGCCATGGCCTGAACCACCTCCTTTGTGAATGTTTTTCCAGCTCCAGATGATCCTATCAACACTGTTGGCCTGATTGCCTGATTGATTGAACTTGTAAGATTCAAGGACGAAGCATGAATATTTCTCTGCTAATGTAAGTGGATATACGAAGATCAATTTAACACCTTAATGGCATCTAAAAGCCCTTTGACGGGTTCGTGCTCATGAGCCCAAGGCCTCTTGAAGTGTTGAAGGGACTCCTTACGGGAGCTAACGATCAGTCCCTGAAAAACAAAAGGCAAAAATTTAAACATGCAGATACGTGTTCAATCATTTCAGTTGCATAAAACTTCATTAAAAATGATATAAAAAAAAAGAATCTTTTATAGGATATAGCAAAGACTATACCTTTGAGTCGACAAGCCATATCTTCTTGCGTGTCTCCTCAAGGGGAGCTTTTTTCTATAAAACAAAGGCATAGTATCAGCAAGAAGCTAGGTCAAAAAAAAACAAAAAAAGTGGAATGATATTACTCATAAACTTAGCAAGAAGGTTATAAGTGAATCCTTGGAGGCTTGGGTGGGACGAGGGGAAAACAACCACTACACTCAGTTCTGCTGCTCAATTTGGGCCAATGATTCCCCAGTAAACAAAAGAAAAATAGTAAGTTCTTGAATATTACACAGGGCGAGAGCAATGCAATACCTGCTTTGATATTTCAAGAGCTATAAGTTCAGCTATACCAGTTCCTGCCTGCATCATCAGAGAAGCCAGAATTTAGAAACAAGAACACATAAGGAGGCAAAGATTAACACCTATACAGTTAACTATCAGGCGTGATCATTGTGCCTGAAAGTGTGTGCATGCCTGTCTTCCAACTTTGTAACACATTTACTAGAGCATAATTTGTTTTCTTAACTGTTTGGATTCACCTAATCATTTCTCTCATGACCTATCCACCAGTGGCAAACAGAAGTGGTTGCTTCCTTAATTAAAGCATAGGAAGCAAGTTATTCTATAAAGGATGCAGTCCGATTAGATGAGCAAATAAATCGATGAATTGCCTTAAAAGTGAGTGGATAGTAATATATCGTTAAAAAAATAACAAAGAACAAATGTTCTTTTCAAGACATTTTGCCATTTCATTCTCACCTCTCCAGCCCCCAAGAATAAGAAAGTATGATCAGTCAAGGTTCCACCAACTAATTTCAAGGCTGCTATGAGCCCGGCTAGCACAACTGATGCTGTTCCCTGCAAATGAAATACTTGGCAATTTAGATTTCCTGTTAAGGACAAATTAGAGCACCAAATTTAAAATATATGTAATTTTTACACCATATTACCTGTATATCATCGTTGAACACAAGATGAGTTGATCTATACTTTGCAAGCAACTCAAAAGCATTGTGATTTGCAAAATCTTCAAACTAAAAGGTTCACAAAATTCATAGCAAAATCAGGCCCCAAAACTTTAAGGTTAAACAGGCTAGACATGATGTCATAACTGATTTTGCATACCTGTACAAGGACTTTCTCCCCGTAACACTGTTTAACTGCAGTCATGAATTCATCCAGAAGTTCGGCATATTCCTAGGCCAGAAGAAAATTCCACTTTTCTTTAGCAATATTTTTTCAAATTGCAAGAACAAAACTGGAAGATTGGTTTAAGTGATTGTACCTGGCCTGTTGCTCTCTTATGCCGAAGTCCAATATAAAATTCATCATTCAACAACTGCTCATTGTTTGTGCCAACATCAATTGTTACTGGAAGGCACTGCAAGTTTTAAAGTTAGGAGCATGCCAATCGAAAACCAGAATTTAACCAATCATCATGTCCAATGGGGAAATTAACTGAATTACTTGACATTTAGAAATAAGCAAAACAAACGTAAAATTTTAGTAAATGACTTGAACCTATTCTTGGATCAAAATCTATCATCAGGAATGTTATAAATCGAAAACCAGTAAACGAGTCTTATGTGGTTGAGGTTGGATATGCCGCACTTGTCATCACATGTTCAAACTTTTGACCAGGATAAAACATGCACTTTTTGTTTTTTGCAAATTCAAAAAGGCAAGCATGGGGTACACTGAATAACAATGTTGAGAGTGGTAATACATACAGCTGATGGACGTACTCCTCCTAGTGCAGTATACAAAGAGAGTTTTCCGACAGGAATACCCATTCCCTAACAATAATAAATAAATTCCATGAGGTCCATCTGTGATGGATTCAACAATTGGCACAAACAGAAAATTTTACATATCCAGGCTCCAGCTAGAAGAAAATCACAATGATTATCTTGTAAATGAATCGCTTTGGAACCAATACCTGGCATCCAAGATCTCCAAGCCCCAAAATACGCTCGCCATCAGTAACAACAATAACTTGTATATTTCTCTCAGGCCAATTCTTCAACACTTCAAGAATCTTGCCTCTGAAAAATTCCACTATGATAAACTCTCTAATGGTATCTTACTAAAATAAGTAACAAGAAAAAGAAAAGAAAATTTATGGCCGTACTTCTCCTTCAAACTGATGTAAAGACCCTGTGGACGCCTGAAAATGCTCCCATATTTCTGACATGCCTCACCAACTGTAGGAGTGTACACAACCGGCAGTAGTTCCTCCACGTTATCGATTAGAAGTTTGTAAAAAAGCCTTTCATTCCTCTCCTGTAAATTAAGGGGCCAAAGTTACATGCTTTCCCCTCTATCAGGGATGAGTAATCGCACTGAAAAGGCAAACTGCTATTCAGTTATTCAAGTCCATCTTCGTGATATGAAATGACTCAAATCTCAAATCAATATTTTTCTGGCTTGACTCGGTCTAGATTCATAAGAGATGAACATGCACCTGAAGATCCATCATGGCCATGTATCGCTGTAGAGGAACTTCATAGTTACGAAGGTTGTGGATCAATCTTTTTTCCTATAACCAATGATCGACCAGTAAGCAACAAAATCACACCAGGAACTTAGGATGCTAAATGTGAAAGAATGGACAATTAACAATGTCACTTCTGTTAACGAACCTGGAGCTCCTGAGTCATGGTTGCTGGGGGCAGAAGACCGCGCAAGTAATGGGCATCCCTCTCTTTCTCAGTGAATGCAAGGCCTTTGTTGTGGCGTGGGTCACGCAACAATGTATACCCACTATGACATGAGAAAAATTAATAGTGATCAATGAAAAGTTCGAAATTATGCAAATATAGATGTACGAAGTGATAACAAGCAACAAGAACAAGAGTTATGCATGCATACAAAGTTAGAGACTCAACAAAATTTTACTATCATATGAAATAATTGAAGGAAAAAAAAGAAGCAAGAAGAGTTGGCAGAGCTATCAGTTAAAGATCACATCAAAATGAAATATCAAATCTATTAATAACGAATAGCATATGTGTTAAGCGACCGTTTCACCACAATAGCTTAAGCTGTTGTGTAAGGCCAATTTAATTGGTTTTATATATTCACTGACACACCCCCTTAAGTGAAAACCTTTTGAGCTTGAAACTTGCACATGCTCACTTTACCTTGTACTACATAATAGGTGGGTAGTAGGATTTAAACTCAGGACCACTTAGTTACTACTTAGTTACAAAGGCTTTGATACCATCTTAAGTGATCGTTTTATCACAATAGCTTAAGCTATTATGTGAGGCCAACTTAATTGATTTTATATATTCACTGACAATATAAATAGTGAAAAAAAATCTGCATCCCGCATAAATCATATAATATAATAGGGTAGCAGCACGAAACCAGCAAGCATTCTTAATCCTGCCGCTATAGCCCGGATAATGGGAAATTTTCCAATATAATACATTTTGTGTTGTTTTTTTTTTCGGTAAATATACATTTTGTGTTGTTGAAGTGTTTCTTATGCTGCAAGCGTCGTGTCAAGCTTGCTTGGAAAATCTAGAGCCACTAATCCTTAGATCTATCGTTGTCATAGACATAAACTGCAACTTTCTAACCAACAAAATATGGTATTAAGCAGAACAAACATTTTCTTCATGAAATTCATGTACTTTTCTTAATTAGCCTAAGTTTCATTTAGGAGATGTATAGTATAAGATAAGGTCATAAGCTTGGATTAAATCTTTACAAACTCCGATCAAACGTAGAAACCAAATAGCGTAAAATAATAAACTGCGCATATGAAGCCCGAAGATCAAAACTTCAGATGCCATTAAATCCATGCCAACATGATATTGCTCATAATATATCAATCAGCAAGACAACGCATACTGGACCGAGAAAATTAGAGTAGTGAACAAAATAAAACTGAAACTCTTACCTAGCAACAGAGGTAGTCCAGGGGGTAGCAAGCTGTTCCTCCGTGGCAAAATCCTCACCATGCACGTCCTCGACACCCCCACCCACAAGAGCATCGTTTATCTCGTCCACTGAATGACCACCATTCATCATTGTACTCTCCATCACAGCCCAAACCTTTCTCTCTCCTCCTCCACAACCCAGAACAAGCCTCTGCAAGTAACAGAACGCTGAAAAGACGACAACCCAAGAACGAAAAGCGCACAAGACAAGAATTTTAACTCGGTGTTCGGCAAACAGAAGACAAAGCCCGTCCTTTTATAGGCAAATGAACAGAAACCCAAGAATTTCCAAGTCAAATTCTTGCAGAAGTTGTTCAAACATCGGAAAGATTGATTTTGACAGGGTGGGTTTCAATGTCAAAAGAGAAGAACGTGGACTTTGCACGTGTACAATTTACGGGAGGGAGGGAGAAAGAAAGAAAGTGAGAGAAATGTTATGCTGATGATATTCTGTTTAAAAGAGAGAAAAATTGCAAGAATTAAGAGTGTCAAATAGTTAATGATGAGTACCACAAACGTACGTCGGCTGAGGGAGATCATATTCATGGAACGTGATGAGCATGTGTGTGTGGAGTTTGCGCGTTTTCTCTGAGAGAAAAACAACTCAAAGAAGAGTTTAAGTGGGATAAGATAAATGAGACTACGTGGTTTCTTCTTCAAGTCCATTTTCCTTTATTTGCTTTCCTTTCTCCTTCTTGCTCTTCTTACAATATGGATGCCATGCACGTCTGTCCGAATCGGATAAATAAATTATTACAATCAAACTGGATGTGTATGTTAGTCCTTATTAGTAATTTGAGGAAAAAACTGGCTTTTACATTGCTCCTTGGAAAATACTAATTCCAAATTAAATTGATTTTCTCATCCATAAGTGAATGCATCTGCTTTTTTATTCTAAGAACTTCCAATTCTTGTTTGTTGGTGGGAAAATCAGAAGAATCGGTTTGGTATGGTGGCGGTAGGCAGATGAGGACTACAGACACCAACGGTCAAATTTGTGGTGAGGCCGAACTTGAGCTTTTATGAGTACGTTCCAGAAGAAGCCCGTTAGGACTTTGACCATAAATAGTAAATTAATCTCATACTGAATGGATTCGTCAATTTATTTTACTTTTTGAGATTTGTCTTCTTCAAACATGCGTTTTGTCTTTCTTTCCAGTTGGTTCAGAGCTTACAAGAAAAGTTGGTCGCCCGTCCACTTTTTACGCGGCAACTCGTACAGAGTTAATGGTCTTTTATTGGACACGTGTAATTGTCTCCTTTTAATAATATAAAGTATTTCTCCTTCTTTTAAGGAAATATATATGTATGTATGCTTTAACTAAGATCTCCTTAATAGCAACTTATGATCCAAGCCACCTGTCACCTTTGTCTTTATCTCTGTTTCATTCCTATCGTCACTATTCTTTCTCTGTGCCAAGATACTATCCTCATTTGTATCGATCATCTTGTGTATGAGAATAATTATGAGATGCAAATTTGGAGAGGAGTCTTTTCTAACCTAGTAACTCGTATAACACGTGAAATAGTCGTAGCTTTATGAGCTATTATGCTTTTATCTATCTTACCTAAAAATGAACAAAAGCATTTATGGTTTCTTCCTTTTTTGATCACCTCCTTTTTTGATCACCTTAGTGACTCTTTGGCTTTGTGAATTCCCTTCTTTTAATTCTAGAATAATGTGTTCAATCTTGATAGAAAGGAAGAAGAAAAAGAAAATGAAAGAAAAATGAACGCGCGTCGTAACGCTAATCAAAATTAAAATAACTAGACTACTACTATAACAGTGACGAATTTAGGTCGATTCCACAGAGAATGCGTGTAAAATTTATGAAATGAAAATAACCGGTGTTTACACTTAATGGGGGGTTTTGGTTTTTTGAAAAAAAACTAATTAAAGAAAACATACAAAAATAATAAAAAACGGGAAATTTGGTAGGGACCCGGTGGTTCAATCTCGGCCTAAACCCTGACTAAACAAATTTTATTAATTTGTTGTTCTTTAATCTCTCCTAGAAACTATAAATCGTGGGTTAAAAATTAACCCAAGTTTTCTCTTAGGTTTTGTTTAATCAAGATATGATCGTTGATTAAACCTAACTACCTAACAACTTAGGATACGATCTCTATATTTAATTAAGCAGTACCATTACGAATTAGAAAAACCGATTAATCAAGGCAACAACCACATACGATGCATCATTTAACCTAGGTCATATTATCCTTAATGATTACGAATCATTAGTCGCTACAAATGAATTTCAACACAGCAATTACTGATTATATTGAAATTCTAACAATGGGTTTGAAATTGACAATTCAATGAACGCATTAAAATTATCAAATCACAATACCCAATAGGTGTTGGATCGGAAAAGGAAAGCATGCATTATTTGGAGAAACGATAGATTTCAAAACTTTTAAGAAATCATTTTGCAACGGAAGCAACATATCCAAATCATCATGCCAATCTATATATGATATGGTATAAGGATAATAAAATCATGAACAAGATGAAGAGAATTACCGACTCCTTTGCTACAGCTTTAAATCCTCGCTGCGCTATCCTCTCCTTCTTCT
>JANVCL010000008.1:19997306-20024537 GCA_026546855.1 Erythroxylum incrassatum | reverse complement strand
AAAAAATAAGTGTTTTACAATGCTTTAGTGGGCATTTCAAGCCCCTTTACAACATAATCCAAAAATACAACTTATAAAAGCAACAATTTCTCAAAATGCATATAAAGCATTGTTTTACAACTTCTAACTTCAAATGATCAAAAGAACAAAAATGCAAATTGGAGTAATGCCTTGGCACTCATCCCGATCACTCGCTAACTTGCTCGTCACCTAAGGGGGGGAAGGTGAGGGGGTGAGCTTAACACTCGTGGGTAAAACGTTTATATTCGGTAATAAGCAAAAACCATTAAAACATTCAAGATCATAGCAATTTCTCACATTATCCATAAAACATATATTTCTCAACTTTGTTAAAAACCAAAATCACAATTCACATAATTCATACATTCATTAAACTTGCCAATACATTACAACCAATCAAACACATCAAAAACAATTTAACACATCAAAATGGTTCGGGTGGATCCATAACAGAACGTACTACACATTTCCCATAAGGGTCCTGTGTAGCCGTGAACTGAACGTACTATCGCAATCCCATAAAATAGTTTTGTGTAGCCGTGAACTTATGGGAGTCCGCGAGGGAGCTCCATGTCATTAGCGAGCAGGCGGGAGAAGCCTTTAGACAAGTGCACTTGACATACTTAGGAGACCATCACAAACCCACATAATCATGTATCTCATAACTAGCAAACAACTTGCCAAAATGACACATTTTGGAAATCTTGCCTTTCATGAACATGAACTATTTCATGTACTTGGTATTCCCTTAAAATCATTTCACAATTTCACAACCAACAATTTCATACCAAACATATAACCATTTTTTCAAATCATTCAAAACCCCAATACAACAATTATAAAGCAATTTGAAAGCATTCTCGTATCAATCAAAATTCACTCACAAACTCATATACAAAAAAGCATGTAACACCTTATCAAGCATTTAAAGATCAATAAATGTAAAGTAGTTGGAAAATCAATTAATTGCATTTATTAAAGAACATTTAATAGCTTATTTACTCAATTATAAAAATGTCACCCACCTTGATATCCTTGCTTGAATGCTTGTTCAAATGGGTCTCTCCTCTTGCTCCTCTTGCCTCCCTTGCTCTTCTTCAACCATAACACAAAAATCCCAATTTAATAGAGTTCAAATTGGAAAACCTAAAGAACCCAATGCATGAAATTGATCCTCGAATATCTAAACTCATCCATTTCCTAAGCTCTTTGAACCAAAACCACTTCAAAAATCCAAAACATTTAAAACCACTTACCTTGAATCTTCACCCAACAAAGGATTTTCTTAGCTCTAATGGAAGCTTGCACCTTCCTCTTCCTTTTTCTCTTCTTGCTCACTCTCAAAATCCCTCTTGAACACAAAGAAAATGGAAGCCCTAACCTTTTTCTTCTTTTTCTCCTTTCTTCTCTCCACCTACGACTCTCCCTCTCTTCTTTCCCTTCAATTTTCGTTTCCCTCTCTTCTAAATACAAGACCACTCTTATTTCTTCCCTTTTATACCATTTATGAAGCCAAAAAGTCCAACCTACCCTTACTAATTAGCTTAGGAACTTAAATGCTTAAGTGGTCTCCCCATACTACCCCTTAGGCAACTTAACACTTCATCTTTAATTCAATTAACTCATGCCACCTAATCTCCTTAATACTAACATGCTAATTAATCCCAATACACATAAATCTTGCAAGACTCCAAAAATATTTAATCATGCTTAATCAAATAAAAGAAAAAAAATTTAGGGGCCAACATGGAAGACAAGTTAGGATGCCTATATATAGCTCATTCGAGCTCTACTCTTCTCACTTGATCAGAGAGAATATTCTTTGTATTCTTTTGAGGGAAAGTATATAAAGTTGGTTTTAACCGTATCTCTATGTTTCTTTGTTGCCTTTGTTCTTGTTGCTTTCTTAGCAGTGTTTCTTAGAGTGTGTGCGAAGTAAACACTTTGAGGGTTCGTTGAGGGGTGAGTTTTGCTTAAACGGATCTAAGTGAGATTGCTGTGTAAAGGGTGTTGGCGATAGACTTCGGAGTAAGTTCAAGTCCCAAAGGTGACATTTGTATCAGCTACCATTAAGAGTTTTTCAAATTAGATTCAGGATTCAAAAAAATTATGCACTAAATAATTTGAAGTATTTTAAGGATTCATTTAAGGATTGCTTTAGATTTTAATTATAAGGAAGTAGATTTGTTCCGGTTGAAATTAGAGTTAAACGAGTTGGACTGTATATTATAACTTCGTAAGGCATTGCCTTTCATTTTTGGAATGCATTTTGATTATTTTTTTTAGAAAACAAAAATTGAATTGATATTTAAATAGTATTATAATTCATGTTATACCTATGTGGAGTGTCAAGAGTAATACTCTTATAAAGAATACTAACATTGGAATTTTAAAATTGTTTAAGACAAAATTAAGCACTAAAATAACTATTATCCCTATTGGCTTATGGTTAAAATCAAATTTTCTTTTATTCCTTAAATAACTATCAATTATTCTTTCAATATAGTTGGAAAAAAAAGACTCAAAAAGGATTTTGGAACTCCTTTCTTAGATTTAATTTTAAAATATCATAGCCAAGTATATATACATATAATAATTTTAGTAAATCATTAATTAATCCATAGAATTACATAGGATTTTTTTTAAAATTAACTGGCTAATCTATTGAAATTATTAATTTAGGCTATTAACTTATATACTAAACTTATCAATTTACCAAGAATGAATTTATAAAAGAAGATTTAAATATGTATGTGAAACTAAACACAAACAGCACAAACGTTCCGGGCGCAGCACATGAGCATCAGTATGGCTATGCTGCACCTCGCAAGCTTTCAAACGTATTGACATATAGGGTTTCTGAATTCCGAATCCTGTGGAGTATTGAAATCCCTGACAAAATAAATAAGGGGGAAAAACTTTTACTTTTTCCGTCCCCGTTTTGGGTTAATTCATGGAACGTCTCCGTCCTAGACCAAGATTGGTGTTTTCGGGGTTCTTAAAGGCTGAGGTATGCTCTTTTTTGACAAGGCTTCGTAATTTTGTTCTCCATCAACCATTTGTACATCTGGGTATCTTCTGTTTCTTCGTTTCTTTAGCGATCGGATGATATGCTTTTCAAATTTTTTAAAGCCTCGCATGTGTTTGTCAAATTTATTGGGCTGTGGTCATTTCACTTCCTTATTTGTTTAAGCATGGGCAAATTTAAGTCATTGAATTGGTGTTCATTTTCTCTCGCGCTTGCCCGAGCTGATTTTCTTATAAAGAATAGCTATGTCGAAGCTTTATTGATTTCTTATTAAGAATATACGGTGTTTTAATTGTTAATTTGAGGTAGCCATCTTGTTTTAGATATTCTAATTAGTAAATCGTTCAAACTTTTGAGCTTTTTCTATCAGAAATGTGTGCCTTCTGATTATGGAGAAACGGCAGTTCATTCTTTATTATGAACCGAAACATCTGTGAAGCATCTATCATATTGCTTATGCTTTGTTATTGCTGTATGTTGCCTCCAGATTTTTTTTTTCGTTTTGAGTTTTGGTGCCTCTACTTGTTCTTTTAGATTGTATTGGTCAAATCTTTCAACTATTAATGTTGCTTCCTATTTATTGTGTGGGCATGCTGTGTGATTTTATTAGTCTCGCATGCAATGGTACAATAAAATGTTTCCGGATTCAATTATTTATGCAGGTTGAAAAGATGGAGAAAATGCTAAAGGAATCAGAGAAACCATTGAACAAGGAGTTTTATCAGAAAATTGCCAGAAGTTTTAAGTGAGTGAGCTTCTATTTTATTGTAGTTTTTCAATCACGATAATGTTAGGTCACTCTTAATAGGATGCTTGACAACCAACCTTCCCACACCCTATCACCAGAAAAGAAATAAAGAGATGATGTACATGAGTCTCCTGTCCCCCGCAGCTAAAAGGAAGTTTATTGAAAATTTATGGTTTTGTGGCAGTCGGACCTCATGTTGTATGCTGTCCTGTTATTGTTTTTATTACTTGACAGATTCCTTTCTTTCCTGTTTTCACTTTTGTATTCTGATATGTAATTACTTCTAATAGTCACCGTTCAAAAGTGATGGGTGTCTTCAAGGTGACGTTACATTCAATTTTGTCCATAATGCCAACAGAACCTTTTTATTTCTCCAATTAGGGTAGTCTTGTAGCAGAACCTTTTCATTTCTCCAAATAGGGTAATCTTGTAGTGTTTCTTGGTTAGTGATGAGTGTTGTACCTAATTCTTCTCACTTTTGCTTATGTTCTTGCAGTTCTTCTTCTGGTCGTGCTGGAAAACCAATTGTTAGATGGACTGAGGTTCTGCATTGTTAAACCTTTCTATCTTTCTGCTATTTGTTCATGCTACACTTGTTACTAACTTTCTCATGCAGTGATGACTATGACCTGCTTGTGTGTATCTCACTTTACAATGATTTTTAGGTGCAAAGCTGGTTCCAGAAAAGTTCACATTGTTTCCCAGCCAAGGTTGTTACTTCAACTGATACCTCAAAAGATGAATTTTCACTTCCTGAGGCTAGCCCTTCAAATAACAAAGGTGATTTTAAAGCTTCCCTTGCTCCCTGAGGGAATGTCCAGAAACAAATGAAATTTAATTAGTTACATGCCGTATTTTCTTGCTTCTGGTACTTCACATTTAAATTGTCATGCAATGATTATTTGTACGCACCAGAGCTATCTTTTCTATCACTAGAGTTCATCTTCCTTTAATTGTTTGTTCTGGTTATGAAAAAGTCTGCATTAACATCTTTAAGAGAGGAATTGATTCTCGACTTTGAATATTTGATGGAAGGTGATCAAAAGAAATGCAAACCTCCATGGATATATTTAATTGTACTGTAATCAATAACTGTTTACATTACGAGAACCACTTGACATGCAGTTGGGATCAAACTCAGGGGAAGGCAACTCACTTGAGGGGTTAGATACCCCTAAATTTATTGTCATTCACTTGGATGTCCTTGTAGTTTTTACCAAATGCAGATGCATTTTAGACACTGATTTAATAATCAATGACAAAATTGAGGAATTTCCGTGTTAATATGGTTGAGAATATTGAGGTAGATGAGCAACAAAAGAGAATTTTGTAAAGTCTTTTCTCCTTGGAGTTCCTTTGCCTGTACGTCTTCACAGTTTTTATACATGAATTTAGTCTCAGTAAAGCAGCCAATTCTTTCCACTCTTTGTTGAACTTCTGTGCCTGGTGTAAGCAGCCAATCCTTTACATTATTTGTTGAACTTCTGTGCCTGGTGTTGGCTCTCTAAAAACCTTCAATATGATAATGATTTCATTTCCAATAACAATGGTGTTTGTTCTAAAGCAGAAGAAAAGGTACCAGATCTGTCTGAGTTGGAATTTGAGGCCAGATCATCAAAAGATGGGGCATGGTTAGTACAAATTCTGTCTATTTATAGCTATTTTGATTTGTGTATCTCTACACATAAAATATGCCTAGATGGTTAAAGCCTCAAGGGCCTTTTTTGAGGCGATAAAAGTTATCAAGGATCAAAAGGACCTTCTTGGACCTTGAGTGTAATGTCCATTTCAATGCCTATATCTTCAAAAACTATGATCTCTAGTGCTTATTAGAGAATGTTAATTTTACTTTGGTATATACTTAACAAGAAAACCTTCATTTTGATCTTTTATGGGAAGTTTGTCTCAATGAATTGATTTCAGTGTTTACTGATTTCATTTTGGCAGGTATGACGTAGATATGTTTATCTCTCATAGGTTTCTCGCATCAGGAGAAGCTGTAAGTGCATATTTAGATCGTAATATGGTGCTTTCTATATTCAGGAGAGATATTTTGCATGTTAACATTAATGCAAGCATGCTACTTCAAAGTAGAACAAAAATTGAATTCTGTCTGCCAAAACAAATACGGCAAGAACCATGAAAATTGGTTTCAGGGGTACTGTAGACTTAATTCATTGGATACGAGAGTATCAGACAATTCTTTCAACAAATTATGTGATGAAAAATATCATTTGTTAAAGGAAGTTCGTGTTAGATTTGTGGGATTTGGAGCTGAAGAAGATGAGTGGGTGAATGTGAAAAATGCAGTGCGAGAACGCTCTATACCTCTTGAGCATTCAGAATGTCATAAAGTACAGGTTGGAGATCTTGTATGCTGCTTCCAGGTGATTTCAATCGATTATCCACTAGTTTTCAGCAATTGTCTGTTTACTTTCTCCGCTGAGAATTAATGGTTATACCGCCTTGAAATAGGAAAGGAGGGATCAAGCAATCTATTATGATGCACATGTAAAAGAAATCCAAAGGAGAATGCATGACATAAGGGGTTGCAGGTGTCTTTTCTTGATTGAATATGATCATGATAATACCGAGGCAGGTGCCAGTAATTCTGCTTTTCATCTTGATAGTTGCGTTACATAGAAACTAATGTTATAGATTTCTTATTTTTGTCAGGAGCAAGTTCGATTGAGAAGAGTGTGTTCCAGACCGACTTATTAACTTAAAGTCCAGATCTTTCTTAGCAGTTTAGACTTTGAGTATATGTGTACTGAAGTTGAACGCCTGTACTCATATAAACAGATATCTACATGCCCTAGTATAATTAAATGTTTGTGGTCACATTGTATCATTCATCTATTATTCCAAATCCCAATTATTTGCCCACATGAATTCTTTTTCCCTTTTATCTCATTTTGTAGCATTTTCAATTGTGAGGGCTTCTTCAAATCAGCAAAGCCTCCAAATGCTAAGACACTTACACAATGATAGTAGATCCCTCTAGCTTCTGTTTAGCATCTTAAGGAACGGATTGGAAATGAATTTTGTTGTAGCCTGTACTTCATCATTCTCAAGTATTGAAATTATTGTGTCTAATAAAAATCCTCAATCAAATTTGGGGCTGCTTGCTCTTTCAATAGTTAAGTCAACGTATTAAAACTTAACGTTGAAACTGACGGTACTGTAGAAAATTATTTGCAGTGTGTAGACCGAAGTCCGTAAAATCTAGATCCCAGTTAGCAATCAGCAGGGCTCTAAATGGATGATATTGGATCGCATTCGATTGAGAACTGTCAACAGTTGAATACTGTACAAACCAAGCCTTCTTCCGGATCAACGATCTCCAAGTTTACAGTTGTATCCACCTTTTTGACACATTATAAATATACAGGTTATAAACAGTTTAATCAGGAGGTAATAGTAAAACTATCCTCAGTGCCTTAGGACTTCTGCACATGCTAATCATTAGCAGAGCATAAATACAGTTTAACAGTCAGTATTCTTAACAACAAAAAAATAATGATACTTATCTTCCGCACTTCAAGTATACAGCCGATCCATACAAATTCAAACCATAACGTAACACAGGTTGCCAAGTTCCTTAGTTAAATCCATAACACAGTTTCTGATGCACAATTTCTGTAATAGAAAAGGTTAATGATAGGTTACTTGTTAACACAATTTCTATGCTGAAAGCTCTATAGGCGTGTAGGGGAAGAGAGGGGGTGATGGTGATGAAGAGCTGCGTACCATAAGTATGAAGATGAAAGCCTTTGGAAGATGCAAGAAACAACTGAAGACGTTGTTGATCCCGATAAGCAAGGACAAACTGCCACAACAGAAGATGCAATAAGTAAGATGCTTCCAAAAATGGTTTGTAAAACCAAATAGCAGATAATCAATTCACTTACCAATAGGAAATTAAGAAAAGAGGATGCTATTTATAGGAAAACTTGATCCAACTCTGGTTTCTACTTGGATGCACAGATTAAGAGGGACTGAAGTTCAAAGTCCCACCACTTGTGCAGAAAATCAACAAGTTCTGAAACAGTACAAGATGTATTGCCCACAATTTTTCTGCTTTGGAAATCTTCTTGTGTGAAAACAACAATAATATCACCACACTACATAACAAACAAAATAAATGAAGTATTCAAAGGAAACCCAAGCAACTGTTAACATTAATTGTTATAAAAAATGGACTGGACAGAAAATATACAAGTCGATGGCTGAAATAAGAAAAATTGACTAGCAAATAACATAGGAAATGCACAACTGAAATGGTGCATTCAAATGGTGATGCGCAAAAAAAAAACAGTAGGAAGCAAATACTTGATGTATTAGGTCTGTGCCCATGTAGAGCAGAAGGCATAAGAAGAATAACATAACATTGGCAAACCCATTCTGTTGAAGATTTGATGGAGGAGAAAAAGAGGGTAGGGTACTTGCATACCCCAGAACAGGAAAAACCAAACCGATCATTTTTACATAGAAAATGCACCAGTTTGTTTATCCACAGGAACAGTTATAAGTATCATTCATAGCATAAAAGTGCATATTTGTGGAAGAAAAATTACAAAGTACTCACTAAAGTGTACAAATTAAGCACATCCGGATATCAAACAAGTATGGAAAGAAAGATCACAAGGATCATTTTCAATAAGTCAAGAAGAAGCAGCAAAGCAAAGTTTTAAGTACAGACTGTGGCCACTGAAGTCCACTGCAAAATCATGATAAGCCAGTCTCCAAAATTATCACCAGTGATGAAACTTAACCTGTGCACACACCTTCAACTAGGTGATCACTTTGTAACTATACAAGCTTCTTTAGGAACAAATAATTAATCCCATCCTAGATGATATGTAATTTCTATCATTGACTGGGAAAAATATTGACACAATTGAAAGACTGTGCACAGGTTTTTGTAAGAGATATTGTGTGATCGCGGCAGTAAAGTAGAATTTTGCATACATAGACTCCATAATGCAGAGATAAGTCGTTCTTATTTCTGCAGATCTTTGCTTCTTGGGCTTTTCTTCTATGTCATAAAAAGGCATCATGAAATCCCAAAATCCTTTGTGGCTCATGAGACAGTTCTACCATAGCAAACTGATGCAATATAGAGATTCTTTGCCCATTTCTCCTAAAAGATGAAAAGTAGATTGACAGTTAAAAAGTTGTTAATCATATAAGTCAATAAAATTAACAAATTATTGATATGAATATGAATACAGCAAAACAATAATAAGAATGAACTCAAAAACTAACCTTGACATGTGTACTAGGAAAAGCAGATGTTCGGAGTGTCTCCTGAGTTTCATCAGTAGGTTTTCTTCTTGGCACACTAAGAACAAAAGCAGCTTGGTCCCATGTCGCAGCTGTTGAAGTAATACGGTAGCCATTATCCCATCTATGATGAATCCCTTCACTGGGATACAGAAAATCCAACTCCACAACCTATCATCGTGGGGCATAACAGAAAAATATTAGAAGAAAATTTCTCAACTAAAAGCAGAGATCTAGAGAATTTAGTCAGACCTGATCTGAGAACCCTGCACCACGGGACATAACGATTGCCCATCTACTTCCAGCAGTGGCCATAGCAGTGACGTAGAAACCCTCTCTCCACTTTTTGTTGATCCACTTGAAAGGAAATGAATCACTAACCTTATATGATTGCTGTAAATACTGGGTGCCTATAGTCATCGAAGGTAAAGTTAAAATAAATTTTGAATTTTTTTTTTTACCTAGTAAGATTATAAAGATACATGGACTAACCCTTGGACATAACAACCAAAGAGCTCCCATTATTAGCTCCAGCAATTGCACTTATGTAGTAATTCTTCTCCCACTGTTCCATTATCCATTCCTTTAAAAATAAAGAATGAGTCAAGAAATTAGAAAAAGGCATTTAAGTTGCAATTCTAAGTGGCACAAAATGTCATTCAGATATGCAAAGCATATTAACCAACTCCGACTATTATGTAATACTGCTCAGGGATGTCCCTTAACCAACCTTGTGGAGGAAGTATGGAGAAAGCTCATAAACTTGGGCAGTAAACCCAGTGCCCGCATCCATGATTAAGGCCCATAGGTTTGAGCAAGAAGCCACACTACTAATAAACAATCCATCTTCATTTCCTTTCTCTATGTGCTGGGGCAGTCTAACATCTGCAACATTATAATGATACCTACAACAGGAGATGAGCACATCAGACTTGTTTTTACCTTCGCAAAAATTGAATTAACTTGATGGTAATTATCAGACACACACCTCTGCTTCATTGGTCGACGTGCGTTGTACACACTGATCCATTGTGTGGCAGGCATTCCAATCCTTACCTTTTTCTTTGGTTGTTCATCTTCTTCTTCTTCCATTGTCAACCGTCCCCTCTTATGACCAACCTGATATATGAGCTTCAGAATACAAAGATAACAGGTTAAAATGACATCCCCAATACAATAGAGAAATTTATGGATAATTAATCAACAATAATATGTCCATTCAAAAGACAAGAGGTACCTTCTGAGCACCATCTGTGTTTATAGGTCTGATATCTGGATTCGGACCAACAATCCCATCAAAAAGAGAGATGTATTTTGCATAGTTAGGCTCTTCATCAAACTTCAAATTCACAACATACTCAACAAACTGTCTAAAAGGCTGCGGACAAAAGCAACATAAAGTTTCAGGGGAGGTGGCCATCTTCTTTTTGCAAACAAGGAAACCTTTGTTTTCCCCCTACAGAAACAGCTGCATTAGTAAAATAATAAGGTCTATATGTTCATAAACCTTTGAGAGTAGATAAGCAGCAAACCTGATATCCTTGCCATGGAAGCCGGCCACGAAGAAGAAAAATAAGGGTGTATGCAAGAGATTCCAAGTCATCTCTCCTACTACCAGTTCTACCAAGATGGGCATGAACACTGGCATATCGCACTGTTCCCCTGAAGTATGGTCATGAATAAGCAACAATAAAGTTCAATGTCCCAACACAGTGGGCCCTATTGACAACAGAAAACAATTTACTCAACCTGAAAACATCTGGCCGTTGATCATATTCGACATGCAGTCCAGTTGCATTATCACGCCACCTAGTTGCTGTAAGATTAAATGTTAATAAAAAGAGTAAATATCACTATCTTTCACTCCAGAGATAGCACTTAGTTCCAAAAAAATAAAAGGTAGATTAAACTACTTACCCAAACCAAGGTCTACAAGAAACAACTTTTTCTCATCCAGGGTTCCTGGAGGGCCAAGCAAGAAGTTCTCAGGTTTCACATCTCCATGCACATATCTGCCAGAGAAGAATAAAAAAACATAATTATATTGATTTTCCTTTTCAGGGCATACCACATCAAAAGAAACAAGGTATCTCACTCAATCACAAATAACTTGTGCAGATTTTCCATAGAACAGATAGATAGATATGCCAATGATTGGAATAAGAACACCAAAAATCTGTAAATTTAGGCTCTTAGATTTTAGCATTGAAGATGTAAAAGTATAGGTTTACGAATCTGGCCTGCATATCTGTAAACAACTAGGATCTTACTAGGGTTGGAACAAACAAACTAATAGTATCACAACAATGGATTCCTAGAAATCATTTCTTTAGATTCAGAATCACTAGGGGGGGAAAAAAAGCATCAAACCTCTCACATAAGAGTTGCAGAATTCTATAGAACTCGCTCTTCTTAATCCTAACCTAATCGAGAATCCTTTAAAATCCCCATACTAATTCAACTTCTATTAACGCATAAACCTCAGTAAAATGTACTATAAAGGAAAATAACTCCTAAACTATTGTGAAAAATAGCAAAGAGACATTAACTAAAAAATCTTAATGCTTCAGCTAAACTCATTCTCTGTCAAGGTTGTTGAATAAAATTGTTACAGGAAGACTACAATGATGTTGCTGACAGTCACATGTTAAGAGCCTCATACATGACAGCTTCAGGATCAAAAGTAGATGTGTAATAAATGCATCAGGAATGTCCAATGTGTTCTCTATCCATAGAGCAAGGAAGTGAGTGCTAAATTGTACTAAAATAAGAATGATAAATGTTCGCTTGAACAATGTCTCCCACTATACGCAAATAACATGGAACAGTAAAGTGGGAATAATTGTATAATACCCTTTAGAGTGCATCTTCTCCAATATAGAGATAGCTTCAATAGCAATGCATGCAACCATTTCAATAGACATCCTGAAAGTTTAACAGGAAGACAAGGTTAAAGAATGAATAGAAATGAATCAATGTATTTCGCTCAAACAGGTTCATTCATAGTAGTAAACAAATGATAATTGAATTAAAGCTTCCAAAGGAACTTACGTATGTGAATTGTTGTTCCAAACATCCCATAAACTTGGCCCAAGCATGTCCATCACCTGAATGCAACAAGGATTCGTTGTGGTAATAGAGACGTAGGACGAACAGAGACCATTTTAACAGTTTGATGAAATACATATAAATTGTAAAATTGATGGTTTCTGGAAATTTAATTGAGCTGAAATTTAGGATTTTAGGGCTAGAATTCAACAAATTAACAATAGGTGCAGATCATAATCACTCCTAAAGTTTATATCAAGAACTAGGAATCACACCTAGGTTTTGAAACAAATAAAAATATAGGAACAACACCAATAGGATTTTAGAAATCACTTATAGAGTTTAAGAATCACTCCTAAGTCCTAATTGCCTGAGAAACAGTCTTAAAGAAAAAAATCAAAATAGAAACACTTTCCTTTCCTAGTAAGAAAAACTAGATTAATATGTTTATTCTGCATCAAAATAGCCTACTAAATGAGTAGCCTATAAAGCTAACAACTGCAAAAAAAGAAAGCTAATGTGAAGCTCAAACAGCATACCATAACATAGTAGTCACCCTGCCGACCTTTGTAATGAACTCGTGGCACACCATGGCTGCCTCCAAGGGCACTATACACGCAACAGGTATAAAAAATGTCATAAGACGGTTTTACATTTGCTTCATATTATGACAATTAAACATTAGAATGCGAAGGATCAAACTCACGTGTAAACTTGCCATTCGTAAGGAGGTCCATAATTGCACCCTTTGCTGCTTCTATGCTCAAATTTCAAGGCTACCTAAGGGTTGTATAAACACATGAAACAATATAATTGGCATTACATATGACAAGCAACATAAACCACGCAGCTATTAAGAAAGAATGCGGGTATACCTCCAGAGCTCCAGAAGCTGCTCTTTCATTTGTACTAGTTGGACCAATACGGCGACCAACATATACCTGTCCAAACCCTCCTTTACCTAACTTCCTCTCTATTCTGTAGATTGGTGAGCCCCCAACTGATACCTGTTATCAACAATTACAATTTTTTATTAAAAAAAAAGAGAAATGATTTTGATAATCCAAACGAATAAGAGCAAGCAGTACACAAAGAAAAGACCTTAAGAGAAATGATTTTGATAATCCAAACGAATAAAAGCAAGCAGAACACAAAGAAAAGACCTTTTCGGGGAGAGGAGCCGTGCTGCCCTCGTCCTCGGCTCCAGGACACTTGTCGGCGCTGCGGCCGCCACTATCGTATTCATCCATCGTCTTCTTCTTTCAAAATGCTAGCCTGGTCTTCTCCCTTAAACGGCGTCGTAGCAGGATCTAAATAGCGATCACGTATCTTTCCGTCTTCTCACAAGTGAGGTTATCTGCAGCCTGATTTCTGTGTTGGGCTACGCAGCTAAGGCATCTTAGGATGCATGGAGGCTGGAGAGATTTCACGGAGGTTCTAGAATCATCTTGTCAGATTTTGGAATTAATTTTAACAAAGAAAAGCAAAACTAGCGGAAATAAAAAAGAAATGTTAAAGAGAAGGGGAGAGGAAATAGGGTTTGGGTAAAGGGAGAGAATAAGGGAGGGAGATCCGTTCTGTGGAAGTAAACGAAAAGAAAGGGGATTCTTCTAATACACATCCAATGGACTGTCCGTTTGATTGATCTTTCGTTTTTCTTTTTTCTTTTTTGTTGTGGATTGGATTAGGATATCATATTATTATGGATTTTATTTTTAAATTTTATCTCAAAATTGTTTAACACATGGGGCTTTCAGAGTTCCAACTAAAACCATAAATCAAACCCACGCCAGCACCTCAACCTAAATCCAGTTTAAAAGACAAGCCCGAAATGAGCTTTAATCAATCTGCTCAACTTCAGTCAATTCCCAACCCAAATTCGAGCTTAATCACAGGCTAAAAATCAACTTGGGTCCACGGCTGTAATCAAACCACTCGAGTCCATTTCAAACCTTAAGTCAAAGTCTCTCCTAAACTTTAGGCCTCCTCTTTTAAAGATTTTTTTTTGTTATTCCAAATTAATTCAATTGTATTAAGTTATTAAAATTGAAGTAAATCTAGAGTATTAATTACATAGGAACTATATCCCTCATGTCTTTTAACGAAGAAACGGAATTTGATCAAAGATAATTAAACTATTAAAAACAATATAACTAAATTAATGCAAAGGAATCAATAAGACAAATGCTAGGACTTTGAGTTTGACTTGTGCAGAATTTCAAGTATGATACAATATTTATTATCTAGTTTGAAATAACAATTAACTTGAAATATTTATATCCTCTCCTAAAGCACACATGCATATTCAACTAGGTAACTACCAACCTCAAATGTGTAATTCTACCTAGCCAAATTCATTAAACATATTAATCCATTTGGTTATCACAATAGTTTAAGATATTCATATCTTTAGATCTGATGTATTTATTCTCTTAGTGCATAAATCATATTTCACCTTATAGTTCTCATACAATATTTAAGATTGAATTTATAATGGTTAATTATAAACTCAACAATTAAGAATCAAGAGAATAAATTCAACCAACAAATAATCAAATCATGCATTCATAATTAATAATCCATTACAAGCTATACCCGTAATCCTAACTAGTATTTTTAGCCACTAAACATAACTAAATCAAAACATAAACAAGCTAGTGTTAACAAAGGTAAAGAATGAAGAAAAGAATTAGAGAAATTGTTAAGATCTCCTCTAATCTTGCTCCCAATCCTCTTTTGATGCTAAGAAAAATAAAACCATGAAAACTCCAGTAAGGTGGTTATCAAATACCCTCCGAAAATATCCTAAATTAATGAAGTATTTGTGGTTATACAAATAGTCTTAAGTTGCTTGTATTGGTGATTTAATACATCCAAAGGAAATTATTTTCCTTGTAACACCAATGTTGGTTAGCTTTTAAAACTTCTTGCATAAGTATTATAACGAGTACAATGCTTAACATCAAGTTTAACTCCGACATGGGTTAGATTTTGTTTCTCAACATTTTCCATCCAACATAAGATCCATGCCTTACACCATGTTTTAACTTACAATAGTTACTACTGATACTTTAGTTCTTCAACCTCATGAGAGACAAGCACATGTCTTCTTTGAAGTCTAAGTGTCTAACTCTCGTTAGGCTTTTTCTACCAACTTCTCCAATTGTCGCCATCTTAAAAAATCAACTTTGATGCCTTTTAAAAGTTGTTGTTCATCTTGTTAGCTTATAAATGATTCCTAAATCATCTCTTGATTAGACAACTATGAAAAAAGTTTGCATAATTTCAAGATTTCTCCTTAAAATCATCACTTATAAGACAATAAACTACATATATGAAAATATAATACAATCGATATAAAAACATACTATAAAAAATGTCAAATTACAACCAATTTAACCCCTAATAACATCCAAAATATCAATTTATCAAATTATCTCATACTTAACTTCATGCTTGTTATTAAGCAGTCAACAATAACAAAACTTAGCTACTAACCTAAACTCAACTAAAACAAGAAATACTTTCACTTTTATAGGTATATAGTGACATTTAGCATACTCCATAAGAATTTAATCTCTTAGATGTCTCTAGAGAAAAAATTATAGTCTCTTAAGAGTTTACTTAAATGCTACGAATAAACATTGATCAAAACTTATTATTAACTTTAAAATTAACAATACAAGATCTACAAATTTAAGTCTCCATAAAATTACAAAATTAAAACATATAATATTTCTTAAGTATATCACTATATTGACAAAACAAAGGAAACACTATTCTGCCTCTTTTTATTAAGTTTAAACACTATAATTTGACATTTTCTCACAAGATATCACTCATTTATATAAGTGTTTGAAATTTTGATAGGGTACTCTCATCATCTTCTTATGAAATTGAACTTATCATAAGCTTGAAAATAATTTAATCTCCACTATTTAAATAGATATATAAAAACAAAAATTAAAAGTCCTTTGAATTGGATTGTAATGAGTCCAAAAGGGATAAGTGAGTTAAATATTAAAAGTGAATAAGAGAAGCAAAAAAGTTTTGTGATTAGTATAGCAAGAGCAAATAAATTAAAAGATTATATATACACATACTCATTACGTCACCAACACCTTATATGTTGGCAATAACCCCTTTTTCCTTCATTGTTTTCAAGCATAGGAAGCATGCCAATCAAAAAACATTTATAAAGTTTTTTTTATTCATTTTTATTTTTTTATTTTTCTATTGAATTTCTTTCTTTTATTTATATTTTTTCAACTAGCACAAATTCTCCTTTTTTTACATTACCTTATTCATATGTATAACTATCTCCCTCATACTAATTTCTTTGTATACAATACTTGTAACATCTCGTTTCCATACTAAGGGTTAAAACCCTAAATTTTAGTAATTGAGAAATAACAATGAAAGATTAGAAAAATGCATTTCATGCTTATACATAATGTTAGCATACACACATGTGAATATTGATTTTTGCACACTAAAATAATTATACATGCATTCATTGACATTTTACGGGTATAACTAATCTATAAATATGATTATTTATGGAATTGTGAATTGTATGTATTAAGAATTGATTTGGAGAATATAATTATTGACTTAGAATTTTTGGTGAAAATTTGGGAAAATTTTGTAATTTTAAGGGTATATTGGACTAGGGAAAATATCAAGTGGTAGAACAATTGATGAATAGTGGTATGTTAAGAGCAAGTGCAACGTGACTGTAACAGATTATAAAGAAGGAAGAAATAGCAGAGATGAAGAACAAATAAGGATAGAAGTATTGTATTAGGAACATTTGTAAAAGCTGACACCAACAGATTTCATGAGTCTGCCTTACACATCAATGTCATCATTGTTTACAAAATTCCACACTGATTTGCTCATTCATTTTCTGTCTATATATACTACTTTCTGTAACAAACCGTAACTAACATGCCATGCTGGCAATAACAACAAGTAACAAACTTGCCCAATACAGCCACACAAACAACTACCCTTCTTATTCATAACCCTTAAAGATTCCCTTCATGCTTCATTGTTGGACTCGGCTCTAAGAAAACCACGAGCTTTCTTCCTCTGATAAACAAATCGGATTGCTGGAGTAGTAGGCTCATCAATACCCCCTCCAACAGAAGCCACCTTGTCCTTAGGGTGAAAAGTGGGAAAAACATCCTTGATTAACTGCAACGGTTCCTATGTTGCTTCAAAAGAAGGAAGATGCTTCCACTTCACCAAGAGTTCCAAATCTGTGTCATTCCCACGAGTTGCCAAGATTGTTTCTGGCTCTACCACCCATTCCAATTCATCCGATAATATTGGAGGGAGAGGCTGAACATGCTCAGTAGATCCAATGGCCTTCTTCAACTGGGAGATGTGAAAAATAGGATGAATTCCAGCAGAAGGAGAAAGTTGCAACTCATAAGCAACGGCTCTGATTCGCTTCAAGACTGGGAAAGGACCAAAATATCGCAGTGAAAGCTTCTCGTTTGGGCGTGAAGCTAGAGAACTTTAACAATATGGCCTTAACTTTAAATACACCAAGTCTCCAACCTCCAATTGCACATCCCTGCGATGCTTATTTGCACTTTGTTTCATTCGGTTTTGAGTAAGAGCCAGCTATTCCTTGAACTCTTTTAACATTAGATCATGACCCATAAGTTGTTCTTCGAGAGAGGAATTAGTAGTAGTACTAGTCCCATAGCTGATCAAGGTAGGAGGGTCCCCGCCATATACTATCTTGAAGGGAGTCATTTGGATAGAGGTGTGGTATGAGGTGTTGTAGGAGTATTCTGCCTAATATATCCATTTTGCCCATTGTTTGGGTTGTTGACTTGCAAAACAACGAAGGTAAGTCTCGAGGCAACGGTTTACTACCTCGCTTTGTCCATCCGTTTGGGGATGATAAGCAGTGTTGTGTTTCAATGTTGTATGTTGGAGGCGAAAAAGTTCGGTCCAGAAATTACTTAGAAAGATTTTGTTCCTATCCGTAATGATGCTCTGTGGGAATCCGTGGAGTTTGACCACCGTATCCACAAACATATCAGCAATTATTTTTGCAGTATGGGGATGTTTAAGGAGTATGAAGTGAGCGTACTTACTTAGTCGATCCACAACCACCATAATAGAGTCAAACCCTTGTGATTTCGGAAGGTCATCAATGAAATCCATACTGAGATCTTCCCAAATAGCATTTGGAATAGGGAGTGGTTGTAAAAGACCTGCAGGAGACAAGGTCTGATATTTGTTTTGCTAGCATATCGCGCACTCTTCCACAAAATGCTTGACCCTAGCGCGCATTCCTTGCCAATGTAATTCCCCATAAATGCACTTAAATGTGCGCAAAAATCCTCCATGCTCAGCGATTGGACTCCCATGAAACTCACATAGCAAACGTGGGATTAGAGATGAAGGTTTGGGTAGAACAAGTTTACCTTGATAGTATAAAATGTCGTGATTCACAGACCACTCTGGATGCGCATCAACATCAGTCTCCAGCGTTTGTTTAATTGCTTGAAACTCCTGATCAACAACAATCTCCTGAAACAACAAGGGCCAATCCACAATAGATGGAACAAAAATTGCCATGATCTTGGTCAACGACTTTATTGTCTAGTCTCGACCTATATTGTACTTCAAAGTCAAAAACCATAATCTTGGTCAGCCATCTTTGATATTCTATTGCCACCATCCTTTGCTCCAGTAAGTATCGCAAGGGTTTTTGATCGATTCGGATGATGAAATGGTGCCCAAGGAGGTAATGACGCCATTTTTGTATAGTCAATATAGTGGCCATTAACTCTCTTTCATATACAGACTTGAAGCGGGCATGACCCTGTAAAGCATGGTTGAAAAATGCCAAGGGCCTTCCACGTTGCAATAATACTGCCCCCAATCCGATGCCTGAAGCATCCGTTTCCACTACGAAAACTTCCGCAAAGTTAGGTAAGGCCAGAATTGGGACTGCTTTCATAGCCAATTTTAAAGCTTGAACTGCGTTGGTAGATTCTGAATTCCACTGAAAAGAATCCCTTTTTAGGAGCTGAGTGAGAAGAGCTGCGATTTTTCCATAGTAGCGCACCAATTGCCTATAGTACCCTGTCAAGCCCAAGAAACCACGTAACTCCTTAGGTTTAGTAGGCACAGCCAATCATCCATGATCTTCACCTTATTATAGTCTGCGGCCACCCCTGGCTCCAAAATTATGTGGCCAAGATACTCCTCCTCCAATTAATAGAAGCAACATTTTTTTATTAACAAATAGTTGGTGGTGTCACAACAGTGAGAGAACCTCCCTTAAGTGGTCTTCATGTTCTGCAAATGATGGACTATAGACGAGAATATCGTAAAAATAACTAGAACATAACGTCTCAACATATGTTTAAAAGTATTATTCATCAAAGCCTGAAAGGTAATCGGAGCATTAGTTAGCCCAAACGGCATTACCAAAAACTCACAGTGGCCCTCGTGAGTCTGGAAAGCCATCTTGTGCACATCCTCTGCCAGTACTCTTATTTGATGGTAGCCCGACTTAAGATCGAGTTTGGAAAAGACTTTGTCCTCATGAAGCTCATCCAACAGTTCATCCATATTTGGAATGGGAAACCGGTTTGGCATAGTAGCATGGTTGAGGGCGCGATAGTCTACATAAATCTCCAACTCCTGTCTTTCTTACGCACCAAAAGAACCGAACTTGCGAAGGGGTTCACACTAGGCCGTATAATACCTACTGCCAACATTTCAGCCACCAAGTTTTCTATCTCTGTCTTTTGAATTTGTGGATATCGATAGGGACATACATTGATTGGATCAGTTCACTCTTTCAATACTATGGCATGTTCATTTCCTCGGAACGGAGGCAACCTGTTTAGAGCAACAAACACTTCCGCAAATTCACTCAATAATTTCACAGCAGCTGGATTTTCACGGCCATTGACCTCTGAGTTCTGCACTGAAATATTCAAGAGCACAATCATCATTTCGATTTTCTCTTGTTGTAATTCCTTGACCATAGTTTTTAAGGATACCATAGCTTTGGTAAGGCTTTGGTCACCTTGCAACTTAATAATTCTTCCCCCAACTTCAAAATTCATGGTTAACTTTTTCCAATCATCTCATGTTTCTCCAAAAGTTGCTAACCACTTTAGCCCGAGTATCATATCTGTGCTTCCCAATAGGAGAGGCAAAAAATCCTCAACAATAGTAAGTTCTTGTAGCTACAATACTACACCCTTGCACTCTCCCATACCCTTTAAGTGTTTCCTAGAACCAATAATGACTCCGTATTGAGAATTTTCTTGAATTGGTATCTGCAAAGTCTCTACCAAGCTTGTGGAGATAAAATTGTGGGTAGCCCTACAATCAATCAGAGCGACAACTTCTAGTCCATGAACTTCCCCCTTCAACTTCAAGGTCCGTGGCTCTAACAAGCCTACAACAAAATATAGAGATAACTCAACATTATTGGGAGCTTCTTTAACTTTGGCCACTCCTTCTTCCTCTGTAACGTCACTCTCCCTTCTTCTTTTGTAATGTCACTCTCCTCTGATTCACTGACCAATAATACATTCAGTTCTCGTTGCGGACAATGATGTCCAAAATGTCATTTCCCATCGCACCGAAAATAAAGTCCTTGTGTCCGTTTTGTCTGAGCCTCAAGCGGTGTGAGTTTTCTGAATTTTGGTGGTACTGTGACGTTGGTTGATTTGGGGTTTTCAATGGACTATGGTTTGTAAGGAAGGTGTAGTGTGGGTTGTGGGATATGGGTTTTGTCAGGAAGGGTGGGTTGGCTTACGGGGCTATAGGGTTTATTCCATGTGATTGTTTTGTTGTCGTATTTGTGTATTAGTGTTGGGTCTTTTTGGGTTTTCGGGTTTAAGGATAGACCCAGAATTTGGTTCTTCCTCTCTATTCAACCTGCGGTGGCTATTGTCTCTTTCAAGGATTTGGGGTTCAAAACCAGCAACTCTGCCCTGATTTTCTCTTGTAATTCATTCATAAACACTATTGTCATAGTTTCTTCATCTAGAGCTCCCATGGAAACAGCCAGGTACTCGAATTGAGCCCTATATTCTGCCTTAGGACCCACTTGTTTCACAGCAAAGAAACGATGCAAGAGAGTGTTGTCCTGTAATCCAGTGAAATGTTGTAACACTTGGGTTTTTAGTTCTTCCCAGGAAGAGAAAGAATTGATATGCTCCTCGAATCGCAACCAAGCCTGAGCCTCTCCCTTAAAACACACTCCAACCGCCTCCAATTTCTCTTCTTCCGACAATCGATTAATGAAAATAGTGTTTGGCTCGAAAGATCCAAGAATTTGCTCCTCCCCCATCAAACACGGGAAGCTCTAGCATCCTAGGAAACTTGTCTTTATCTATCACTTTCTTAGCTATGGTGAGGGTGGTAGCTGGGTTGGGTTGGTGGTCGTGGGTGTTTTGGGTATGGGCAATAGTGGGTAGTGTGTTTGTTGTCTCTTTGTTTTTATCATGGTTGACAGGTAGTTTGGAGGTGCTGGATTCGGCAAGTTGATTGGATGGTGTAGTTTGTTTTTGGTTCTGGGTTTGATTTTGGAGGATGAGATTGATATTGGTTTGGGTGTCAACAATATGTTTCTGGTTTTGTTAAAGCTGAGAAATGAGGAGAGTCATATTGGCACTAATGTCTTTGACGTCTTCTTCGAGCTGCTCAACTCTTGATTCCATACGAGTTTTAGGTGTGTGGAGTCCATGTTTGTTGATTCAGAAACTCACAGGTGGATCAAGCGCCCATATACCAAATGTCAAATGCTAATAGAAATTTTGTTATGAATGACATTAAGATTTAATGGCAAGTATCATTGAAAATTGGGAGAAAATTAGATTGAAAATTGAAAGCAAATGGACTAGCTTATTAAAAGATCAAGAAGAGACCTTGAGAGGGTGACATGTGGCCAGTGACATGTGTCACTTGCCACACCTTTTATTAAGTGATGTTTTTATTAAGTGAAAGACAATATTTTGGTCTTTCACTTGCCAAAAACGACACATGCTTCATTTTTCCCAACTTCATTTCTTCATCTTCTCCATTCCTCTCCTTCATCCATGACATTCACTCTCACCTCACATGTTGATTTTTATCCAACTCCTTCACTTTGTTTCTTCAAGATTCATTGTCTTCTCCTTCTTTTTACTAAAAGACCCAACCCATTTCACCTTGAAAGTTGATTTTTGTGGATGTTGAAGGAGATAGGGTTCTTGGAGATTCTTGAAGAAGCCTTAGGTAAATCAAGTAAGTAACCTATTATTCTTTATGGCTTTAATGAATGACGTATGTTTGATGGTAGTTAGAATAAAATAAAAGTTAAAATGAAGATGAATATGTGTAGTAAGTTGACGATAAATGTGTATCTATATGTATGTTCTATTATTAGTGTTCATGATCAATCATGAACTATAATTTGTTTATGGATGATATTGAGTTAAAATGGAGTTAGAATGATGGGAAAATGAGGAGAAATTGAATTAGAAATGATAGACAAGATTAAGGTAGTGAATATAGTAAGTAAAGAGTTAGAATCTGGGAAATTGGAAGATGAGCCATGATTGTCCTTTTGTGAAAGTTCACCGTAGCCAACACCTTGGCTCGCCGTAACCAATTTACAGGATTTCCTCTCTGAAAAAGTTCGTCGTGGTCAACTCCTGGCTTCGCCACAGCCAACTTTCCTACACAGCTTAAACATGCTTCGATATTTTGATAATATCTTATTCTATAGTTATCCAAATGGGATGATTTTTGATTTGGAGTTAACTAGAGACATAGGGCTACAAATTGTCTAAAGAAATCAAATTTTAATTCGATCCTTAAGAATTTCAATTTCTGGATGGAAGTTAAGTATAAGGTACTGTTCCAGTATAAGAACAGTCCAAAAATATTTGGGGTATAACTTTCAGATTACTAAACCTAATTGAATGGTCTTGGTATCATTAGAAACTTAAGAGATGGGAGAAAAAGTTTCTAAAAGAAAGAATTGCCAAATTACTTCATTTGCATTGTATAAATGATCAAGAACAGTAAACCCAAAAGCTAGTTTTTGGAAAAATCTGAAATGATTTATTGGGTTATGAAATTAGATTCAGAGTGTTTATTTGAGGTATAAACCATAAGTATAAACGATACTTATGTGTGTTTGGAAATATGAATGTTTATATGACGAGAATGACAGAGCGATACCTGGGATTGTCATTGAGCATGCATTGTACACATTCCATATACACATTTGTGCATAAAGGAATACTTGTAATTGTGCAATTATTAATGTGTGTGCAACGTGTGTATTGCATAATTTGGATGTACAGGATAAACTTCCGCATTCAGATGTTTCCAGATCATGGAAGCTAATGCTAATCTATAGCGTTCTATGAGTTGACCTAGATGGTCTTACTTATTGATTGCTCTGTTCATATTATGTTTAAATTATCTTATAAATGTGACCTTGATTGTGCTGATTTCATACACTGAAGGTCTGATTATTTTGATGCATGAATGTGATATTGAAGTGCTCCTTATATTTGAATTTGATGAAATATGTGATATCTAACTTAATTGTTAAATTCTGAAGAAACATGCGAATATGCATATGATTGAAAAAGTGTTTCTCAACATTTATGTTGAATGCTGACCACTGTCTGATGATAAATGTATTCTAAATGTGAATATGACATATAAAAGTGACTGATTGATCATATAAGAATGTGAAGCATTTCATTACATGAATGCATGAAACATAAAGGTTGTTGTGACTGGAGTAGCCACCAAAAAAGATTTTAAAGCTCAGAATGTGAAAAAAAGAGCTTAAAGCTCAGAAAGCGGTTAAGAGCCAAAGGCTCACTATGTAAAATGAACCCGGTAATGCCAACGGATATGAGACAATTATCAATGAGCCCGATATCCACAATAGATACAGGACACTTATAGGCACTCGGTCACAATAATAACAATTGAAAGTGAGTCTCATGAGCACTGCATATGCATATGATAGTTATGATTTAAATAGCTGATTGATTTCTGAATGTGATATGTGTTGAATGTGAAATTTGAAATGAATGCTTAAGTGATATGCGATGATTCATGATTATCAATGAAATGATATGAATTATATGATTATATGAATTGTATGTGTTATGTTATAGAGTGAGCCACTGAGGATGGTCACTCACTGAGTTTGAAAAACTTAACCAAAATTTGCAATATTTTTCAAGCTCAGGAGAGTACCCCGTTAGGCAAACAGGAGTATACCCACTACATTCAAGTAAGAGATAGAGGTTGAGATCAGTTCGCGTCTGTGTTTTTATTTCTTATTTCTATATCAAATTGTGTTTTTCGCAATGATTGTATCATGTGTGTTTAAATAATTCTGTTTTGTAATAACTTCCCAAAAGGGAAAGGTTTGTAAATGAGATTGATCTTGAGAATAACAATAATAAATGCGACTTTGATGTTACGAAAGAAAAGAATAGGCCCAAGTTAATTATTGTTTTTCACATATGTGTATGATAAATTGGAGAAATTTGTACTGAGTTTCAAGTGTTTGACTATTCTAGCATGCCACCCTTACGTACTCGGACATTACTTAGGATGTTGGGTGCGTGTGTTGTGAGAGTGGAGTGCTACAATACTTAATAACGATGACAAATCACAAATAAAAGCTCGATTAATAAAAAATTATAAAGTAATTACTTATTTTTCTTTTAGGCTCAAGGTTCTTTAGAAAGGTTATAAAAAGGCTAAATTTTCATATATGGATCAAGAGGGTTCACTAATGAATTAATATGCAAAAAGGATTGGCAATTTGAATCAAACTCATTCGTAAGTTTCTTTGTCACTTTAATGTTAGTATACATCTTACATGTAATCTTAAAAAGATGAAATTCAAGTTCTAGAATTTCAAATTCAATGAATATTCGAAATAAAAGAAATATCACATAAAGGCCCCAATTTCTCACTCAAGTCAAATTCTAGCATCTTCACTTAACAAAGTTAGTTTCCTACCATTTATAAAGTCAAGATTTATATTGAAACTACTAAATTTTAGTAATCATATTCAACTAACTATTGTGCATAAAGTTGTTTTATCCACCTAAAGTAACTTATGATAACCAAAACACAAAACAAACACAAAAAAGTTTGAAAATTTTGCTGCAACTACATCAATATCAATTCACTCCCCACATTTAGAACAATATTGTCCTCAATATTGAGCAACAAGAGCAAAGTAATAAATGGATCCAAAATAATCATTGAAAATCTAGAAATTGAAATGGAAAATTCTCCTCATGAAATACTCTTTCATACTCAAAATCTATAAAAACACTCAAAAATTTTTAAGGTACATAAATAATAAAATCCAAATTGCATAAAAGATTTCAATATTTTCAATTTAAAAAAGCAAATAAAAGTTAGTTAAACATTACAAAATTCAAAAAATTATAAAACAACCCAAATCTAACTTTATAGATATATAGATATGTGTCCATCTTATACAAAGTGACTCTTTGTCCTCTAACACTCTTTATAACCTTTAAGCATTAAAACATTCTTGGTTATACTTATGGCAGTAATCCCAAGTGTACCCTCATCTAAGGGTTTGTATAACTCCACCCATTGAACTTTTGCATTGAATTGTCTTGCATTGGTTTTACCTTATAAAAACTTTATCATTAGCTCTTTGATTTGGTTAGGCTTTTAGATAAGAACATATGAGCACTCTAATAATTATGCATAGAGTTGACGATAGATTTGATGAGTTGAAGTTTACCTTTAAAAAAGAGCAACTCATTAGTCCAACTCCCCAATCTTTTTTGTGTTTTTTGTATCAAAGCCCCAAGCATTCCTTAAATTTTAACCTCCTTATCTCTAATGGGAGCCCCATGTACAATAGAAGAGGGGGTTTAATGCATATGATAGTCAAAGCTTTAATCCTCTCCACGTGTCGCATTTCACTAAAGGCAATGATGATATGACTTTTGTTATAGTTTATGTCTAGTCCACGTAGCTCTTTATCAAGACTTATATAGATTTTGTGTCTATCTTGGAGAAGAATAGTAAGTCATCTATAAAATATAAACTAGTTAGTATAATCCTCTTACATTTGTTACGATACTTGAAGTGGCCATTCCTCATGATCTTATGTTTCAATAGAAGAGTCGAAGCTTATATAGAGGGAATAAATAGACAAGGAGAGAGAGAATCTCCTTGCCTTACTCACCTTTTCCCTTTAAAAAGCTTAGATGGTACTCATGTAGAGGAAATGCAAGTTATCACCCAACTTTTGAAATTAAGAGGGAAACCATATGCCTCAAACAAGTCAAGAATAAAATCCCATCTTATAAAATCAAAAGCTTTCATGAAGTTAACTTTGATAGCACAATTTTGTGAGAAGTTTTTTTTCTTCATAAAATAGCCTTTCAAAACAAAATAGCCTTTCAAAAGCTCATGAGCAATAAGGATATTGCCACCAATTAGTCTACTTAGTAAAAAAGCATATTAATTGTCACTTATAATAGATTGGAGCACTCCTCTCAATCTATTAGCTAAGATTTTAGCAATGATTTTGTATATAAAATTACAACAAGCCATTAGTCTAAAGTCTCCAAAGGATGAAGAGTTGGGAATCTTAGGAGTAAGGCATAGAAAAATTTTATTGATCTCTTTGAGTAGACTTCTAATAACCTGTGTATTACCAAGCCTTATGAAAGGAAAAACCATTTTTGAAAAAATATGTAACTTCATTTAGTAACTCCTCTTGATTAGCAATCAATGCTCCATTTTGTGAGACAGTTGAATAAATGTTATTAAATTTCTTCCTGACTAGTATTTGATTTAAAGAAGAACATAATACATCTATCCTTGCCTTTCTACCAATTAATTTTATATCTTTTCTTAAGGAGAGAAGTATGGTCCTCAACTTTGCTTAAGAAGCATTTTAAAGCCATCTTCTCTTCCAATAATAACTCCTTATTAAGTATATATATTAAGGACGAGTTGGGATGGATGACCACGCAATCCATCCCAACTGCCCATTTAATCCAACGGTGACATTCTCCCCCTC
>JANVCL010000008.1:19943945-19956106 GCA_026546855.1 Erythroxylum incrassatum | reverse complement strand
TGGAGTTCATTAATTAAAACCTTGGACCTAAAGAGTCCTTTAGGGTTGATCATTTGAAAACTTAGTGGATTTCATTCTCGGAAAAATTGTTTTGAACTATGATAGCCTAAGCTCGTTTTCAAGAGGACTTTATCTCATTTAAACATAGTTTGAATTTTCGATTGCATTTTCCCAAAAATCCAAAAAATATCCTTTTTATACAATTCTCTTTAATTTTTGTGTAATTGCCTCAAATTTGATCAATGATCACAAACCCCCTTTTTTATCAACTTGAATTGCATTTTTGACAATAGGCTAGCTTAAACCTTTTTCGTCCGTTCCGATTAAGTTAGACGATCCGAGGTTGCATCCTGTACTGCAATCCTTGGTATTTATTATTTTTGATTCGGTTCCCAAGGGTTGATCTTAGATCAAAGCGACAGAGCCGCGATTATCATGTAACCTCAAACTATTGTGGAGCTTAAGATGATACAATTGCTTCAAATGGTGAAAGTATGATGGATATCCTAAGATTGCCTACCATTAGCACTAAAACCTCCTCCTTCCATCTATTATAGGCTTCTAGCCGCTCAAGCTACTCTAGCAATTCCTTATCATGAGCCTCTCTCCTATCTATTTGCTCTAACATTACCTTATCATGGGCCTCTCTCCTCTCTAACTGTTTTGCCGTGTATCTACCATAAGCTTTAAGCTGTTTGATTTGCTCATTCAGGATCACCTTATGCTCGAATAGTATACTGAATACCCATGATCTTCCTTATATGTTTCTCTACTTGAGCTATCTTCAATTGGTCTTCGTGTGGTGTCAGTGTCCTTGGTACTTCTGCAGTAGCCTCCTCTCATACTACTCTTCCCATCTAGGATGGCAATGAGTTCGATGGTAGTGGTTGTGTATGGATGTTCTTTGTTAGGTCCTGATGTGGCCATCTTGTTTGGAATCGCAACCATGTTGTAGATGTAGCTTGTAGGTCCCCATCGTCTACATATCATGTGTATATGTTTCATCACATTAAGATTCAGGGCCCCCATGATACTAACCATTCACATCAGTGCTATTCTCTAAAACACCCTTATCCTCTGTATTAAACTCGTCACATAAGGCCTGACATATATCGTTTCAACCTTCTTCTCTTCACTTTGATGTCAGAAGAATTGGGCCAAAGCATGCCTCAAATGAATTGGTTTATGCTCTCTCATGGTTCATAAATATAACACGTCCATATTCTCAAAAACTCTATAGCTTTCTCATTCTTTTGGTGAACCTTCGACGGATAGCCATACTGGTGTAGGACAACTTCACCACTTGCCATATCAGTGTCAGCCTCCTCAATTGCAAATTCACCTGTAACAGTAACAGAAAACCTTTCTCCCAAAAGGTCATTCGTGACAATGGGAGAGTTCAATGAGTACAGAGTAGAGTTAGAGTAAACATTTTGGAGTTCAAAATCAGAGCATGCATCATCAATAACAATATTAAGCATGTTGACTCCTAAAAGCGAATAATCCTCATGGGGGTGTTTCATGGCTTCATACATGTTAAAACACACTTGTTGATTTCCTACCTACATGGTTATAGTTCCTTCTTTCATGCTAATCATAGTACTAGCAGTCCTTAAGAAGGGTCTACTGAGAATCAAAGTAGTGTCCTACACAAATTTAGAAGACATGTCCATCACATAAAAATCAGCTAGAAAGACCAAAAACTTTACTTAGACCAAAATTTCCTCTATGATGCCCACTGGATGCCTAAGAGACCTATCAGCTAATTGCAAAACTACAGATGTACGCTTTAGACTTTTAACTCCCAAAGATGTATAGATAGACTTTGGCATCACATTAATGGCTACCCCTACATCTAATAAGGCTCCTCCCATACTAAATTTTCCTATGGTGCACGGAATGGTGAAGGATCCAGGTTCTTAGCATTTTACTGGGATTTGGGGTTTGAACAATGCTGACACATTTGACCTGACTTGCACTCTTTCATTCGGTCTTAACTTTCTTTTGTTGGTGCACAAGTCCTTAAGACATTTAGCATATGCAGAAACACTTTTAATAAGGTCAAGCAAAGGGATGTTGACTTCTATTTTCCCAAACAAATCAATGATATCTTTTTCATGTTTAATATCAGTCATCCTTTTGCTAAGCAAATACGAGTTAGGAAAAGGAAGGTTTTTCAAGTTTACCTCCTTATTGGTTGCTTCAAGTGCTCCTTGCTTGCATGTTAGTTTCAGAATTCGCTTCCTTACTCTTTAATTGTTTTGACTCCTTTTCAGTTAAAAGTGCTCTCTCCTTGGAACTTTTGGACTTCTTGACTCTTTCATTTGTTGAAGGCAATTCTCTACTCTCAATCTCCTCTTTATCCTCTCCCTCATCTTGATTCCTGAACCTCACTTGTTTCCCACTTCGGAGGGTTATAGAGTTCAAACTCTTGGGGTTCATAACAGTATTGGAGGGGATAGTTCCATTGCTTCTTACTTGATTCTCATTCATGTTGTTGGACAATTGAGTAATATAAGAGTTGATATTCTCAGCCTTCACCTCCCATTGTTCCATTCTCTTTTCTATAGCATTGAACCGAGTAGTGTTTTTAGAAGAGTCATGTTGAATGAGATTGACTATTGCATTGAACTGGTTGTTGTTCGAAGTCCTTTCCTTCTTAATCAATGCCATCATATTATACAGAAGTTGGTTAGTGTCCTCCTTTGGTGGGACAGTCAGGGCTTGCTATTGGTTATGGAACTGGTTTGTGGAAGTACTAGCTCCTCCTCCTTGTTGAAATCTGTTTAAGCCCCTTCCTTCTTCATTCCTCCAACTGAACCTAGAATTCGCTTTCCATCACTAGTTATAGGTGTTAGAGTAGGGGTCCCATTTCTGAGTGGTCCGACCCTGATACACTGCAGACCCCTCTTCATAACGACTGGGGCAGACACTAGAAATGTACATTACGAACCCACAAGTATCACAACTGGGTGCAGTAAGATCCATAGAAGATGTTAGGCAATGCACACTCATGTTTTTCAATTCTGCAGTGATGAAGGACAACTGTGACGTCACTCTACTCTCCAAAGAGTGAACTTTAGACTCCAAACTTTCCATTCTTTTGGATTAGGCTATTAAAGCTCCCAACTCATGAACACCTCTGGTATCTCTCAATCTGTATTGTTGATTAATTAAGGCCATCTTATTGATAAGATCCCATGCCTCCGTAGCTGTAAGGTCAATCAAATAACCTCCCGATGCCATATCCAACATACCTTTATCTTGACTTTTCAGGCTATCATAAAAATACTGCACTAACTGCTCATCAGGTATCTGATGATGGGGGCATCTAGACAACAAATCTTGGAAGCGAATCCAATAGTCATAGAGTGACTCATCATAATCCTGAAGTGCCGAATAGATCTCCTTCCTCATTAATCATGTTCTGGAGGCCGAAAAATATTTCTCCAAGAATGCCTTTCGCAGATTGGCCCAACTATGGTATGCATTCGTCACATGCCTTAGGAGGTTCATATACCACTCCCTTGCTTTTCCTTCCAATGATAGGTGAAAAACCTTCCATAGTACTTGATCAAGCGAAGCTCCCACCAGTTTCATACTCTGACAAATCATGGACAAAGATTGCAAATGCATGTATAGACTTCTCTTGTCAAGCCATGAAATTTAGAAAGTGAATTAATGAGCAATCCTTTCACTTTAAAATTCAAATCAAAATTAGGACAAGCAGTATTAAATGGATCATAATTCACATAAGAGGTTGTTGCTTCCCTAATGGATCTCCTTCTATGATTTCCATTATTCTCACCCACTCACTCTTGCTCCCCATTACCTCCATTATCTCCATTTCTATGTTGATTAACATGAAGGTTAGGGTTTTGCAGAAAAGTTGGGTTTTTAGCCATTATCACTCTTTCTAATGAGTCGCTCACACTACTTGGCGGACTAGAATCTTTTTCAACAACTACCTTGCTTCTCTCTTTTTCTCTCCTTTCCTTTCTAATCTTTCTCAAGCGTCTCTCAATTTTAGGGCAGAAAGGTAGAAGTTTGGTTTTCCGAGGCATGCGCGAGAACAATTCAAATGAAAATAAAATGTAACAAAATTTACTTGCAAGCACACAAAGTCAAATAAAAATGAGATGTGATGGGTACATATGAATCAAAAAGCAATCAAAGGAAATGTTCAAAACTGCGTAGGTGCAAAAATGCTAGGTATGAAAAGTGCAAATTTTTAGTATTTTTTTATTTTGTATTTTAAAAATTTTGATGCTATGCAAAGAAAATGAATTCCTATACTACTCACAAGTATGAAACTAAACATATCTAGAATGCAATCTAAAGAAAAGGCTCCTAACCTCACTTAGTAGCAAAATGAAAAAAGCTAACCTAAAGAATCAATTATTTGGTTCCCCGACAACAGCGCCATTTTGATTTAGACTTTAGTTCTTTCCCTTGGAGGTTAAATCAAAAGTAAAACCCAAGGATTGCTATATAGGATGCAATCTTGGGTCGTCTCACTTAATCGGAACCTAACGAATGGACCTAAGCTAACTTATATGTCATGAAATGCAAGCTAAATTAGTAAGAAGGGGGTTTTGATCTTTAGAACCCTTAACAGAATTAAATGGAATTGTAAGAAAAATTGTGTAAAAAGTATGTTTGGATTTTTAGGATTGGAAAAACAGTAAGATAAAGAAAATGATAAAATGGTGATACTATCCTCTTGAAAATGAGCTATGGCTATCATAGTTCGAAATCAATTTTTGGTGGGAGTGGAAATCACTAAGTTTCAAATGGTAAACCTTAAAGAACTCTTTAAGTCCAAGGTCTTAATAAATGAACTCCATTTCTTAAGACCTTGTTAAACGCCCTTAGTGTGTGCAGTGGGTAAGTCAATGTAACAAGTCACTTTGGGATCTCAAATCAACTCGATATCAAACACAACTATGCAAGATAAAAGAGATTCAACAAGATCACAAATAGACATATATGAGACTTCATATATTTAAGCTCAAGATTCTACATCAACAAATCCCAACAACACTTTGAATATCCAACACTTTATTAAACTCTAATCAAGAATGTTCAACTACAAATTATAAATCCTAAACCTAGGAGTTCATAAATCATAGTTAAACATAGATTAAGCTACTCCTCTTTTAAGCCCACTGAATTCAAGCTATTGCAACATCTTCAAGAGGAGAGAGGTGCCTAGCCACACGTAGCTCCAAGAGACTTCACGACTGAGAACCCACTGGAGATGTGCATGATAGCAGTCGATGGTGATAAATGGAAGAAAATGGCAAGAATGAGAGAAGATGATGGTGTGTGCGTGAAGATGGAGTAAGATGATGGAGTGATGGATGAAGGTGTCGGCTCTCTTCTGCTTCTGTAAGTTAGCCTAAAATAGGTCTTTTCATGAAATGGGTTGATGGATCGGGTTGAAAAGTGGGTAAATTTGTCGAAAATGGTTCGAGTCAGTTCCAATTCGAAGGTTTCAACGAGAGGATGCGTTCACTGCGGCGAACTTTTCCCGAAATATTTATTCGGTCAACTTTAGCTTTCGCCATGACGTAAACATTTTCATCACTACGGCGAACTTTTCTCGAAAGTTTTTTTCAGTAGATATGTAGACTTCGCTGCAACGAACTTGCCTATTCCACCCCGTTGACTTTGTTGACTTATGCTCTTGTTCTTCACTCCTTAGCTCTACTTCTTGAATCTCCCACAATGACAAATAGTAGTTTGTAGTATCAATTGTTCTAAGAAAATCAATTTAGTGCAATTTCTAATTATTTGTCACAATTTTACCTTCAAACTACATTAATTCAAGACAAGCATTCAAGAGTTAAATTAAGCACAAAATCCGAAAGTAAGAACCAAGGAGTATAATAAAAACCATGAAATTGTCACTAATTGATATAGAAAACTTAGGTTCAATCACCTGTCATTCTACTTAAAACTTTAAATAAATGTGAAAAATAACAAATAAAATTATGAATAACAATCATTTTCCACACTTATTTTGTATGCTCATTAAATTGTAGAAAAGTGAAAATGCACGATCAAAAAGAAAAATTAAACACATAATAAATTCAAAAACAAATAATCTACCTGAAATAAATAAATAAATATTAAATAATTAGAAAATTAACTAATAGCCTAATTAATCATAAAATTGAAATTAAAAACATTGCAATTAAAAAAACTAATTTATCCATTCGATATGAAATTAAACCTAAAATCAATACGAAATGTTGTTTTCGTAGGTAATTTCCCTACAGAAACATCACTCCATAGTAATTACCTACATAAATATATTTCCACCAGGAATTACCTACGAAAATTCCATTCTATACCTACGGAATGGAATAGGTAATTTCCCTAAAAAAATTTCTATCGGTAAATTTTGTATGCAATTTTTATCGAAAACTATTGACGCCTATTTTTACTTTGTCTTTCACTATTTTGTCACTAAATTTGGCAAAAAAATCACTCCTTTTTTAACGACAGGTTTTTTTCATTGCAAACACGCTTTTTCCTGACAAGTTTACCTGCCTAAAGCAATTTATGTCGCTAATTTACTATGATTTTTTTCTGTAGGGAATTTTTAGTCGGTAACTTGCAATTTTCTTGTAATAAAGTAACACACATCCATGTCGTAGTGACTTATGGGTTGGAAGAAAAGGCTTAAAAGTTGCTCAATTACTCTTTGCGATTCTTTTGTTCATGCACTTACATTCAAACAAGAAAGGTACTATAGTACTTAAATCAAAACAATTCTAATTGAATAAGATGTTAAACTCAATCCCTAAAAATGGAACTAAAACACTCATTTGCTTATTTTAATGTACGCAATACCACAAACATACAAATCGTATATTGTAGTACACAAGATATCGTTGCCATGAGAATTTGATTAGTGACCTAACACTTTAAATGCACTTTGTATAAGGTAATAAGAGTTTGAATTAATTGAAATTAAAGTAAACTAACTGAAATTAAAAGAAATTAAACCAATAAAGATAGCAATAAGAGCGAATTTAATCAATAATGGAAGCTCAAGGGTTATTCCATTTTTTGTTTGTGATCCTTATATCTTATTAACTCAATCATACTCAATCCTAGATATTTTAAGTTTTTGGTTACCCTCTCTTGAGATCTAACTAAGTTATCCCAATTGAAATAGATAACAGTTGAGTTAAAATCTCTCAATTATGAAAACTAGTCCTAACTACTCAATTTGATTTGAAGCAATCCTAAGGATAATTAACTCACAATTAAAATCTCTCTTCAATTGTTTATTAAAATGATATTTTTAAGTCAATTAAGGTACCAACTCTACTTGCACAACTTAACATAGATAACTTTGATTCAATCTCTCAATTTCTTATCAAGTATGAGTTCAAAAAATACCACAAAGTAATACTATATTGAATTAACCAAGATAAAAGTTAAACAAAACAATTCAAGAATAAACTGTAAAATAGATTTAACAATCCATAATCATGTTCAAAACACAACTAATAAAAATTCAAATCCAAGGCAATGAAGTAAAATAAGAAACTAATAAATAAGTTTGAAAGCTTTGTTTTAGAAATTCTGGAATGCTGGAGTTAGGTTGATGTTTGCACTATTTGATCTTCTTTATGAAGGGTAGACCACTTTTGTGTTTTTTTGTCTTCCTTTTTTAGGTGTACGACTTTGGTTGCCTGTCTCTAAATTCAAATGCTTCTAATTTGTCTCCTTTTGATGTAGCCTTCTTATTATCATTATATGTCAAACAAACTAGGATTTTTAAGATATACATAAGCACTTACATAGACATGTAGGTGATCTTTTATCTCCAAAAATACCTTAATTTGCAAATTTACACAGTCATATAGAGACTTACACGAGCAACATACACGGCTATGTATGTCAACATACATAGGTGTGTAACTCCACATAGGTAAGAATTGTCTCTTTGAGGCTCCATACATTCTCAATGACTTACTTGATCACTATACTTAATCGTGTATCTACAAAGTTGCTCCGATTCTTTCATTTCATGCCACTATTTCACTTGAATATATCTCCTCTTGGTTTATGAAGGCAATTATCACCTAAAAACATCCTTAAAGAAAATTAACAACTAAAAATACTATAAAACTCTTAAATAAAAGGCATAATACATTAAATATAGGTATATAAATATAAACAAATAATTTTCTATCATTAGAGGCAAACTTAATAATTAAGAATAAACAGAATAAATGCAAAAACATTATCAAGTCATACATTAATAACTAAATTATAAGCTACATCCCTAGCGCTAACTATGATTTTTAGCCACTAAACATAACAAAAACAAAACCAAAATAGATCGATATAAGGGAAAGAATATAAGAAAAGAGTTAGAGAAATCATCATGGTGTCCTCCAATCTTGTTTTAAATCCTCCTTCAATGCTAAGAAAGAATAAAATCATGAAAAAAAAGTAAGGTGGCTTTTAAAAACCTTCATAGAATCCCGTATTTTAGATCTAATAAGAATATTTATAGTTAAGGTTACAAAAATAGTCCTAGAATACTTGAACTTGGGAATTAATATGTCCTTAGAAAATTTACATAGGAATCAGTGCCTAACTTGTATCAAAAATAGTGGTAGTTTTGTTCTAAAACATTTATACATTACAACGTAGTGTGTAACTCAGAACTGATACCAAATTGTAACTAGCACTAATTTTTATATTGTAACTTTTTATGTAAAAGCATGATGAGTTCGATGTTGGTTTATATACCATTATGTCATTAGAGACAAAAGAGGAAGGTAGATTCCTTTCCCATTGGAGAGCTATCAGCAGCTAAACTTCATCTTTCTAGTTCAAAGGGGATATTGAGGCCAGTGAACATGTTTGAGCATTGATTAATCTTGTGATGTTGTTATTAACTCTCCTTTGGAATTGATTTTGTTATTCTATGATTAATGTTTTGATATTTATATACGAATGATTTAGATACTCCAAATAAATTGTTCATATATCAACTTATGGCTAGAATTTAGATTACAATACTTAATCATTATACATTTAATTCACTTGTAGTAAATTAATGGTTGAGCATCATTTGGATAATATAATATATTTTAATTGACCTAAGCTTATATGGTTATTGCATAGATTTACATGTTTTCCCATTACTTAATGTGGTTGTTGCACTAAATCTAGAGAGCTTATTTTACGTTGTTTGATAGCTAAACCTAATTAAAGAGCTTATTTTAATTAGATACAACCTAAGAGAAAATTAGGATTAATAAAGCTTGTTGTTAATAAATAGTTAATAGTTTTAAAGAGAGGTACGAGAACAAAAATAATGATTGATTGTTCATATCTATGTGGAGGTTAAGTTTGAACCACAAACTAGATTCAAAACCTATTGATTAATTCTAACAATTTTGAGTTTTTTATTTGATTTACCTTAAATAGATTATTTTTACTTTATTTTATTAATTGATTTCAACCAAACCCCCTGCCCCCATTCCTAATCACTAATTTATTCATTATAAAAGTTAGACACATGCTCTCCGTGGATATGATCCTTTCTCACCATGACTATAAATTTAGTTGTGCAAAATTAGTTTTTATTTTTGAGTGTGATTGATGCACATCATAGAGCCATATGAAGGAAAACATGTATTGGAATTATTATTTAATGAAATTATGATAAAGAGTTAAACAACAGTTACATCTCCTTGGTGCCTAAAACCCAAATCAAAGAGATTTAAGTTGATATAGACCAATATTTTATAGCACCTTGATCTAAAAAGTCATTTATATATTAATAGCCAACATATTCAAATAAGTACTCACAAAATTCAAAGGGAAACTAGATTTATATAACACTATAAATATAATGAGTTAAGGATTGTTAGCCAATCTTTTATAAATGACTTACTACTTTTATATGAAGTTGAGTTTTCCCCTTTAATGACTCTCATGAATTTTGTTCAAGTGTCTAACCTAATCTGAGGCTTGCAATTAATATAAAAAAGAGCCATCTTATTCTATCAGCAGACTCAAAACATCAAACGTAGTGGTTCAGCTTAATCTTAAGCTTAAATGATAAGGAATCTCTATTTTAGTATTTAGGCACACCTATAAACATAAAGAGACTTGCATTTGAGGACTGTAAACCTCTCTTTGATACAGTATAAAAAAGAATTAGTGGTTAAAAAATAAATGGTTTTCATATGTAAGAAGACTCTAGTTAATTACTCCGTCTTAAATAATCTACAAGTATACTAGATGTCCCATTTATACTACCGAAAATCCTAACCAAGGAGATTGACAAGTTGATGGAAAACTTCTCATATTCAGGGAGGATCCAAAACTACTATGAAGCTAAAGTGAAATGTTAAGTGTTATGTTCTCCAAAAGGAGGGTTAGCTATAAAATCCATTAAAACCAACAACAAAGTTCTACTAGTAAAAAGGATATGTAGAATAATCATAAATAAGGAAGTAACTTAGGTTAAATGTATCCAAAAGTACCTGAAAAAGAAGAATGGATAGAGAAGCCTACAAAAGATGCATCTTAGACATTGATTCATACCCTCAAATTCAAGTACAACTTAAGGAGAGATTAATTCTAATGTAGGGAATAGATAATTGATATAATTATGGTATAACAATTGGAAGGAATTAGGCCCCTTGAATTGTTCCTGATTCCTAATAAACAAGATAATTGATTTAGGATAAGGACTTGATAGATAAAGTTATCCTTAATAGGGAATTATTTTATAGAGCAGAAGGACTTTGTTTGTTAATGGTTAGAAGCTGGAATATCCCTTACAACCCATTAGTGCTTAAATTTAGAAAGCTTAATCCACTAGGAATAGTCCTGAAGGAACTCAAAGTAGCATAAATCAACCAACCGGCTATAATTCAATAACATAATATATTTGAGCCTAATCAGGTAACAAGTTGAGGTTAAGTGATTTTTTTTATACAAGGTAAATTGTATATTGCATCAAAAGGGTGGTATATACATCTATCATTGGGGCATAACTCAAATTTCATGAAAGCCACAAATCAGCCCATGTCCAAAAATATTGTCAACCACAACAACAGGAATTATAGTAAACACAATACATTCGAGAAAATACCAAAAATCCCCAGTACAACAACAACAGTAGGAATTCTAGTAAACAAACATTGTAATACAGGAAGTATTATACCACTTGTACTGTCATTATGTAGAAGCCACAATAGGAATGTTTGTCTAATTCTCTAAAATCCCTGCAAGTCTTCAACACCTACCAGACTATCAGTCATCCATGAGCAACAACGCCCAAACCAAACTCAACCCAAAGTCAAAAGCATATAAATTCAGCTGGGTAAAGTCGATATAGAATTTTATACACAATGGTTTTAATCTTGATCACAATATCAAGGGTTTTATGGGCTACACCATCCATCCGTTTTTCGTTTTTGATATTCCAAATGACATACAAAGTGCACAATAAGCCTAAGCGAGCAGCTTTGCAAGGAAGGAGAGCCCCTTTATAATCAGCCCTAATCCACTTGATAGCATGTGTCAGTGAGGACATATTGCGCGGCATACCCATCCAATTCTTAATGCCTTTCCAGATTTGAGCAGTAAACGAACATTTGAAAAATAGGTGGTCCACCGATTCAGGTTCCACAACACATAGACCACATATACAGTCTAATTCCAAAAACTGCAAATTGTCAATAGTGAGAAGGTGGTTCCTCAAGCTAAGCCATGCAATGAAGGAATACCTAGGCGGAACATACTATTTCCAAATAAAGGACATCCAAGGCCTTCGGGGGTGGTGAGATATGAGGACTTCATACATCTTGTGGGAAGAGATAGCGCCATTTACACAAAGGCGTCGCATGCCCTGAACCACTTCATTACGTCTATCAAGTTTATAAAGTAATATGTCCCGAATGGGGGCTAACTTTTTAACTAAGAGGGATTCCCAAATAGAAAGCCCCCTTAAGTAGACTGTGTGGTTCCATCTTACCCACAAGGAATTCGCATCTTCATGTATATTCCAAAGGACTTTTGCCAATAAAGCCGCATTCCATACCTTGAAATTTTTTAGGCCAAGCCCGCCCTCCTCATGGGGGGTACAAATGGTATCCCATGCAACCCGA
>JANVCL010000008.1:19918000-19933372 GCA_026546855.1 Erythroxylum incrassatum | reverse complement strand
TCTTCGTTTGCTAGTAAGATATATGGGACTCACTTTAATGTTGAACTTGATAATTGCATTTGGAAACACTCATGTGATGGCAAGTTCTCGAGTTATTCTTACCAGAGGTAGTTGTTTAAACATCTTCCTAAACTAACCTAGGCTAAAGCTATTTGGTCTACTTATCTTTTACCTTTTACCTTATGTAGCGTTTATTTTATGGATTACTATAAAAGGCAAATTGAGGAAAATTGATAAAATTGGCAAATACATATATCTTACCAACTAGTGTTGTCTATACAAAGTCGTTGAGGAAACATCAAAGAATTTATTCTTCAAATTTCATTACATTAAAGATATCTGGGTGGAGTTGCTTAGCAGATGCATCTTAGTTGTTAGTTTGGATAGCAGGAAGATTTGGCATTTGAACTACAAAACAACACGAGTAGGAGATGTTTTTAGATAGTTTTATCCACAACTGTCATGGCTATATAGGAGGAGTGAAATCTCATAATGTTTCAAGATAAAAGAACTCAAATGGAGCAGTTTTACAAGTAATTGATACAACAAATAAGATTGCAGTTCGCTTTGCAGAAACAGAAATTTCTGCACCAACAATACCTCCTCACCTACTGGAATGTGTACTTTTTTAATTCTTGGTTAAAACTCTTCAATTGAACTTTTGTATGTCTTAATTGTCACTATCATTAAGCAATATTTGATATACATTTTGGAAACTTTTTTATATGCCTTTAAGGCTTAACACATTCAAATTCTTTATAAGAAAAAAGTGGGAAGCTTAAGTATTAGCTTGCCTCAACTATACTATGTTATTTTAGCTTCTCCTTAAAGTCAAATTCCTTATTAGATCCCTAGGAAATATACCAGATGAATGTGTATTCCATCTCATAAAATCCTCCTGATGTAGAATGATAATGAAGGTAAGAATATGTTTAATGGCTCTATTTCTCAATAGCTATTCCAAATGTAATAAAGCATTACAAAGAACTTGATCCAGTAATGCATTATTAAGGATAAAGTTCCTTATTAAATTCAATTCAATAACTCTCCTTAATGCCTAAACATAATTAATGATCATCCCAGAAGAATGATATGCCATTACCTACCTTTATGTTGAACTCATGTCTAACACTCTCCCTCAACCTAAGAATATTTTCCATTGTCCAAGAGGAGTTGTACTTAGGTTGAATGAACTAGAGATTTTCAATGTTTAATTAATATGTGTGTAAACACTTTACACTCAAGAATTGTCTTAAAAATTCTCCAAATTCTTTTAATCATAAGACATTTATTTGTAGTTATTATTAGAACTATACCAATTCCACCTTCTTTCCTTAAAAAGCATAGTTCACTCTATTCCACTTTGGCTAAAGCATTGTTAGAACTATCCCTAGCTTAGAGGAACTATCACAATTGTTCATTTATGGTAATGTTATATTGTACAAAAAACTCAAGGTTCTTTTGTCAAGGAACCCTTGTAGAACTTAATCATTCCTTTTAAATTAATTTAACTCTTCAATTTAGAAAAAGAATTATAAAAAGTGCTTCTTAGTTCTTTCAAACACTCCAAAAAAGATATTTACATTCTTAAAGATTAAGTAAACACATTTTTTAGCCAATTTTAAAAAAATAGAAAAGTTAAGCTTAAATCAAACAATTTTCCAGTAGTAAAATAAAGAAATAACATAAAGATTTTACCTAAATTTCTCAACTTTAACCATAATAGTTGTATGGCTTCAACATTTAAATCCTCTTACCTTGATTTAGCTTTTAGTTTTTTAATTGACTTATCATGATATTTTCAAATTAATTAATAATTTTATTTTTCATTTGAGAATATTAATAATAAAAGTATTTATTATCATCAAAACCTAAATTTTGAAATTTATCTCTTGGTAGAGTGATTCCCTGCCTTCTTTTTAATTTCCTCACCTAGCATCCCTCCTTGACATCTCACCCAGTTCACTTTAATTTAAATTGGATTTTTCCTTATTAGTTAACCTGTTATCCTTATAATTTTCTTGCCAATCTTGTTTTGAGTGACAATTTACTATTAATGGTAAAATGTCAGTAAGCAAGTGTTAAAACTCCTCACTCTCCGTTTCCTGTCCTCTTGTTTGAAAACCCATATAACTCTTCCTTTCCTCCTCCCTTAATCTCTAAATAAATCTCAACAATGATTCTAGACACTCACTTAGGTGAGTCTCCATTTGAAAAGCTTACAAGGAATAAGGTAGCTCGTGACTAAGATTCACTAAAAAATTTGAGATACATCCTCATAGCTATGGGTAGAGCCCCAGTTGTTCCTCCGAGAGCTTAAAAATAGAAGGGAGGCCTGGTAGGCTAGTTCTTGGATAAAAGGCTTACCTTTTTCCTAGTAAACTGGTGGACAAATGAAAATTGGAAGAAGCTTCATCTGATTAATTCTCTAGTCAGTGAAAATAAAATTTCATCTTGAGGTTTAGCTTGGAAAATATGGCATAGCAGGTCATAGACCTTATTACTGGTCATGTCCAAGTCAAACCATTACTCCTTAAAATATGGGAACCTACTATATCATTAGATAAAATCAACTTGAAAGCTATCCCTCTATAATGTTCATAATATACCTCTAAAGTACTAATCTTTAAAAGGACTAAGCTACCTTACAAGCTCATTAGTGGTCTTCATAGCCCTAGATGATATAATAGATAATGTGAGGATAATTAGCTTTACAAGAGTTTGTATTGATGTTGAACTAGAAAGAAGTCTCTCTGATTCTTTATGGGTTTGAGATACAATGGAAAGGGTGAGCTAGTGAGGGACTCAGTTAAGTTGTCTTATCCCTAAAAGTCTTTAAAGATGGGAATGAAAAAGGTATGGAGACTATAAATATTAGGAGTCATCTCCTTAAGAAGATAATAATCAACCTGAAAAGGATGCACAAATTCAGATACAAGAATAACTTGAATTAGGTTAAGGATAATCCCAACACTTACAAATCGAATCCATTATATGAAGTTCTTGAAAGTCCTCAGGTGACAAGATGAAAAGAAAAGCATCATAATGTCCCCACTAAAATGGAGAATGCTAAGAATATTAATCTAAAATAAGTCATACAAAAAGGGAAGGTATAACAATCTTGGAGGGAGAGGTGATAACCCCTAATGATATCCTTTCAATTCCTCTAGGTGATAATGTTCAACATGAAACATCTGGATTAGACCTTGTTTTTATTAGTTATAAGATTAGAAAGAATAGGGACAAAAACAACCATTGATGATGAAGTTTTTGATTTGGAATATAAGGGGCTTAAGCTATCCTAGTAAGAATATGGCTTTTAAAAACCTTCTAAATCTTAAGAAGCCATATTTTGTTCGCCTCATAGAGAGAAAAATAAAAGGGGATCACTACAAGAATGACCTTTGGTTCTTACAGAAGGAATAAACTTCCCTTAGTAATCATGCAAACCATCCTAATAGAGGATTGATTGTATCTTATGGTCCAAGAATTCTCTAGCTAGAAAGTTATTGTTCCTTAGATCAATTCATTCACTATGAGGTGGTACAAAAACAATCTAATCCCTTATATCCATAAATGTGGTGTATAAAGCTATTTGGGAATTTCAAAGAGTCAATTTATAGAGTAATTTGATAAGACTTAAAGTAATCATTAAAACCCCTTAAATACTCTTTGGGGACTATATATGTACACTTTCTCTCTTGGAATCTCAAAGTAATATGAAAAGTGTACAAGCAAGATTTCATGAGTTATTAAAGTTAACCTTTAGGCTAGGCCTTATGAATTTCAGATACACTACAACTCACTATACTTAGAGCTATAGAAAAAGTGAAAACATATTCATACACAAGAAACTAGATAAATTTTTGGTCACTAGATCCTGGATCATCTCCCTAACACTCATTCAATAACAGGCTGATTGGCCCATTGCCATCTTTAAAAATAAGTGCTCATGTGTCTCCTCACAACCCTAGGATACATATAGAGTGTTATTTAATGGAAACTAAAACATGTCCCTAGTTCCAAATCTCAAGGAGCCTCCTAAGTCAACCTTAGCCCGATATAGCCAAGCTATCTCGACCCGTGGCCCAGTCAACCTGGTCCGAAGTCAGGCTAGGTTGAGTTAGGCCGGACCACTTTTGTCATCCCTACTTATTTTTCAAGTGTTCTTTCTTATTCTCCTTTTGGAGCTATCTCCTTCTGTTCAACCTCACTTGCCCTAGTACATATTAATTTAGCATAATTGCCTTTGGAATGTGTGTATATCTTGTATGGAAGGAAAGAAATATGAAAAAATTCTGGGAACTCTAGAGGCCATATACTATTTCAACCTAACCAAATTCATCCTTAAGCTTAGACTTGCAACCCGAGCTCGTGATTTTGTAACGACCTATCTTGAGAAATAAGATCCAAACTTTCTTTGTAAAGCTGCTTATGGAATGTAACTCTTCCAGCCTTGCTAGTACGAGGTTTTTTGTAGGAGGCTAGGCTTTTATTACAATAACCATGTATTTGGTGTTTTTGAACAAGCTAATTCAATCTATCACTTATTTTTCACAAAAAAAAAGTACAATGATGAGAAAATCATATTTAGGAATTGCATCCATTTTCTATCAAGTTTATTATAATCATTCCATTCAGATCTCTTATTTATTGTTGACGTACTTGTATGTTTGTTTACATTTATTTTAATATCATCTCTTTCATTAGTATATTTGAAATTAGAAATATTTTATTTTGGAATATGATATATTTTTTATTGATAAAATAAGTCCAGAATTTTTTTCATATTTTAGATTGCACGTTCGAATAAGCACTTCTTTTCTTTCTTCCATCACTCTGGTAGAAAGTAACTCTGCCACAGGTTAGCTCAAAGGCATCAGGTCATCTTTCGGTTAATGCTTCCTTTTTTTTTTACAAGAGAAGAGAAACAAAAAAAAACTACACTACCACCCTAACTAAAGCAATATTTGTGGTACAAAAAGCGGTGTTGATTACAATGCATGAGTCCTCTGATTAAAGGCAGATGCTCCCAGAGAAAATGTAGGCCTGAATTAGCTATAGCAGCTAGAGAGACTAGGTTATCTGGACTTTGGTTGTTTTCTCGATACTTGTGCTGAACCTTCATCTTTCAAGGACGGAAATGTAGACCACGGATACCTCCCACCAAAAAATTATAGTCAGTCTTTATAATTTTAGAAGAGGAAAGAATATTCATCACCTTGAGAAAATCAATTTCAATGATAATATGACGATAATCAAGTGTCCAATCTAATTGGAAACCCAATTGGACTTCCCAAATTGATTAATGCTTTTGAGACGCTTAAATTTTGTATGGAATAGACCCCGTGGAGGCACACGTATCAAAAACTTCCTTATTATACTTTCCTATTGGTGTTCGATTAGTATGTACGGATGAAAGTGGACAATCAACATGATGTCTATTGCAGTAATGAACCAATATGAAAGCTTCTTTAACCTAAATGGCAAGCGGGAGGATCGTGGGCTCTTGCTGGTGTCGTTCTTGAAAACCACTTGTCAGATCACATTAAACATATTACTATTCACCGACACTAAAAGACTATTCACTAAATTTTACTCACACAAATCCCATTTAGAGTAAGGAACTTTGCTCAGTCAACCAGGTGGTTCGATTTTGATTTTAAATAAAAGATTGTAAAGAGAAAAAGGAGCAGAGAAAGCGAAAAATAAACACTGCAGCGAACTTTTCTGATCAGAGCTGCATTTCCTCCAGCTACATGATCATAACAGGCTATGAGTCATGATATCTTATCCTACTATTTCTTTCCGCCTTAAGCAGCTTCCACTTAAAATGACAATCCTTTTCCAGTAATGCCGAAACGAAAGCGTAAGAAAGTGCTTCCTTTTTTCTTCTTTCCTTCAAGAAACTTGTGAAATTGGAAACTTTTGAAGCACACTTTTTATCCTTTGGGTACCACTACAAGCTCTCTCGTTTTTTTTTTCACTTTAATTCACATGTACCTCCTAACTTTCTCGCGATTCTTTATTCTTTTAGGATTCATGTACGTTCCTGTTTCAGTAACCGAAAGATTCATCTGTTCAAGTTTTACTAAACCAAGGCGGGAAATCCTAGATTACTCAGTAACTCGTTACTAACAAGTATGGATGATATATCCTTAAGCATATGCCAGACTGTTCTTTAAACCATCTTGTCATTTAGCTGCTAATGCCTTGGGAAAATGTCGTGATTAATAGTAACTGGAAAGCCTAGGTTTTTTTTTTTAATAATTCTCCAGTCCCATTAAAAAAATAGCATTTATTGAGGTTTCTTTACATGACTGTATTTTTTTTCTTATTTGTATGTTATAGTATGCTAAATCTAAGATCCTCTTTCCTTTTTTCCTTACTAAAAAATTGGCATTTATATCATAATTATATTATAAACAATTAAAAAAGGCCTTTTCCTTTTCCAACTTGACGTAAATAAAGTTATGCTTAAAATCTACGATTACTACTTAAAATCATCACCCAAAAATAATAAACTAAAAATAAGATAATATCATATAATTCACAGCTAACTTAGCCCCTATAAATATGCAAAGTATAGATCTATCAAAATTTTCCGTAACTCATTACTTGTTCTCAAGCAAATAACAAGTAACTTTAACCAATTCAATGTTCATAACTAAAACAAGAGTTAATTCTACTTTGGTAGGTGTATAGAGGCATTTAGCATATGTCACAAGCCTTTAATCCTCTAGTGTCCTTAGTGGAAGAGTTACAATTTCCTAAGGATTTACTATAATGATACACAAAAACTTCAATCTAAACTCATAACTTAGCCTCATGTTAACAACACAAGATATACAAACCTAAGTCTCAATTGAATTGCATACTTAAACAAATAATATTTCTCATATAAATAACTATACAAACAAAACAATACAAATATTATTCTACGTCCTTCATTAAATTCAAATACTTTAATTTGACAATTTTCTCATAAGGTATCACTCATTCATGCAAGTGCTTGAATTTTGGGTGAGGTACACTCATCTTTTTTTTGTGAAATTGAACTTACTATAGGTTTTTAAATCATCTATTCTCTTCTATTGAAATATATTTGCATAGTCAATAATTAAAAAGACTTTGAATAAAGTTGTAATGGGATCAAAAGAATAAGTGAGTAAAAAAAGGAAGGGAAAGAAAAAATAAATATAAAAAAGACAAAAATTTGCAATTAGTAGAGCAAGTAAATCATCTAAATAATATAAAATCTCCACCAACTCCTCTTACCATGCAAAAATCCTCCTCTTCCTTAATTCTTTTTCAAGTACAAGTATCTATACCAATTGGTTTTTGGCTTTTTTTTGTGCTTGTTATTTCTTAATACTACTTTACACATTAGTTACATTTTTATTAAATAATTATATTTTTATTTTTTAGTTTTTTTCAATTTGCTTGAATTTCATTTTTCATTGCCACTTTATACATATCACCATCTCCTCATGCTTATTTCCTTGTATATAATAACTGACGAGATACTCAAGTCAAATGCAAGCATCTTTTCTTAACAAATTTGGTTTGCTAGCATTCACAAAGTCAAGTCTACACTGCAATCTTTTAATCATATTTTGCATTTAACCTTTAACAATTGATAAGTGTCAATTGCATCATATTTAGGGCATAGTTTAATATGTGTATAGCCATTAATTCAATCATTTAGCATGTGTTTAGGATAGAATTATGTTAGTTTGTTAATTATTTGTGTTTTATAGGTTAGTACAAGCTTTTGAGCTTAAATATTATGTTTTTGAGGTACCTTGAAGTATTTGTTAGTGTTTCAGGGTTCACATCGAAGAACGGAGAAGTTTCGGAGACATTCAGATTGAAACAACAACCCAAGATCATGGCACAATAGGCCACGACCGTGACAGAAGCACTGGAGTTAGCCCACAAATGTGGCCTTGCATGCCACGATCGTGACAGAAGCTCAAAACATGACCCACGATCGTGGCCTGCTTGCCATGTTCGTGACAAAAGGCTCAAATGTAGCCCATGATCGTGGCATGCAATGCTAGAATTGTGACCTGCGTTAGCTAGACGCATAGATACTCAAAAACGTCAAGTTTTGAAGGATTTTTTGGAACTTTTCGACCCCAAAAAATATTAGGGCTGCTCAAAACCCAAAAGCTATTTAAAGAATAAGAAAAAGGAGAGGAGGGAGCTTTTGCATCAGCCACTTTTGAGAGAAAACCTAGAGTGAATTATCCAGAGAAGAAGGAAGAGTGAAGTGGAGAAGAAGCCAACTCGATGCACTTCCTAGATCAGGAGTTTCCTGACGTCGCTACCTCCTGTCGTCTGTTCAATTTCGTATTTCCTGTTATTTTCAATTTTATTATTATATAGAATTGGAATAATAGTTGGCGATAGGATTTTTTGGATGTTAATGTTGCTTCTAAACTCATATTCGGAGTTTTATCTTTGATTTAATGAAATTTGATTGTCTATGTTTTACTGGATTTATTGTGATTTAATTTCTGCAATTGCGTAATTCAGTGATAAACTGTGAGGGTAAATTGAGAGAAAAAATAATAAAATTAGGCTAACGAGAGTTAGGCAATTTAATAGAATAAGAATTAAATCAAATCGATAAATTGTGCAAAGAAAGGTCTTACAATAGTTTCTAATAGTTTATTAAACAACTTCAGATCTAATTAGGGTTTTGGATAGGTTGTTAATTGAGAAAATACAACTTCCATAATTTGATTAGGGTTTAGAAATTAGGGTTAATGGCCATAACTTGAGAGAGAGTAATTAACCCTAAGATCGTCTAGAACCAATATTCTAGTAATTCATAATTGATTAGGTTAACATTTCTCTCAATTAGTAGTTCCTTATGTTGATTCTTAAGTGTGCATATTCATGTGATGAAATGTATCATTTCACATAATATACTATCAATAACTTTCATTCAATGTGCACAGACATTTATCATATTCATCGGATCTAAGTCCAGCATTCAACATTTAGTTAAGAACATATCCCATATTGCATATACCATTAAAAACCACTTCCAGTATAATCCCAAATATTTGGACACTTGATGGTTCGAAATTATCATAATCATATTAGTAACAATTCAATATCTAACAATTAATTAAAAAAATTCAAGTATAGTGAGTAAGCATCTAACTTATCTCACAGTACATTCCATATAAGCTATTGCCTTAGTGAACCGGCAATTTTTGGATGTTGGCAATCACTTGTGTATCTATCTTCTTACAACACACACACAAAGTTCACAATTCTGTAAGTTATCAATCATATGACTACTCAATCATTCACATGTATATAGATCATGTTTCAATGCATGCTCAACTAATTATCCCGAGTATGTATCCTTATTCACAAATTTTGATCATTCATTAATCATAGCTTGTAAATAACTTATTTACAATTAGGTTATGCTTTAGGTAAGTTCGATTACCCTAAATTCATCAATCAGACATTCATCAATTCTTTCCAAGCATTAAGTATTCACACAATTTCCCAATTCTCATTCAATCATACCTAATGCATTTTTTATATCCTTTGAATCACATTTGCATTCACTTGAACATCTTTATACCATTAGCAACTCTTACTTCTCAAATTCATATACATTGATATCAATCATTCCATTCCTTAATTTATAACCTCAATTAACAACTTAAACTTATTAAACACTTAATCACTTAATCAAGCAATTTTTTAGGTTCATTTCAGGCGCTAACCAAGTCTAATTACAACATTATAAAGTGTCTTAATCTTATATAGTCCAATAATTGCACAAAACCAACCTTTTCTCCTTCCTAAATACTTCCCACAACCATGGAAAGGAGCCTTCTAAATCCCACGATCGTGGGATGAGTGAATTCACCTTCATTATACCTCAAATCCTAATCTAATCGATCCCTAAAACAATCCATAACCTACTGCTCATATATCATGAACACAATAGAAAAGTATCCAAGTTCATGCAGAAATTTCCAGCATAATTCATCATCAATATCATATACTATTCATCCCAATTTCATTATCATAAATTCTCTATTATAACATGCCATAAGTATCAATCTTTTACTTACTTGTCTAGATCAAATTCTAGCTCAAAGATCAAGCTAATTCAGCTCTCCATACATGCAAGATCATCCAAACAGAAAGTGGAAGTAGATGTGTTCTAGCAAAGGCAAGCAAATGATAGCAAATTGTAACTATCTTTGAGCATAATCTTATATGAATCTTGAAGTGACTATGAACAGAAGTAAAGCAGAATTTCAAAGCTATAAGGTTATGAGTGTATTTTGGAAATGTGAAGAAGGAGGAAAACTAAATTCCAGTAGAAACATCTAAGGAAAGCCTTTGCCATATACATGTGTCATTAGCGGAGTTAAGATATGTCTCCTTATTTAGGGACAGTTATCCTACAAGGAAGGAAGCTACTTGTCTTCCCCTTAAATGGTACACATGCCCTCTTCTTAAGCTACCATATGTCCTCTTCTTAAGCTACCATACATCAATTAATCTCTATGCCAAATGTCACTCAATTATGTATGCCAAATGTTACTCATTTTATAAGCCTTGTCATTCTAATTTTTCATGTATCCACTTGTCGTGCCACTTGACATTTTACCTAGACTAAATATACATTTCAATTCATCAATTTCTCAATTATAACAATAAATTCTAAGTTAGCAATTATAGTCCATCAATTCTAGTCATTGGCAATCCAAAGTACAAGACATTGGAATTGCACATTAATGTCATATTCATTTTAGTTTCATACCCTGGAATATGTCAATTGAGTGCAATTTGTCTAAATCACAATTCATGTGTATATGCTAATATTATTCATATGAATACAATCATATCACAAATGTACCCAATTCATTCTATATTATGTCACTCATGCGACTCAACAGTCTAACATGTTAGATCCTTTAACAATTTAAGAGGTGGGACATTACAATTATAATTAAAAAAATTAATATAAAGGAAAGAAGAGAAAGAGATCTTTCACTAAATCCTCTTAATCTTGTTCTAAATCTTCCTTGAAGCATAGAAACCCTAAAATGAAAAGCTTAGTAATAATGAGGTTGTCACAAGCCTCCAAAGTCCCTTAAAATGATCACTAACAAAAGTATTTATACGATAGGGTTACACAAAGAGTTTTAAGGTGATTAAACTTATAATTTCATATATCCTTAAAGTGTTTATTACGAGAATAAATGCCTCTTACACTTCAAGCTTGGTCAATCTTGTTCTGAAAGTTTTCAAATAGAAATTTTCGTGAATCTGGCTAGATATGCTTCACATCTGAGACCAGTTTTGTTCTAAGTTTTCTATAGAGTTATAGATCTTTGAATTAGCTTTCCAATGCATCTCGAATCACCTCAATCCAAAATTTATGGAACAAAAATTATTTTCAAATCTATGGTTGATCCTCAAAATCATCACCTTCACAATAATGAATCAAACATAAGAGAATGTTATATAGTTTCATATAAAATATGTAATAAAATTTCTAAATAATAACTAACTTAGCCCTTACAAATATGAAACATATAGACCTATGAAATAGATTTTTGTTGTATTAGTTAATGAATATCATCTTATAATAAATATCAATAACAGCAAACAAAATATGTAAAGAATAAGCACTCAAAAACTAAAGATTTTTACAATCAACTATGAAACATGCATGATTCTTCGCAATTACATCATTGAACTTGATATATTATAAGTGTATCAAATGATCATACATAAGAACCAAATCATAATGAAAAGGAATTATTTATTCATCTTTTTTATTGTTTTTCCCCAACAAATTAACCTTTGAACAATTTTAATTTTTAGTTTCAATAATTGTAGACTTAAAAATAACTATTTAAGAATTGATTAATCGTCTTTTTCATATACTTAATAAATTTTCCTTATATCTAGTCTTCTTTTTAATATGAAACTGGACATACACATCACATATTAGACTAAAACCCTCACTACATCACAATAAACTTAATCTTAGCAAAACTAAACATTAAAAAACATTATTCCATAAGTATGAAATAGTTTTTTCCAAACTTTAAATTCTATTTTAGACTTCAAAAATTAAAAACAAAATTAATTCACTTCATCAACTGATGCACTAAGACAAATATTAAAATTTTTTGGGCCTCATATAATTATATCTATTATTCGGAGCACTTTTTTCTCGTGATTATAACATCGAAGAAATCTTTTTCATGAATAGTGTCGCTCTAGGAAGTTCGGTTATCAAACACACCTTCAGATGATCCTTTTCCTTTTTCACAAGTTTCAGCTTTCTCCCATTAGTACTCAACTTCTCTGTCACTTCATCTTCTTTATTGAATGTTAATTGCTCTCCTATCTTTCAATACGTTAATTGCATCATTTTGTTTGTTAATCTTCACTACATTCCTATGGCGCAAAACAGAGAACCACTAGTTGCCTCGTACCCAAAGAATAGCGAAAAGGTTCACATACCTCACAGACTTTCAATGGAAAGTTTACAACGAACCATCTCCGACATCTCATCGGAGCTAAGCAAGGAAACGACGGACACAAACCTTGCTTCCATAGCAGAGGTGGAGAATGCAAAGTGCGAGGGCTGTGGCATGTCTGAAGAGTGCACTCGTGAGTACATAAAGCGAGTGCGGGACAAGTTCTCGGGGAAATTCGTTTGTGGGCTATGTGCAGAGGCTGTCAACCGAGAAATGGAGAAAAATGGAGGCAAGAGAGAGGAAGCCCTGAACGATCACATAAGTGCTTGTTTAAGGTTTAATAAAGTTGGTAGGGCATATCCGGTGCTGTGCCAGGCGGAGACCATGCGAGAGATCTTAAAGAAAAGCTCAGTTATTAGAGGAAAGTCCACGAGTCCAAGGGACAGAGATGCTCAAAGGAAGGGCAGTATAGCAAGGAGTTCCAGTTGTATTTCAGCAATCATAAAGGAGACAGGTGACCGGAGAGTGGTCAATTGAGATCCAATCCAATGTTCGTGGTAAGGTATTTTTGCATGGTTTTTGTATTTTAAGTGTTCTTTGTTCTCTAATATTTCGCTACTATGTAAGTGTTCTCGGTAACCGGTCTTAATTGCAGATTTCCAGACAGGAACGGTCTTCTATAGCTTTTACCATAAGATATGAATCCATGACCACAAGGAGCTCCCAATGTATTTATGTTCTCGCTTTCTCATATTGTATCTATTAGAAAAACAAAAACATTTCCTTTCTGAGTTCATGTAACACGCATGTCTATTATGCCTCCTAAGAGTTCAATTTCAGTATCTTTTTGTTTCCAGTCGGCAATTCGTTCTCCTGAATCTATAAATTCATAATTTTTTAATAATAAAAACGAAAATATGGTCCATCAATCTCTCATTATATATATATGTATGTATAATTAACTAACTTATTTAAATATATCAAAGACGATTTGTCGGTAATAGGATCAGTAATTATAAATAAAATTAAGTGTTAAAAGTTTCATTTGGAATTGGAAGACTCAAAACTTGTATTAAGTGAAAAAATATTTAATAATCTGTAAATTTAGAATTTTCGTAAATCAGGTTAATGAGTTTTTATATTTGCCTTCTTGAGTTTTTGTAGACATTCAAAATAAGGATTCATTTATAATTGGAGTTACAAATTGATTCATTTGATTGTAATAATGTTTAGAACCTAATTATTAGTTAAATATAATGAAAATATTTAAAAAGTAATATAACCAGTTATTGACAAATAAAGTCAAATACTATAGTATAACTAACATAGATATAAGGGGAACTTCAAACAGAAAAAGAAGAATGATAAGGGCAATATATTTTAAAATGGGAACGAAGGAAATTGAAAACAAAAGACAAAATTACAGATCAATTTCACCTATTTTAAGAACAACTCATCATAAGAAAAAAAAAAGATTTTTAAGCTCATTAACAAAAAATATGTTGTTATTCCTTAATTAATGAAAAGATATTTTGTCATCTCTTGTTATCATAAATTTTACAGGTAACAATCTTTAACGTAAAAAAAATATTTTTGATATTAGTAATATTAATTAGATGTAAACTTATTTGTCATTAAAAATAGCTAAACATTGACTATCTTTTATTTTTATAATGCGATATATCCTCTCTCTTTTTTTCGAATTAAAGAATGTATATTAATAGAAATTATTTTTATATAAACAATGTCATGTAAATTTATCATTACTAAGTTAATTAAAAAATTAAACTTCAAAAAAATCAAAACTTTGTTTTATAAAAATAATTAGCGATATCAATTAATTTGATGAAATTAATATTGAAGACATTCAATTCAAAATAGATATAATTTATTAACATCAATTTCAATCGAACAACGTTTTGAGGGTATAACCAACTTAAAGTCCAAATTCATCAAAGTGGCTTCAGACTCTATAAACTCTGATACGTATAAAAAGTAATTTTATCTTCTCAAATATGCATACAAAGACTCACTAAAAATTTCTAAAAGATCATTATCATTTTTCAAATGTCTTAAGAGCCAATAAATATACATGTCTAAATATTAAAGTTTGACCCTTTGTATAACTATAAAAATGGGTAATATACAAAAAGAGAAAGAAAGACCATATCTTAAATTATCTAAGAAGGTAGGTGATCTAACTAGTATTTTAATATGTGCATAAATCCTCGTTACACATGCTCTATTTAGCATTACGTTAGTCTCCATAACATACGTCAAAATCTCTAAAAGCATTCAACAAGCTTTCTGGATTATAAATCAACTGATTTAAAAGTGGTTTCTATCTTTTTAGAAATCTCATGAGATAAGAGCAAAGTGTGAAGGCAATTATTGGTTTCAAATTGCAAACACTATAAAGAAAACAAGCACTTTGTGACATTTTAAAAACGTTACAGAATGTCCAAAAAATGTCGTAGAATGTATTCTGCAACGTTTTAAAAAACGTCGCGGAATGTGATGTAGATAAAAGTTTTTTGTGACATTTTATGTAAAACGTCACAGAAAACACTGACATTCAGCGACATTTATAAAAACGTTACTAAAAGTTTGAGCATTCCGTGACATTTTTAAAAAACATCGCGAATTGTCTAACATTTTACGACGTTTTTAAAATGTCACAGAATGTGAAGGAATTCGCAACGCTTTTTTGGAATTGTCGCGGAATATCTTTCACGATGTTTTTAGAAACATCGCGGAAGATTAGTATTCTTTGTATTATTTTTATTAATTTTTATTTTTCAAAAATCATATTAATTTTAATAATTATTTTTTAAAATACAATTTTTAATCTTATTTGTTTAATAACTATTCAATATTATTTATAAAT
>JANVCL010000008.1:19878151-19908941 GCA_026546855.1 Erythroxylum incrassatum | reverse complement strand
TTAAAAAACTTCGCGGATTGTCTAACATTCCACGATGTTTTTAAAACGTCGCAGAATTCCTTCTTAAAACGTCACAGAATGTGGAGGAATCTGCGACGTTTTTTGGAAACGTCGCGAAAGGTTTTCAGTGACGTTTTTAAAAACGTTACGAAATGTCTTCCGCGACGTTTTTATTATTATTATTTTCATTTTTTGGAAAACAAATTAATTTAATAATTTTTTAATTTTAATAATTATTTTTTGAAATACAATTTTTTAACCTTATTTGTTTAATAACTATTCAATATTATTTATAAATTTTATTTATTTAATAATTCTTCAATTTTTTTTAGTATATCATTAATTTTAAACATTCCATTATTATTTTTTCATTTTTTGAAAATTATTTTAATTTAATAATTATTTTTTATAATGCAAAATTTTTAATCTTTTAGTGTTATTGTTATTTTTCATTAAATGGAACAAAGGATCCTTCCACTCACAACGTTCCTTGAAATATTGGAAGAGTAACTAAAACTATCAAATCTGAAAACTTTTTATACAGATCACTAATCTAGTTCAAGGATCAATCCCATAATGTTGCAAACTCGAAACACCAAAGCAACAGGGCGACGAATCATCTAGCAGAACAAAATTACAGAGGCCATGAAAGGCAGTGCAAGTTTAACGAACAAAAGAACATTTATATGTCGTGTAATTTACAAAAGCATCACAAATCCCTTCTACAAAGGGGACAAGAAGTATGCCTAAGAAGCCATTTATCTATGCCAGGTAGGTGAAACAAGCGATGACAATGAGGCAAGCTTCTAACAGTCTCTTCGAGCTGGAAGTCCTGTGAGAATGAAAAATGTTGCAAAATCAATCAGTAAAGGCCATTCCTAGAGTGCTACATAATCTATTCAAAAGGCACAACCCAAGGAAACAAAAACCGTGATATAGGATCAAACCTGAAGGCAAACTGAACACGAGACTTTATCTCCAAAAGTGTCCACATTGTTCTTGCTTGTGATTTTGATCTTTAGGATCTTTTCAACAGAATCTCCAATCTCCAATTAATCCATAAGTGATCCTTGTCCACTTCCCACCTTCGTTACAAAGCTAAATAGACCTATATCATTGCCCCACTCAACTCCTAATATCTGGGTTTCCCCAGCAAAGTGCAACCATGTAGGAAATTTCGTTAGGAAACACCATAATACTCTTCTTATACGAAGCTAAACCTGATCAGTGTAGATGCAGGATCCAGATAACTAAAATTCAACCCAAAAAATATGAATTTATTGCCTCAACAGAATGTCAATCTTGTTCGTTTCTGAATCTGAATGGATACAAACTCAGCTAAACAAAAGTAAAACAGTTGCAGTTAACACAGTAAAAACCAACCTCAATATAAGATGCAGTAACTTCTAAGTGCTTCTTATTGGTCCTAGCAATGAATATATCTCAGAAAACTGACCACCATTCAAATAAAAAACCTCCAGGTGCATCAATAGCTAGAAATTGATGTTGAAAAGTTAAGCATTCAATTAGGAAGACAAAAGTCAAATTCAAATGGATAATCATAAGTTTTTGAACCTTCATTACCCACAGGATCATATGACATTTTCCCTTCATCTTGAAAGGCTGCGTTGATGCCTTCAAAGCATATGAAGACCAGTATGCGAGGTTCAGAATCATAGTCAAATAAAGGAAAGTTACACACCGCACTTGTATTTTTTGTATTTAAACAAAGTTGGGAAGATAGAACCAACAAGAAATATCTGTACATACCATATAAGATTGTGTATATGAACCAAATTCATATGGTTGATTTAAATGACACCTTGGAAGAAGACCAAATGTACGAGGCATTATAGACTATGCGGTAGTAATCCTAATTTTCAGTGTTGCAGAGTTTATTGAAGCTAAGTATAATAAAAAGCCTGTAGAGAACATTTTCTAATTCCTTATATTATACAGTGTAGCAAAATAAATAAAAAGCACCACCATCAAAAAGAAAAACTTTCCAGGATAATAGTATACAGTGCTGCATCATAAAAATACATAAGAGTGAATTTACCATCTCTGATGCAGAGTCCAAGGGCTACAAAAACATATATTGCGGTAAGAAATGATGAGAGGTGCAACCAAGATGCCAGAGCTGATAAATGAGGAACCATAATCGCAAATATGAAAAATGTAAGCCCTGCAATGAGATTACAATATGAAATCTTCAAAGCCTTGTCATCCATAAAAAGAGTACATACACCCTACATTCAAGAACATATAATTAGACAGCATGAGAGGAAAGCTCACAAGTGTGGAACTTCACATGAAGATATCAACAACCAGTCAAGTCAGAATGTTAAAGACACAATTTCTTTGACATTCATTTCTCAAGGCAAAATGGGAATCGCATAGCAGATGCCAAAATATGGCCTAGAAATGATACAAGCACATAACTTCTGTATGAAATCCCATATACCCAACTAAACAATCATAATTGATTCGTCAGTGTTCTATTACTCGAAGAAGGCATACATGTCATCGTCCCATACTTCCGGTTCAAAATATAGAAATGTATGTATGCCAAAAAGTGGCAACTAACTAATTGGACACACAATCAAGATTCATGAAACATAACGAGCAAAAGATTACGGATGAAACCCCGACGATATTAACCTCCATCCCAAAATACTAACAACGAATAAAGCAAGCATTTCCATCTCTACCCTCCAGTGAAAAGCAAAACAAAAGCCCAAAGCTAGAGAAACCAGTTTCTTAGTTCCAGTTTCGTAAAAATCTTTTGACGAAAAAAAAGAGAGGAAAAAACAATGTCTCGTCCCAAATCCCAATGAAAATGGAAAGAAATTCAAAGCCAAACTGGATTTAAAAGAAGTCTGTTAATCTCGAAACGCTTGGACTTCTTAGTAAAGGAAGAAGGAGCAGTTGCTAGAGGCCTCACATTTGGGTGGGAAGAAGACAGAAGAAAAACCATAGAAGAAGAAACGTAGAGAAGAAAGTGAGAAATGAACGTGCTACAAAAAACTTCTAAATATAAATTCAACAAAAGGAAAACCAACCACGACGTTTTAATTCAACAAAACGTGGCGGTTTTTATTTTGTGACGTTTTAATAAAAAAGTGATGAAAACAATGTTTTTATAAAATGTTGTAAAAATTTTAAATTTTTTGTGACGTTTTTTAAATGTTATAAAAAGTCTTTACAATCTGTGACATTTTATCAATAAAACGTTGCGGATTGTATTAATTTCTTGTAGTGAGACCCTCCCCTTGCTTTACCTTAGCATTCCTATCTCAGCTTCTAATCTCTCCTCAAGGGACTTCAACCTCCTTGTTGACAAAATTAATAACAGAATTACTAATTGGGGTTATAGAACTCTTTCTATAACCTCCTTGTTATGAATGATTTGAGAAATCTTTTCTTTTTATTTGATAATGAACTTTCTGATGAATTTCGAAATAAAGATAGAAATGCAGTAAAACATTTTATGTTATGCCTTAAAAACTGTCATGGCATTTTGTATAAGTGATCAAGGAAAAGTAGGAGCATTTGATAAAATGATTTTGAGCATACTTATATGCTTCTGTTTGAGCGAGAGTGGAACCATTCTGTTCGTCATGTGCACATTGATAAGAGCATTCTCCCGGCTGTCCGCTTGTCGCATATGAGCTCCAATTTGGACTCATTCTGTTCATGGGGTAAACTTCAATTTCTTCATTCTGTTTCATGGAACCCTCGAACCATTTGTTGTGCATTGCATCTATGAATTGTCAAGTTGATGCATTCATGTGTTTGTAAGTTGTGAATTTTGACTGCACGACAAGAATTTTGAAAAGCAAGCATTTTTACGATCCAATAGGATATTTTCTAAGACAAGTAAAACGCTTCAAGGTTTTTGCTTATCTTTTTATTATAAACTGTTTCCCACGAGCTGTTAAGCTCACCCCCCTCTGTGTCTCATCCTCAGGTTATAGCTAGAAGATCAAGTGTTTCAGAGCTTAAAGGAATTGTTTCATTTGCTATTTTGTAGTTCTTGTAACTTTTGTAATTGGAGATTTTGGATTATGAAGTATTGTAGCTTGAAAGGCCATTATAGTTTTGTAAAACTCTTGTTTGAGGGTATCGAAATGTGAATGATAAATATTAGTTGTAAGTAACGTATTATAGAGTATGATGAAGGAAAGATTTGAGAGTCTTATGATATTCCGCAGTTCAGTTATAAATGTGTGATGGTATTGTTTCCCTCGTAATATGGTATCAAAGCCAAGAAGATGAACCGATGATGTTCAAGAAAATTCCATAGGATTAAGCTAACGTTCATAATCTAAAGTTGGGTTTCGAAAACGGTGTCCAACATTAGTGATATCAGAGCAAGAAGAGATTACAAGGAACCACGCTCAAGTATGATGGTATTTTCTAAAGAGTTGGGTTCTGAAAACGGTGTCGAACATTAATGGTATCAGAGCCCAGTATTAGGATCTTACATGGGCAACCTTCGGATATGTGTCAATCGAAAGAGCGATCGTTAAGAGTTAAGGTCAATAGAATTAGTGAGAAGAATAATGTTTGGATAGAGTGTATGATAAGGAAAGTTTTTGGATATTTAGCAATAAGAACTACGGCTTAGTTTGCTATGTTAGACATAGATTTAGTATTTGTGATTATGTTAGTGAACAAGGTGACGGAAATTTTGTTGTGAATACGTACTTGAATTAATATGGATGTGAAAAGGTTTTCATGAATTGGCTGAGAAAGAATAGAGACATAGGTGGAAATGACAAGATTTAAGAAGTACAAGTAAAGAGAAATTGAAAGGATGAACTAGGAATTGAACATGATTATTTAATTGAGGTGATAACAGTTATGATTTAGCATAAGAATATGTCCGTGATATAAAATTAGAATGTCATGATGATTAGGGATCAATGATTTGGAATTGATTGAGGATATGCATATGGAAGATCGAAAAGATGACATTAGGAAAATGAGATAGAAATGAGAAAATAGTAAAATAGACATAACTGACTTATCATGAGATGAACGAAATGATACGTAGTATGAATGGTGATTGCAGAAAATAAATCTTCGAATATAATGGGATGAATTTGATGATACACACCTATAATGCGAAAATGATAGCATTTAATTGATTAAGATTGTATGAACAGTATAGATGATTGTAGCAAGAAATCCTTTTGGAAAAGAATTTCGCTGAATTAAGTTAAGCAAATCAGATAGTTTTATATTAAGAATGATCAATGAAAAAACAAATCAGAAATGATTATGAAAAGATTCAAAAGTGAGTATTGGAGTCTTATTTCTGATGGAAACTCAAGCATAAAATGTAGAATATGCTACTGAGAGTGTATACGTTATGTTTGATGTAAAGTTTCCAACTATATGATAGGGTTCTTGAATTTGAGGTGACATTATTGTTAATATGAGGAGATCAGTCAGGTAAGAATTTCAAGGACGAATTTTTTTTAGAGGGGGAGAATTATTGAATCCCGAGCTTTTCGTAGAAGATTAGAACTATTGAATGAGAAATTTTGGTGATTAGTCTCGAGTTAAGAGCAAATGAATGAAAGTTCTTGAACCAAAAAATGATAGACAAGAGTAAAGTAGGGAATGATAAAAGTGAATAGATTCACAATCTACTGTGGTGTTTTTGGTGGATAAGAGATTTTGAAATAGAAAGGATTAAGGTGAAAGTTAGTAGAAAAATGAAAGCAATATTTATGAAGTAAATTGATGAAAAATGTGTATTTATGTGTACGTTCTGTTATTAGTGTTCATGATTAGTCATGGATTATAATTTTCTTTATGGAGTACATTGATTTGAAATGAAGATGAGAGTGAGGAATAAATGAAGTAGAAAAGGTGATCTTAGTATGAGTTGTGTTAAGAAAAGATTTTTTTAGAAACAAAAATTGGTAGATGATCTGGAAAATGTTCACTGAGTATGCTTCAGTCTTTAGGCCATAACGTTTTCTCTAGTTGTCCAAACGAGATGATTCTTAATTTGGATTAAACTAGACATATATGGCTACATTTCGTATGAAGACATCAAATTTCAATTCTGTCTTTAAGAATCTTAGAAGTTGACATGAAGTTAAGAATTGGGTTCAGTACGTTGGTGTATGAATGGAAAATTCATCTTTGGACTTTAGGGGCAAATTTGGGATTGATATAAATAGGTTTAGGACTCTATTCTCTAGTTCTATAAGATTAGTTATAGAGGCAACCAATAGCAACACATCATTCCATAGGCAAATAAGAAAACAAGATGTTTAGGACCATCTTCATTTGCTTCACTTACTTTATTTGGATGAAAAGGAATAAGAAGCTATTCTTAAAGAACTACAAACCAAAGCTCCTTCCAGGAGCACACACTATAGCAGATTAAGGAGGCTTTTTTTTTTACAAGTATTCATCATAACAACATAACTTACTCTTAGCCTTTTCTTAGAACCTATAAAATGTTCTATTAAATCATCTTCAATTAAGGAAGAGTTATGGTTAAGTCTATATAGTCTGAAACCTAATCCAATTTTACTTTACACTCGAGATAGATTTTAGTTTTGAATGTTTACTACTAATTTATTGTGAGGACAATATAAATGTAGTATGCTATACTCCAAGTGAGTAGCACTTAGTTGTTTTTAATTGTTAGCCTGTGGTTGATGGCTAAAACTTGTGTAACCCTCTAAATCTGGGCCCTTGGGCTTAATAAATATATTCTTTATTTTCAAAAAAAAATTTCACATGCAATGTCTTATATTTTCTTAGGGTAGGCACTGAATGAAAGTTCCAAATCAATATAATGGTACTTACTCCATTATGACATAAATGATACGCAATAAACAAGAAAATGCTAACTAATATCCCCAAAATGATATCAATTCCACTATGGCATTGTGTGATATGTTCTGACAAATATAATAGTACCTTATTATTTTGATACTAAATAATAGGTTCCAATTAACCATCACACAACATACACATCATATTCTCATATTGCCTTACAGAATATCAAATAGTATATATTAATCAAATAAATAAGTCAATCACACTTATAAGATACCAATAATAAATACCTGAGGAAATCATTAGTGTCTCCATGATATCTTATCACACAATTTATACCTACTAGAATAAATTATGTAAAAAATCACTAAATTCTTACATATTTAACATGAATAGAAAATTTCAATTATATAAATTTTATTAATTTTATCAAGACTCTAATTTACCATAAACTTAATTTAAGGTTTGTTTAATTATTTCAAAAATAAATGAGATATAAATAATCAATAAATAATAAAAATAATTAAAAAGGAACCTAGAAACTCCAATTACTATAATCCACTTATTAACATTATGATAAGTAACTTAAATTAAATGACTGAATGATCACTACTTGAATTCCCACTACTACTTTCAAATCCTAACTAATTGTCTTTCTTATCACTCAAAATTGTTTGTTTTATAGTTCACCTTCACTCCTATACCTCTCTCTCTCTCTCTCTCTCTCTCTCTATCTTGTTTATTTAAGCGTTAAAAATCCCATTGAATTATTTTCAAGAATAAAAAAAAGTAGTTTTTGAACATACTATTCGATTAGTATGAGATACCAATCAACCAATATCCTAAATTTACCTAACACTAATTGATCAATAAGGAATATTAATTGAATAATAAACCTAGATCAATCCTAAATGTCTATTTTAGATTGTATAACATACTCTTAGCTTTACATAACCTCTTTAATCATCCTAATCTAATATTCATTTGAATAATAATGTCCAAAACACTAAACCATATTAAATGTTGATAAAAAAAGGTGAACTAGAATGCTTCTTCACAAAAAATTCCTTCTTTTATTTAGTGATTTTGCCTTAATTAATTAATCATATAACTTATAATCATTCAATATTAAACTCCAGTTTAATCTAAACTACAATCCTCTTAAGGTATTAAACTTTATTAAGCCATCAAGATCTAAGTTTAAAACTTATTACATTTCACATCTTCTTTAGATCAACATTAACTTCATATTCATATATTATGTGACTAAGAAAATTAATATAATCTAGTCAAAACTCATACTTAAAGGACTTCGCATATAACTAATTTTATTTAAGGTTCTAGAGAACTTATCTCTAGTGTTTCTATACTTCTCCTCACTCTTGGAAACTAGTATATCATCAATAGAAACAATGTCAAAATGAACAAAAAAATTGTTTAAAGAAACTATTCAAAAGATTAATAAAAGACTTAAGGGGATTAATTAAACAAATGATATCACTAAAAACTTATAAAACCCATATTGATATTTAATTGATTTCTTTAATATGTACTATTTTTTAACCCTAAAATATTGATACATGACCTCAAAGTAATCTTAAAAATGTAAGCAGCTCCTTGTAATTAATCAAGAAAGTTATACATGGAAGAGGGTACATCATCTTTATTTTCACCTTATTGGGTGGCCCGTAGTCATTACATAATTGTAAAGATCCATCTTTGATCTTTAAAATTTGAAATGGTTATCCCAAGGTGAAGAAATCAGTTTGAAAAACCTCTTTTATATAACATCTTATAACTATAACTTTAGTTCCTTTAGCTCAGCAGGCGCCATCCTGAAAGGGAGAATTGAAATAGGCTTATTTCCTAAAAGTAAGTAAATATAGAATCTTTTCCCTCTTTTGAGGAAAACCTAAACTTCCTCTAGAAAACATCTAAAGTTTCATTCACAACTTATTTCCTAATTCTCTTCACCTTTGATTAACGTATAGGATGAATAGCCTTAACATTTCATTAATATTTTTCTTGCATTAAAGAAACCAAAGTGATAGGCACATCAGACCTATCTCCTTGAGAATAAAGTCTTCTACCTTAAGTATGTTAAATAAATTTTGTTTCTCATTACAACCAAAAGAAGAAAAGTATGAAGCAAGCCAGCTCATCCTTAAGATAATGTTAAAGTTAGCCATCTCAAGCACTACTAAATCTACACTAAGCTCATACTTTTATTTTCACTTCATAATTTTTGTAACTAGTTTTTCATTTATCTTACTCTCAAAATTTTCCCCATAATTAATGTTATAAAAAAGTAAGTTTCTCGTTAGAGAAAATAGGTGAAATAAAAGAAAAGGTATATCTTTGATCACATAATACCTTGACAAGAAAATAATGTATAGAAAGTGTATTATCACAAAAGAATTGGACGCAATAGAACCATGCTAGGTAAGAGCAAATACTATAGCCTAATCTCGACCCACCTTATTGGATTCATTAGTTACTCACTTATCTTCACTTCTTCTAAAATCTACTTATCTTCTATTATCCAAACTACTAGCCTATCCTATATAATTACTATAATTCTCAACAACACTTAAATTTTGAAAAGAAACTTTTCTTAGAAATTTTGGATCCCAAGATTTTGCACTCTCTAGCCTAATCTTCTTTCTACTTATATCTGTAGTATGCTCCAACTTTACTTATGAAATAGGCCTCAATATGCCACCTTATATAATTAATAAGTGGCGAGAGTACTATCAAAGTGTGAAGAGTTATAACTAGCACCACTAGCTTCTAAAGGGTTATAAAATTGGCCTATAGATTTTTTCATTTAAGTAGAAGTGAATCATTTGAATCTTAGAAGATAAGCCATCATCTATTTGTCTATTGTAAAAAAATTCTTTATAACTTTTTGTTTTACTTCCTCTTACGATCTTTTATGTCTCTTATCTCTAATATCTTAGCCATATCTATGATCTTACCTAAATATAAGAAGAAGAATTACCAACATTCTATAGAAAGAACCATGAAGACCTCTAAAAAGCCTCTTAATAAAGGTAAGAGAGTAACACAAGTTCAATATGGATGTTTATTAGACCTGTGTTGGCAGTTATGTTTTGTAGTTTTAAGATTTTTTACAATATAAAACATAGTGAGACTATTATGATAGGTAAATTATCAAATATAGGATAGAAAAACAAACTAAAGCAAATTTTAAGGGAAAGAAGGGATTTTCATTGAGATTTAAGTGAAGCAATTCAAGATTTTACGATCCAAAAGAAAGAGTTCTTTTATTTTGAATTCTTTCTTAATTTTTGTTAACTTTATTTAATATAAACTAAATTAGGATAGATCTAGATGGGTTAAATCTTATAACTATTTTTTAAGATTGGTTCATTCATTTAATGTAAGACCTAAATTTTCTTGTAAATTATTCATGACAACCTCTTTTGTTTGAATCAAAATTTACTAGTGATTTAATTAAATTTCAAGTTTCATATATAAAGGATTTAGAAATAATATGTATCTATAGATTGTGACATGAATAATAAGAGTTGCACAAAATCATAGAGATAAGACCATATAAATCTACTAGGTTATATTCAAATGTAATAAAGAAATTTGTAGAATAAGTTGATGCCACCTAGGGGTTTTGATTACAAGGAGATTTAATAAGAATGAAGACTATAATCAAGTTACACAAGATAATAAGCTATTGAGACAAAAAAAAAGGGGCTTAGATATATTAGAAATAGTTTAAATCATCTACCAAAAGTTATTGGAGAATTATGAAAAATGACACCTACTTAGTTTTGTGCTGGACCTGTGTTCTAATAGACAATACCATATTAGTGTCATTTGGCTATATTTGTCTTTGAAAGAAGTTCTAAAAGCAAATAGGTGCCAAAGTTAAACTTATAATCGATTCTAAAGTTAACAACTATTTAATGTGAAGTGTTTTTTTAGGTTACTATAAATTCGCAAGTAGAGACTTTAAGTTTGAATTTTAGGGGGAAGGGTTTAAACAGTTTTTATTGGAAACTAGGTATTTCTAATGTTATTATGAGGGAGAGGGTTAAACTTGTTCCTATAGAGAGGTTAGGATGATTTCTCTAAGTTTATAGGTGCTAGCAAAGTGATCATTTTTTTGGTTGGGATTATTAACATACTTAACTTATTAAATATATTAATTATAAAAAATGAATTCATTAATTGAAAATTAGTAGCTAAATGTCTCGGAGATCCACAGATATCACATGGTAATGGTTTGATCTATTTTATCGTTTAAATTATATTCTCCATCCATGATCTTATTCATAGGAGCACCACCAACAGTAACATCCACTAATATCTTGGTGTTATAGGTCATCCTATTGTAGAATGTCTAAATGATGAGCCATTTCTCTAGCCTATGATGGGGACATGAACTTAATAGATCCTTATATCTATCCTAAGCCTTATATATTGACTGATGGCATCTAGTGAGACACCATTAAGCTTCAGTATATCACAATAATCCAAGAGCATAGAGAGGTGTAGGTTTAGATCTTCAATAGGGGACCTCTAAATTGATCATATAGAGGTAAGAGAGGGATTTAGTTCAAAGATATTGGCTTTGATGTGTGGCCTTGTAATTTTCAAACTAATCCCTTGAGGACTTTGATATGACAAAATCATTCAAAGATCTCATATTTTCTACAACCATTTTTGCTTCTTTACCCTTTATCCATCTATGTTGTCTTCTTATTATGTATAGAATTAATTCATTCTTAGGTTCTAGTTTAATAAGATTCATAAGATTTGTAGACTTTTGCATGCAATAAGTGAACTATAAATCCAAAATAAAAGGGTATATTCTAATTAGTTTATAAATTAAATCATTGTTAACTATGCCTTGTCCCTGACAATGATGTCAAAAGCTTGATTTGTCTATTTTATACCATAAGCACACGGTGTAGTTATAGCTAGCACTAGCGAGTATGGGTTGACCTTATAAGGACTAGTTGTTCATTACCAATTATCTAGACTATCAAATACATTTCATTGAAAAGGGAGACAACCAAAAAATTATAAACACCAAATAAAAGCAATGGTCAAGTAGAAAGAAATCTATGAATTTGTTAGATCTAGGAAAGATGTTCCCTAAAAATACCTTAAATTTTAGCTTCGCTCTAATTAAATGAAAAACTAGATAATTCATTATATCAATAAGAACTCCTAAGTTACAATTATGCTCTCTTTTAAGTAACATAACCCTTATTCTTTGGTCAAGTCAATTAAAATTTCTTTCTAATCAAAACAACCTAACAATGAATTAATCTAATTTATGAATTCTTATTATAGGTTATATTCTAAATGAGAAAGCTTATGATTTTCTCTTTTGAGTAACTCACTTAACCCTCATCATTTATGTTATAATCTAACTATACACATCATATCTCAATCTTAATGTATAAATCTAATTATTAAACCATAAACTATTGTTCCTTCAATTCAATCAATATAAGAACATGGATAAATATTAAGAAAAATAGGCATTTTATTAAATCAAATGATCATTTTAAAAAATTACATCTAAAATCAAGCCCACCTAAATCTATATCCTAATTAGTTTATAATAGATAAGAATGAACAACTTATACCAAAGAAAGAACAAAAGATAAGGAAATCATCATAATAAATCTTGAAATCTTGATCAATCTTGTTAAGATCCTTATTCCTCTTCCAATTTTTTTTTCTCAATCTCTCGCTATTGTATTTGGCTTCTAATTGATTCTTTTTTATTTCAAACTCCTCAATAGTTAAAAGCTCATTTTCCCACTAACTTTTCTTCTAATAAATAAGAACCTAATTTTTAATGCCTAACATGGCTCTCATACAGAGTCGTGTATATACCATACTGCTTTACACCATATTCTATAATTTTTTATGCGGGAGTAAACACGAGAATATGTACACCCGTATTAGTGAACATAGGTTAAATATAGGGTATATTAGGTGTACAAGGACAAACATAACGCCCCTTTCGAAATACGATCTAAACAAAGTGGCATATAGGTGCTATATTCCTTAGATGATATATTTCTAGGGGAAACAGAATGAGGTATAATAAAACATGGCCTGTAATACAGTTTTATCACAAATTAACCTCAATATTCTCCCAATCCTCTCAATCAAGACATATTATTCTGGTATAATCGACCTACTCACCATTTGTCAAATAAACTCACGAGAGACTACTTAAGGTTAAAGAAACCAGCAGTGGAGTGGTATAGAATTATGCAAACCATGAAATAATTATGCAATATTTGAGCCCCTAATCAATTGAAATGGTCAAGAAAATGTTACCAAAAAAATGACCATGATTTGTTACAAATGAAAAGGCTCCAATTTTTCTTATTTTAGTCCACTTGACTTAAATTGCCTTGAAGTTCTTTTGAATTGTATACACACTTCACTTTGTTGATTTTATTCATCCTTTTATTCATCAATTCAATCAATTAGCTCATTCCCCCCCCCCCCTTCCATTGAATTGGATTTCTTAACATATTGCATGATTTTATTATAATATCATTACTAACATCATAAAAAATAAAATAATTAGTAGTAATATATTTTACTATTATTAAAGTTATAGGTTAGGTCTCACTTGGTCCTCCATTATATATCATTTTTTATCAATTAAATTAATTAATATCCACATGTAAGATGTTTTTACTAATTATTATTATTTGTTACTCATGAAATATTATTTAAAAGGCACTAATCAAGCAATGTCTCAATAATTGACCAATATATGTATAAAATGCACAAACCACTTTAAAATCTTAACATATATCAACTTAAATTAATCATAGGTCAACCAAACCCCCTAAAAAAAGTTTTGCAACATTGTTCTAGTTTTTTAAAAGATCGAAACGCATTCATTTGATAAAAATTTGATGTAAAAATATTTTAGAAATCCACTCAATGTATTTTGATGCATCAAGAAGCATTTCATTAAACTCAAACCAAATTTCTTAATTATAAAATTTTTTGGGTTATGCTTACCATGAAATGATTATGCAATATTTAAGCCCTTAAATAATTGAACTGACTAAGAAAATGTTACTAAAAAGGATGATAATGATTTGTTACGCATAAAAAGGGTTCCAATTTTTTTTCTTAGTCCACTTAATTTGAACTATCTTGAAGTTCTTTCCAATTGCATATATACTTTATTTTACTCATTTTATTCATCCTTTGATTTATCTATTTATTCAATTCGCACATTTACTTATTTTGTCCTTCCATTGGATTGGATTGTTTACATATTGAATGATTTCATTATAATATAAGTACTAATATCACTAAAAGAAAAAATTTATTAAGTAATATATTTTATTATTATTAAAATTACGGAATAGGATCTCACTTGGTCCAATGTTTTTATTATGAATTAAATTAATTAATACTCACATATAAGATTTTACTGCAAATTATTATTTATAGCGACTCATGAAAAACTCTAAAGAAATTTAAAACTTCCAGGAAAATATTCTTGCTATTATTTATCCTTCGTTATTGGACTATTTGTTAGCAAAATTGTAACTTATATTTGGTCGACATATTGAAATGATTAAACTACAAATACGGGCATCATTGCTAAAGAACAAATTATGAGAATCCTAATGGTGAATCGTTTTCACGTGTAAACTTAATTACTTCCAAATACACAGAATCATACATTTATTATACATTCAATAGAATTTGTATAAAGGAATAAGCTAACAATTTTTCGTATAAACATTATAACATCTGTGTGGAAGAATTGTAATTGTATAGAGGCATTATATTTAAGTAATAAAATTTTAAGAAAGAAAAAGTGAAGAAGGAATATTTATTTAGTTAATGATTGTGAATGAAGATACACTAATTTTAAAGCCAATTTGTTTGTATAATATCTTATAATTCCAAAATAAAAATCTCAAAGGTTTTTTGTCAGGCTATAATATAAGGAGTAATTAGGGGATTGCTCAGCTCGAAGGTAAGATTGGTGCATGCTTTTATGCACCAGGCGTTTAACCAACCCTAATTCAGCTCTTCCAAACTATAGCCTCTTCAACGTTGGTTCTATCACCTACATCATTCTACAAGGATTTATGATAAACCACTCAAATTATAGTCTCCGTAGTCAAATTGGTTTTCCTTCATTACATTTCACTCTTAATTGCTATCTTTTTCGATAAATTTTGCTTCTTAAGATAATTTGATTTTCTATATCCGTCTTTTTTTCACAATTAAGAGTATTGAACTTGTACAATAGCTACAATTATCATCGGCAATCCTAATTGGGGTTTATTCTGTTACATTTGTTTGCTAAATTTATAATGAGCTTAAGGCGCGCTCGTACGAAGAAGAAAGTTAAATTACACACAAGCTCAAATGAAGTTTTATTCTAAAATCAATTGACAATAAGAAGAGTAGCTCATTAGACTTATATGTTAGTCTTCTTTTTTCAATGTGAAATGCTCACATATGAATATTCTCAACACTTCCCCTCATATGTAAATTCCTTTCTACTTAGACAACCTGAAAAGATACGTAAACAATACTCACGTATGAGTATTCTCGACATTATTGTATTTACGATAGGTTTTGAAGTGACACTAAACTGGGCTCAATTTCATGTAATTATTGTGACAGAGCAAGGTTGGGCGATTGAGCCATTAAAGCAAAGTAGTTAACTGGTATTCTTGTGTTAAAGCCATTCAAGCCAAAAATGGAGTTGAAGTTATTTGGTATTATTGGCTCTTCTCTGTCTTCCATTGTATTTTAAGCTCATTTCCGGAACCAAGTGGTTTTCTTATTTTCTTCCTTCGTGAGGTAACCGTTGTCATGGAACATGTGGCCACAAAAAATGGCGCTGCAGCTGTGAATTTGATTCACAACTCTAATATTGTGGCTGCCATAACGAACCTAAATCGAGACCTATTTTGGTACAACAAAAAGTTTGTCACAGGGAAGAGGATTTCTAGCACCTCATGAACCTTCAGCTAGCAAGCAGCTGGAATGGTCTATTCCGAAGTATAAAAAAATCAATGCGTATGGCTCATGACATGACCAGGATCGCAAGTCAGGTTGTAGTGTTATTATTCGAGATTGAGGACTAACTGTCTTGGCTGTTTCAATCCCAAAATCCTTTTTACTTTATCACTTTTAATTGTGGAAGTTCAAGCTGCCTTGGAAGGATTTTTCTTGACAAAGTGGGGCCGACCTCAGAAAACGCATCATTGAAGCGAATTCTGCCCATATTTCAAGTTTTCAACCCTTACAAGCAGAGGACCTTCGGAAGAATCTGACATGTATAAGAGTATGCAGTCAGTTTTCTCTTCAATCCGTACGTATTACACGCCAACCTACTAATGAACGTATGAGAACAGTTGTTAATTGGTTTCTCTCTAGTGCGCGTAATAAAGTGAAATGAATTAATGTAATTCAGTTGCCTTTTGAAAAGATGTAATGACAATGTATGTTGGTATTAATCGTGAAACTAGCTAGTAAAACCATGAGACATACTCACTCTGGCTCAAGCTAAGGAGCTAACATGTTATTATACCATGTTAATTAGAATCTTAGTGGACCATTACGCCCGACATTCCAAGATCATAATGTTCATAATAAACTATTTCTATATAAAAGAGAAAGAATTAAAAAAGAGCACGCAGCGAAGTGCATGTCAATGTTCTTGCTCAAGTATTTAATAGTTCTCATCTAAACAAAGTATCGATCGATAAAGTTTCTACTAAGTGACGAGGCTGGACCACTAACTAATTAAGAACATAGAAAACCTACCAATTGCCAGGGAGATAGCTTGAAACCCTTATTCAAGGGAAATGGGTCGGCTCGACGTCAGGCCTACCTCAATCAATTAAGGGGGAAAAAATAAAGTGACTTCTTGGAAGAACCAAAAAGAAACTATGGACAGTGTTATATTGATAAGTACGAATATAGCACTAAAACTAATTTCGGACGGTAATGCCCTTTACAGCGTTACTTATTTGGTTCCCCTTAACTAAAACTAAAAGGTCACGGTACTTCATAACAAATTCTTGCAATAAGATGAATTTTAGCCAGCTAGAGGTCTTGTATTTTGTATCTTGGGATGTCTTCATTAATAAAATTGCATTTTGGGATGTTAGAAATTTAAAGTAATTGCTTTTACGAGTCAGCCATAAATTCAGATTTTCTGTCCAATATTATGATATCTTATCATGAGACAGAATAAAATAGAGTAAAACTAGACAGAAGATTTGAACTCATCAGTCATGACTAATGAGTATTGGAGGAAGAATTGAACGCGAGCAGCTTCTTCTGAACTTAAAACTACACGAGTTTGAAATGCAATATCTACTTCCCCTTTTCAAAGGTTAGTAATAAGCCAACCAACTTAATCGTTCAAATGAAATACTAGTACTCCGATTAGAATTTAGAAAAAAAGATTGATCAATTTATACATTTAGTCTCTGCATGGAAATGTCCTCTAATGAAGTGTGCTTTGGTTGCTTTCATGTAACCTAGAAGGCAAAAACCCGTAGGCTCTACCCCATATGGTTATGGATATATGCATATGGTCCTTACCTCCCGCCATCTCAGTTTATAACAATCTTGATCATTCCTACAAAGAAATGGGGTGATTAATTCAACATAATGACGATTTAGCATTTGAGTTAATGAAATTAGGGCTAAACTTGATTTTGATAACTAAGTTCATCAGATTAAAACTGAATTAATCAGTCTCTTTAGTTCTTTAAGTTAGATATATATGAGCCCATATTCTTAATTAGTTCCAGGAACTGATCCGACAACTGTATGCGTGCTCAGCTAGTGGATATCCTTTCTGTTAGTTATCAGTAACTAAGTCCATACGTAGCGTGAAGCACAAATTAAAACAGAATGTGATCAGATACTGGACGGCAGTGGTAAGTGACGTAAACATGTAATAAAGAAATGCAAAAGGTAAGAGTTTGAAGAGGAAGTAGTGGAGATAGGCGTGAAGTGGTGAAAGGAGAGAAGAGACAGAGAAGAAGAAGAAGTGTAAAACCCTAGAAAATGGTGACGAGTACAGCCTGCCGGGTATGACAAAGACCACACAGCATATTCCTTCCAGAAAGACATTTGTGGGGTCTTCAATTACGGTAAACGATAGCACACGAGCATTACTCTTAACGTAAAGACATCTAACTTTTTCTTCTTCTTTTCTCTTTTATCTTCTTTTCATTCTTTAGCACTGTCTTCTGATATTGTTGTTTGCCTCATATTGTAACTCCTATCTCTCTCTACCCGGAAAGAGAATCCAAGATAATCATAAAGAGTCCAAACGAAAGAGGTTCAAGACTGCCTGCTTTTAGACTTGAAAAATTAAAAGCATCCCCCAACTTGCCCTCGTTCCCGCACCCTTGAAGAAACACGTCCGGACATATATCTATTTACATGAGTAAACGATCTGGTCAAATCCTGTCCATGCTTGCTCTTTGTCCCAGAGAATCTAGCAACCCCTTTGAATCAATGAGATACAGGTCTAATGCAATGAATGTCCTCACATGAGAACACAGAGCCTTTAAAGTTAATTTATAATACAATTTAGTAGTTCAAACTTAATCTCTTTTGCTGTTCATTTATATTTAAAAATTTACTGTTTTACTTTTACCAGGCATGACTGTCTCAAACATTTCATTAGGCTTTGTTGATTGAGTGTCCACCGAAGCCATAATTAGAATGGTAAGGGACTGCAAGTTACCTTGAAGAACGTTGAAAATAAGTACAACAAAGGGCATATTCACATGCCCCCGTAAGAACTTTGAAGCTTTTCAACGGTCACAGAAACCCTTGTCAATACATATACGTGTATGAAAATGAGCGAGTCGGTCAAAAAAGAGCATTTGGGTATGTCCGACAAAATCAAAGCGCTTTTCCAACATCTGTCCCTGTTGTGTTTCCCTTTCAATCCTCAGTGTTCAAACCTTCAACGAAAGTCAAGGTGCATTTTTGTAATTATCTCTCATTTCAGTGCTGTTTCTACTTTTCTCTTATCTCTATTTATACGCCGTGTATCCAATCACTCTCTCTACGGACAACACGCCATTCCTTCTCTTTCAATAAATCTTCCTTGAATTGCACAGTTCTCAAATAAACTATGGGTTTTAGCTCGGTGCGTTCCTGGACTTCTTTGCAGCACAAATTAAATTATGCAATTCTTGTTTTTATATAATTACATGATGTCAGTTTATAATTCTGCATATTATAACATTGGAATAGGATATGCAAGCTGCTTGGTTCAAGTGCAACCAGTGTCAGTTCATTCTCCATTATTTTATAGTTTAACATGATTGTTTATTATCCTAATTTCAGCTTTTTCTCGCCCTTCTAACAGCTGCAGATCCGAGGGATTAAAATGATACCAGCACGTTCGTAGTGAGGAAAAGGGAAACCTTTTATCATATTAATTAGCTGAAAGAGCTCCTAAAGTTACTGCTATCATTTTCTTTGCTCGCCAAGTTATTGCTACGTAGATGTTATTTCAGTCTAGACAGAGATGGCCATGAAAGAAACTCTGCCATGTCCGTCGTTGTGCTGGTTGCTGTTAATGTTCTTGAGCCCTTGCTTCCGCATGTTGCATGCAGACCAAGTTGAGCTTCTCTGGTCCTTCAAATCCTCAGTTAATGACCCCTTTCAACATCTCTCCAACTGGAATCCATCCGTCACTTTTTGCAAGTGGCAAGGTATCAGTTGCAGCAACAATTCTCGAGTTAATGTCCTAGATCTTTCCAGCAAAAACATCTCCGGGAAACTTTCTTCCTCAATCTTTCAACTGCCATTTATTGAAACCATCAACCTCTCTAGCAATCAACTCACCGGCGAGATTCCTCATGATATGTTTTCTGCCTCTAGCTCCTCCCTCCGATGCCTCAATCTTAGCAATAACAATCTCACTGGTTCCATACCAGCTGGTCCAAATCCCAGCCTGGAAATATTCGATCTTTCCAACAACATGCTTTCGGGAAAAATTCCAGAGGAAATTGGATCACTTTCAAGCCTGAAGTTTCTTGATCTTGGTGGAAATGTTCTGGTGGGAAGAATTCCAATCTCCGTTACAAACATCACAGGTTTGCAGGTATTAACTTTGGCCTCAAATCAATTAGTTGGCGTAATCCCTCCAGAATTAGGCCGACTTAAGAGCTTGAAGTGGATTTATATGGGATACAACAATCTTTCTGGGGAGATACCAAACGAGATAGGTCAGTTAACAGCTCTGAATCATCTTGATCTTGTCTACAACAATCTCACAGGAGAAATCCCATCCTCTTTGGGAAACCTCTCCAATCTTCAATACCTATTTCTTTATCAAAACAAGCTTAAGGGTTTGATTCCAAGGTCCATATTTGACCTCAAAAACTTGGTTTCTCTTGATCTTAGTGATAATTCACTTTCAGGACAGATTCCAGAACTTATAATCCAGATGCAAAACTTGGAGATTCTTCATCTTTTCTCCAACAACTTCACTGGGAAAATTCCTACAGCTTTAAGTTCCTTACCTCGTCTTCAAGTCCTTCAGCTTTGGTCTAATAAATTGTCCGGTGAGATACCTAAAGATCTTGGGAAACTAAACAACCTCACGTTCTGGCTATCTATTTAAACTCATTTTGTTCTCGAATTCACTTGAAGGTGAAATTCCTAAGAGTTTGGGTGCTTGCAGAAGTTTACAGAGAGTACGTCTGCAAGACAACGGGCTATCCGGTGAGCTACCATCGGAATTCACTAAACTGTCGCTTGTGTACTTCTTGGATATCTCAAGCAATCATTTTTCAGGGAGGATTGACGGGAGAAAATGGGAGATGTATTCTCTTAAAATGTTGAATTTGGCTCGGAACAGATTTTCTGGGCACTTACCGAATTCATTTGGCAGCAACAAGCTAGAGAACTTAGATTTGTCTCACAATGGATTTTCAGGTCCCATTCCACATAGTTTTGGGAACTTACTTGAGCTGATGCAATTGAAGCTAAATGAAAACAAGCTCTTTGGTAATATCCCAGAAAATTTATGTTCATGCACTAAGCTTGTTAGTCTAGACCTTAGCCACAATCACCTCAGTGGTAAACTCCCTACCGGATTTTCTAACATACCGGTTCTGAGTCAGCTGGATGTGTCACAGAATCAATTATCAGGCGAAGTGCCCAGGAATTTGGGAACAGTGGAATCGCTTGTTGAAGTGAACATCTCTCACAATCATTTCCACGGTAGTCTACCGTCAACAGGAGCTTTTTTAGCTATAAATGCGAGTGCAGTTGCTGGCAACGACCTATGCGGTGGTGACCCTACTAGTGGTTTAGCTCCATGCAGAAAGGCAAGGAGCCTAACGCGGTGGTTAGTTGTTGTTTATTTTCTTGGAGGATTTATTTTACTAGCTATTTCTGCTTTTAGCATTATTTTCCTTCGGAGAAGAAAGCATATGGAGCTAAAAAAAGTTGAGAATGAAGATGGAGTTTGGGAGTTGCAGTTTTTCCATAAAAAAGTATCACAATCCATGACAATAGATGATATTTTCTCGTCCACCAAACAAGAAAATGTCATTTCTAGCGGCAAGGAAGGGATTTTGTACAAGGGGCTTGCCATCATGAGCAACATGCAGTTTGTGGTGAAGGAAATAAGGGTTGTGCACTCAATTCCACCGAGCGTTTGGGCTGAAATCTCAGAGTTTGGTATGCTGCAGCATCCAAATATAGTCAAGCTGACTGGAGTATGTCGCTCCGATAAGGTAGCTTATCTGGTTTACGAGTACATAGACGGCAGCAAAAACCTGAATAATGAAGTTCTTAGAAATTTAAGTTGGGAAAGGCGGAGAAAGATAGCAGCGGGGATTGCAAGAGCTCTCCGATACTTACATTGCTATTGTTTTCCGAGTGTTACTGTGGGTAACATGTCACCGGAGAATGTAACTATCGACGGGAACGACGAACCTCGACTGAGGGTGAGCCTTCCTCATGAAAAACTGCTTCCGACCGTCCCCAAGTATTTGATCTCTTCAGCCTACGTTGCGCCAGGTATTTTACCCTCGGTAAATCAAATACGAAAGGTTCTTGTATATATATATATATATTAAAAAGCTATCTTTCTTAAACTACTTAATTAGAACCTGCATTAGATTGGAGCATGATCATTTGGGCGATTAACATGTGGTAAGTTAGGTGACATGCACGTGTGTCATTGATTGACACCGTTAGTTTGTGAAATGCAGAAACTAGAAAAACCAAAGAGGTCACGGAAAAGAGCGACATGTATGGATTTGGACTCATCCTCATTCAATTGTTAACGGGCAAGAGCCCGGAGGATCCTGAATTTGGTGGGCAGGAGAGCGTTGTTGAGTGGGCCAGATACTGCTACTCCGATTGTCATCTGGACTTGTGGGTGGATCCAGGAATCAAATCACACCCATCATCATCTCTTCAGCAAAATCACATTGTGGAAGCCATGAATTTGGCACTCTATTGCACTGCAACTGACCCCACCGCACGTCCAGGAGCTAGCCACGTTTACACCACCCTACACACTGCTTTGAAGACCAATTCTTGTGTTTCAGCCCTAAACTGCGCTTCGCCTTCTTAATTTTTGCTTCTTTTTTCCCCTTTTATTTGGGTTTCATTTTCTGTGGTGTTAGTTTTGGAGACGATTATTACTAGAAAGAAATGTTTTGCTTGATGGATATGTTTTGACATACTACTACTCGAGTGTAAAATTTAAAAATCTGTAGATAGACTAGCTGGCATTATAAATCAATTATCAACTTTTTTGTATCATATAACGTGCATCTTTAGAATATGGCCCAACTTATAAAGTGACGGATTCCACTGTCTCGGATCTTTTCCTTTTTCTCCTTCCTCGGTTCAACGTGAACATCATTGCTACTACATTTATCGCTCATATGATTTAGACTCGTGGTCCAAGCAAGATTGTAACACTCCTAAGATAAAAAGCATCACACTGCCTTGTGCGATTCCCGAGACGAAGAATCTTTATGACTTTAGACTTTCAATTCTAATGATTACGGGAGAGTGATGGTGACAGTAATGTAATAGTAACAGTACTACTGCTAGCAGCAGGCAGCTATCTCTCACGCATTGCCTATACTAGAACTGCTTCAATGTTAACCAATGATGTGTGTTTTTTACCAAATTGGCGATATCCCACCAAACTTTTCCGTCTTTATAGCTGGACGCCATATTTGAGACGTAATTTTTAGCACAAATGCACCATTTATCCCTTTGAACAATTTGAATTTAATATTTGCTACGATTTAAATTTGAATCAAATAATTTGGCCTTAAACTATAAAAACCAAATTTTATTTTATTTTGAATATTCTTTAAAAATTGGAAAACAAATGTGAATAAAAAATCTAAAAAGTTATAGTAAAATGAATTTTTATTTTTAAAATAATAAAGTAAAAATGAAATTGATTAGTATTTAATCTAATGAATCAGGTACTATTTTTCTTAAGAAGCATTAATTTATAATGAAATTTACAAGAATAGACAAATATGTATTAGTAAAGGATATTTGTCGACTTCAATAAATGCATCATATAATGTTATGAGAGATTTTTTCAATATATTATGCCTTCGAATATATGTAAAGCAATCAAACAAAAAAAAAAAGAATAAAGAGTGAAATAGATGGTGTTCTTTGTTGCAGAAAGAGTCTGTTCAATTGCATTCTGTGCTCTCTTTTTATACAGTTTCCATATCCTAATTATGACTTATTACATTCAACCTACATTTTCTCCCAATAATTTAAGTCAAAATTTAAGTTATACCATAATGTTTTGCATTGTCCAAAAAAGGCCCTAAATTTTTCAAAAAATATTTAAAGTAGCTCTTCAATTGACATAACTATTAGATCTTGTTTAGTAACCAGTAATGAAGGAATTAGAATAAAAAAATGAATGAAAATAGAAAGTGAGAATCAGAATATGCATGAAATTAATAATTATGCATGTTTAATATAGTATTAAACAATGTTAATAGTTATGTTAATATTTCATAGGATTTAAATGTCTACCGGCTTTATAGTTCATCTGAAATTTCTACTGGCTTTGCAATTTTTGTATTAATAAATCCAATTTTGTTATTTAACCTTATTGCAATTTTTTTTCCTGCTCTAAAATTTGAAATTAATTCTAATTAAAGATCTAATCAGTATCATTCTTAGATTAAATTTTAGTTGTTAATATTTCATTTATGTCATTATTTTGTTGTTCATTATTAAAAAAAGTTGAAATGTTCTTTAGGTACATCATTATTGATTACATTAGTAACTTCATTTTTAAAAATTAATGCATATGCTAAATTGTATTTTTTGTTTTAAGGACCACAATAATTGAGTATGGAAGTATAAGACTATTTTATAGTGGGGGCTTTAAATTTGTTCATGTTAAGCTATAAAGGAGGGTCAATGATAATATTTGATAAGTTAGAACAAGTTTTTTTGTGTTATAGACATATATTTGAGATGGGATTGAAACTATGGTATGACCAAGTTTATAGAGCTTATTATAAAGCTTAAATTTTAATTTTAGTATCATTAAGACTTATTGAATCAAATTATAGTTGTATAAGGCTTATGAATTTGATGAAGATATATGGGATGGTCGTCGAGTACGCGATACAGAAGTTAGATGAACCTAACTTAGCTCCTAAGATATTGCTAATTACTTATGAAACAAAATGTGAGTGATAAGTTATGTGATGACCTAAATATTGGTCACAGGCTAGAAGATGCAAGTGGAGATGATGTAGTTGTTGACGACCTAAATATAGGTCATAGGTATAGGAGTGATAAGGCACATAATAAAGGTGAGAATACTTAATGATGGGGTATTTATAGACAAAGGAGATAATCAAGATGGACAAGAAACTAGTAATGATGAAGAAATTGAAAATGAAGTTAGGTGAAAGAAAATCCCCAACATGAATAGTACGGAAATTTCAATATGTCTATTCAAGATAGACATCATCTAGCAGAAATAGATTCATCAAATTATAAGAGTTTTTTAAATAATGATGACTATCGTAATGGTGAAGAACCTGATGAGTTGCTAAGCAGACCATTTAGGAGTATTATGCATGAAGCAGATATTAGAAAATGTGCCTGGACTTTAGGTATAGGGTTTGGTAATGTAAAGGAATTCAAAGATTTTGTTGATGACTATATAGTAGCTACTAGATTCAACATACAATGCAAAAGAAATGAGTCAATAAGGATTAAGCTTAGTGTATAAAAGGTCGCAAATGGAAGTTGTTTGCATTATATAACAACAATGATATTGGCTTCGAGGTTGAAACATATAAGCCCCAACATAGTTTCTTCATTACAAACAAGTCATAAATGGTCTCGAAAAATTTCTTATGAGGTATTTTAGGGATATAATTTTAGAGAAGCCAAATATTATAATTGCTAAAATGGTTAAGGAATGCATGTAGAATTTAAAATTTTTGTTAATTTAAGTATACGTAGAGTTTTGAAAAGGAAATTAAGAAAAGACAGAGCTATAAAGGTTATGAATGAATGCTCAACGCGGAAAAATATGGGCATAAGTTAAAAAAATAAAGACCCTAGTTCAACTTTAGAGCTTCATTTGTTAAGGAATGGAAAGTCATTGGTACTCAAATTATAAAGTTGTATACATGTTTTTATGCATGAAACGGGCATGGAGACATTTGAGACTAATACTAGGTATGTATGGATGCTTTTTAAAGACTAAGTTTCAGAGGAAACTCATTAATGCCATTAGGAGAGATAGAGCTAGTAAGATGTACCTAATGGAATAGATATTTTAGAGTTAGAAAATGCAAGAACTTATAGTTGACTTTTGACTCTATTAGCAGCTACAATTGAGTGATGGCAGTGGGCTAGCATTTGTTTTAATAGTAAAAGGTTAGTTTTAACTTCTAAATTGCACCTTAAGGATTGTTAAATTGTTTTTTCTTGACTTTATGGCATGTTGTTGCTGGATTATTTTTTTGTTTAGCCTTTCAGGGTCTCATTAAGACTGTTGAAACTATAGTGCTAAATATCACTCATATGATGTATATGCTAGAAACATTTACCATAATTGGCATGGTGTATAAAGTAGTAAAGACTTGAAGCAACTGTGTGTATCTACATGCTTAACTTATATTGAACATTTCAATTAGCACTTGCAATAAATAGACAAAACCAAACTAGGATGTTTTGCAACATTTCTTAAGTACCATCAAGAATGTTAGGCAAGAAATTGTCAATCATTTGAATCTAAGTGCCCTGTTGTAAATAACAATATAAGTAAGACTTTTAATGCATATATATTACCAAAAAAGGATATACTAGTCATCAATATACTCGAAACCGAAGGATTCTAGTCATGAGGAGATATGCAGATATAAAGAAATATATTCAAAGTTGGAAGATATAAATAACACCTATTGTGGTAAAGAATTTGAAAGAAAAAGATAAGAAAGAGGCATTATAATGGAGATTGGTGTAGAATGAAAATGGAGATTATGAGGTGTTAAGAGGAGATGGAAAGGACACAGTAAGACTTGGTAAGGGCCAAACTTGTAGTTAAAGAGCATGTGAACTTTATTTTTACCCATGTAAGCATGCTATAAGTGTCATTCATCATTTCAAGTCAAAGAATCTAGTATTTGTTAATTATTTACTAAAAGAAGAAATAACAAGAATGAACTAAAGAAATTGAAGAACCCAGATAAGATGTCCCAAAAGGATCCAACATAAAAGTGTAGAAAATGTGGGATCTCTAGGCATAATAGCAGAAGATATATGCAAGTCGTAGTAGCTATTGATAGTAAAGATCCAACCAATATGAGTTTTAAAATTGATTGCTTATTTAACTATAGACTTTTAACATTTACATTGATTATTGTTATATGCACAATAATTAGGTGATGAAGGCACTTTAATAATAACATCATATAATGGAGGCTTATAGGTAATTATAATCAATATTTACTTTATCTCATGAAAATAAATATATTGACAATGCATTATTTTTATTTAATTTCCACGTAATAAGTGACCGTATTAACAACACACACTCCATCAATAGGAAATTTGGAGATGTTGATCCAAGGAATTTCATGTTGGCATTCTAACTAAGAGGTCAAAGATTTAAAAAAAATCCAAGCATAACATCCATTCAATTACAAACTCAGGAGATTAAAAGAAGGGCATCCTAAAAGAAAAGTTACTCAATTATCATAAGAACAACTTTCAAAGAAAAGTTTGGATCAACCAAGTAATCCATGATTATGTATTATAAACTGACTTATGGATTAACCAAGCAATTCCATATTTTATGTGTTGTTGATAGGGTAAAGAACTTGAAACATACTTATAAATAACTAACTTATGATTACATTATAATCTTTTTCCTCTATGGTTATAGAATTGGCTTTACGGTTATAAAATTAATATTACAGTTATGGAATGAGTATTATGGTTGTTGAGTGAGATTTATGCATATGGATATGAGATAAGTTTTATGGATATAGAATGAAATTCATAGTTGTGGAATGAGATTTATAGATATAGATATGGAATGAGTTTTATGGAGTTTGAATGTGTTTGAAATGGGTTTTATGGTTGTGGAATGAGTTTTATGAATATGGATATGGAATGGGTTTTATGAATTAATGGTTATGGAATGTTTGTGATGCTCTTCAATGATGCACATATTTTATTAGTTTTTTTTAGAATTTAAAATTTTTCATTAAAGAAAATGGTAGTGTACATCTTTGGAGAGGGCCTCTCCCACGTGAGATAAAACAGTTCAAAAAACTAAAAGGAACACTAAACACGACCCTCTTCTTTCTCAAAGCTTCGAACAATTACTCGATTTGGGAAGGAGAAAGATGACGATCTGAAGGTGTGACTTTGCGAGGCGACACAGTGGTTTCTATTGCTCGTTTCTTCGTATAAAGGGAAATCTCAACTCAAGTATTCATACTCAACTCGAAATAACCTCAGCTTTAATGATTATGTGAATCTCCATGGAATAACGAGCTGCATGTTAATATCAGGGAACTGTACGGGACAACAGTGAACCTTCATACAAGATCGGCTAGAGAGGAAGCAGATTTGAGGAAAGTACTGCATATCCATTCTATTTCCTACAGGTGAGTATGAATCCTCTTATTCTTCAATAGTCTCCTGCTTTCATGAGTAGGTGAAGAATCTACTTGAATTCAGAAATAGCTATGCATGAGAACTTTCTTCCTTTCTGTAACCCAGATTGCATGAAACACTTTATAGAATATCATGATTTAGGAATAGACTTCGAGGACTATATTCACCATGAGAGAGCCAATCGTTTGCTACAGTGCAAGTCCAACTGATTTGTAATCAGTTGTTACCTAATGTTAGCGATAAAGAGTTCTATAAGAGAGAGTAGAGAGTTTGATCTCTCTTTAAACCTACTATTATTCCTCTCATTCTAAAATGCTTGAATACATGTAACTACAACGACCATAAAAATATCCCTATCATATTTAGATATATGCAGATAAGGTATCTCCAATAAGATATCCATGAGTCTGTAATAATTAAAACCAGGGCCATATATACTAGAGATTTTTTTCCCAAACCTTCTTAGAGAAAACATACTCGAAGAAGAGATGATTGCTAGTTTCATCCTCTAGGTTGCAAAGAATACAAATCTTAGAAGAAGATAGGAATTTTAGCCTATCCAATGTGCTAAGCTTGTTTAACATAGCCCGACAAAGGAGAAAACTAGCATTTGTTCTAAGAACTTTACTCCAAATCAAGGAAAGCCATCCTACTCTTGCAACTGCCCCATCCCTCAACTTTTTAGCTTCCCTTACATTAATTTCTAAAACAAGAATCCCATCCCATAAGTATATATCATTCTCCTCGAGACTTCTATATTGTGGAATGGGAAAAAGTTTAATTTCTTCTGAGGATAGCATCCAGTTGTTGTTTCTAATTATTTCATGGAGCTTAGTTCTCTTAGGGAACCTCCCCAATAAAGATCTTACCAACTGGTTATGAATTAAAGCCCCTTGACTTGTCCAGTTATCATAGCATAGAAAAATTATTTCCCCAGCCCCTATTTGACAAGTTATGTATTGCTGAACTTCTTCCCTCAATTTGAGAATTTGGTTGAAGAACCAAGAGTAACTGCCTTTGATTTTTAGAGCCCAAAGATTCTCACCTTTTAATGTATAGATATGAATCCATTTAATAAAAAATGATTGTTTTTCACTTAGGATTCTCCAAATTCTCTTGGTCATAAGTAAGTTATTTTTCTTACTGATTGGCTCCAAACCTAACCCACTTGCCTCCCTCGGTTGACAGATATGCTTCAAAATTACTTTTCCAATTCGTTTCTCACTATTTCCTCTTTGCCCATAGAAACTGCTTCATTAACTTTTCAACAATTTTAATAAGCCCTTTGGATAGCAATAACTAGGAACACCAACAAGTTTTCATTGACATAATTACCGACATCAGAAGCTAAAGTTTCCCTCCATAGGACAGGGCTCTATTAGTCCATGACCCCAATCTTTTCTGAATTTTTTTTCTATTAAAGGGATACATTCACAATATCTAAGCCTCCTAGATGAGATAGGAATTCCCAAATATAGAAGAGGAGGATCTTTGATTTCCATACTAGTAGCTTGTGACAAGGAATTAGAAAGGTGAGTAGCACTTTTGGAGAGTATGAAATAACTTTTATGAAGATTGATACTCAGTCTGGACAACTCCTTAAAAGTGTTGAGAGTATTCATCAGTAGGGAGACTGAACAAATATTATCCTTTCTTAGAAGAATAAGATCATCTACAAAATATCAGCTAGTTCGAGAAAGCTTCTTACATTTGGAATGGTATCTAAATCTGGAGTCGTTAGAAGTATTATGCTTCAGCATTAGGGTCAGAACCTCCATGAAAATTAGGAATAGGTGAGGAGAAAGAGGATCCCCTTGCCTTTGTTCTGCTTCCTCCCAGTCTTTGTTGTCTCTTAAATTAATCTTTTCCATACTCATCCCCTCCTAATAGTCTCCTCTAGTAAAAACTCTCCCCGTAGGTTTCCATTCTTTACCTTGTGTTTTTAGTGTGAGCCCCTGAATTTTTTTTTATTTAGAGGAATTTGGAAATCTTAATAGATTAAATTAAGTTGATATTAATTAGTAAGGTAGCATTAATTAAGTTAGGTAGCATGAATTAAATTGAGTTAGGTGAGAATGCATTAAAGGGTTAATGGGCTTTGGGCCTTAATGAAAGAAGAAAGAAGAAGAAATGAGTTGGTTATAGGTTGGAAATGGATAAGGCTTTTCATTAAAAACCTAATGGGCTTTGGGCTTGGGCTTAAGTGACTTGAGAATAAGTATATAAGAGGAAGAAATGAATTGGTTGGTAGGAGAAAAGAAGAGAAGATACGAAAATTAGAGAGGGAGAAAGAGAGAAGTCGTGGAGGGAGAAAGAAGGAGGAGAAAAAGAAGAAGCTTGCTTAGGGTTGATCTTTCCAAGTGATTCAAGGAGGATTTTGAAGAAAATTCAAGAAGGAAAAAGGTAGAGGGAGGCTTAAGCTACATTTTGAACCAAGAAACCACTTGATTGGTTAAGGAATCCAAGGTAAGTCATATGTTTAAGTTCAGCTTATGGTTGGGTTTTGGTTTAGAAAACTTAGAAATAAGATGGGTTTAGTGAATCTAGAATCAATTTCATGTATTGGGTCATGAAGATTTTCAATTTGAGTTTCATTGAATTGGGGTTTTTGCTTTTCATGAAGAGGGACAAGAAAGAAGAGAAGAGCAAGAAGAGGAGCTAATTTGATCAAGGATTTAGCAAGATATAAGGTGGGTTTCATTTTTATCTTTATGTTAGTAAGTAATAAATGCTATTTCAACTAATGAAATTAATGGTTTTTAAC
>JANVCL010000008.1:19859641-19874786 GCA_026546855.1 Erythroxylum incrassatum | reverse complement strand
TATCACATAAAGACGAGTCTTTTAAGTGTTTTAAAGTCCTTTCCAAAAAGTTACAGAATGAAAAAGGAATGTCTATAGCAAGTATTAGAAGTGATCATGGTGGTGAGTTTGAAAATGAGAAGTTTAGAGTATTTTGTGAGGAGAATGGAATTTTCCACAATTTCTCTACTCCTAGAACTCCACAACAAAATGGAGTTGTTGAAAGAAAGAACAGGACGATTCAGGAGCCTCAACAAAATTTTTTCATTACTCTATTTGGATATCAAACTTTCTTTGCTCACACTCTCAACCTCAGTAACCAACTTCACCTTTTCAAAAAGAAATTTGTGCATTCAGTTCATTATCAACTACAGAAACAAATGGAGCCACCAATGACCAATGGAAGACTTATTGATTTTGAGTCCTTGAAGAAGGACAACATGGATATTGAACTAGAGATTGTTGCAGCCGGTTGGAGGAACTTCTTTCAAGTTCGAGAGACCGTATACATGAATGAAGTTTATGACTTCTGGAAGAATATAGATATGGTAGACGATACTCTTGTATCAACAGTAGATAGATTGATAATTATAGTGACAATGAAGATGATCGAGAAGGTCACTGATTGTCCATTTGTTAGAGAGAAGCTCACAAGCAAAGTTAGATAGATGACGCAAGCTAGCGTGAAGGAATTTGAGATCAATCGACAATTGTATGGAAGCAACGATCCAAAGGAGAAGAAGGCCTCAAGTCTTGTGCTAAAGGCTAGGGTTCTACACTCAATTCTTTTCCATTGTGTTCTACCAAGAACAAGATCAAGGCATTTGGTGACGACTGTAGATGAACAGTGCCTATTCCATCTACTTAATCGTCAGCCTGTAGATCTACCGTTCCTTATTTTCCACTATATGATAAAGACAAAGAAAGACTTGAACAGTCAGTCGTATGGAATGTTGCTGACAAAGATATTTAGAGATTTTGGAGTTCTTCTGGAGAGAGGAAACATAATGAAGTTGAATATTAAGAGCGTTATCAATTCTGCAACGATTGGTAAAATGGACTTGAAGAATCTGGAGAAAGAAGAATCAGATTCTACGGCAATAGCAAGGATTGAGGGGGAGCGTGCTAAAAAAGGGACTCCCTCAAGGAAATCAAAATCTCAACCCAGCAAGAAAATTTCTGCGGTTGGAGAGAAGAAATCATCAGATGAAGCGATAAAAGATAAGATGATTTCTCACAGAGAAGGAAGCCAGGTGCAGTATATAAAGATGTTGTGCTTGAAGAGAAAGGGGGAGACACTTCTATCTAAAATACCAAAGCAAGCGAAAAGGTCACCCAGAGTACGAACCCTGCATCAACAAGAGGAGAAGAAAAGCAAAGAGTTGACTCACGGAGAAGACTCTGAGAAGAAAGCACCTTAGACTATAAGGTCCTTAGTCTTAATCCTAAAGGAAGATACAACCAAACTGGCTAAAGAGACTGAGATTAAGAGAAAATTGGAGTTTGAGAAGAAGAAACCGCAGTCTCAATAGACTCCTAGACTGATTGAAGAAGGAAACAAAAAGCAGAAAATCAAGAGCACTCCCACTACTGTTCAGAAGAAGAAGATAGTAGAATGCAGTCCAGTACAGGTCAATACCTCTCAGCCTTTGCAAAAAGAGGATTTGAGAATCAAGGTGATTGAAAAAGTTCAACCTGTAAGGAGTAGTACTTCAATAATCATCAAAGAATTTCCAAAAAGGTCAGTCATGACACAATTACAACCAATCTTGGTAAATAGTAGTACAATGCATTTGTTGAATGACAATGAAAAGAGTATGTATGGTTTTCTGAGAGATGAAAGAACCAAACCATACCCTATATAGATGACAAGGTGGAGGTACACTATTTTTCCAATCACAAAGAGGACTGTGATTAAGGTTGTACCTGACTTACAACTAAGATCTTACATTGTTCGCAATGATGATAAGGGGAAGAAGAAATTGTACCCTGAAGGGTTATTAAATGATTTGACAGAAGATTAGATCGAAGCTGAAGTAAAGGACATAGATGAGGCATGCTATGCAACTCAGATGAAGGGAACCTATATTACCCACTACGTTTCGAAAGCTTCAGGAAGTAACTATGGTCGCCGTACCACTGAAGATTCTTCTCAGGTAGTTGGTAGAATAACAGAAGGTCAGTACAAATCCATTAGGATGGTAGATATCAGTTACTTAATCGAGACTCTTGTGCACCTAATTATGCACATTAGGCCGTTAGGTACTGCGTCTTCACTCGGAGATGTTCTACACCTATTTGGAAGACAAATTCCACGTCTAACTAACCCTGATAATTTGAATCTCCCATAGCCAAACCTATTTTTCCAAGCTCCTACCCTTATAATCAGTGAAGCAATTGTTCTGTCTTCAGACGCATATAGTACTACTATTGCTTGTGAAGAAGAACAGCTGAAGGATGATAATTGGCCTGCTTTAATAAGTGACTTACGAGAGGAAATAGATCAAATACGACAAGCCGTAAAGTCACTTCGCACGGAAATGAAGGAAATGTTTTCAGAAATAATGAAGCATCTATGGTTGTAAATCTTTTTGATTAATAACAAATAGGGGGAGAAGAGGAGAGAAAGGAGAACGTAAAAGATAGGGGGAAGAATAGAAGAAGAGGAGAAGAGAAGACCATGAGAAGAAGAAGAAGAAAATTTTCTCAAGTGTATATAGTTGTATACTATATACTATATTGTTAATAATACTTTACTTTCTTTCTTACTACTATAATTATTTGTTATCATAAAAAAGGAGGAGATTGTTAAGTCAAAATAACTTTACGTTCAATAATTTTGATGAAGAACAAATAATAAAAGAAGAAATTAAGAAAGAAAAATGAGACGGAAGCAGAAAGAAAAATGAGACGGAAGCAGAAAGAAAAATGAGACGGAAGCAGAAAGAAAAATGAGACAGAAGCAGAAAGCAAAATGAGATGGAAGCAGAAAGAAAAATGAGACGGAAGCAGAAAGCAAAATGAGATGAAAGCAGAAAGTAAAATGAGACAGAAGCAGAAACCAAAATGAGACGGAAGCAGAAAGCAAAGTGAGACAGAAGTGCAAACTAAAAAGTGAGACAAAAGCAAAAACAAAAGTGAGATAAAAACGTAAGCTAAAAATGAGGCGATCGAAAGTGAGACAGAAGCGCAAGCCAAAAGTGAGACGATAAAATGAGACAGAAGACCCGATACCAAGTCAGATAACTAATCAACTTGAGTTAGTTAGAGAACTCAACTGAATAACTGATTTTCAAAGATCAAGAAACAAGAAGACAGAAGCAGTTCTCAAGATGCGGTTGAAGACGAAGGCTATAAATCCAAGTCGGAGTCGAAGACTGCAGAAGTTAGAGATTTTTGAAAGAGTTAGTGAAATTCAAAAAAAGCTAGAAATTTCATTGTGCTAATCACAGAACTATTATTATTATTAACAAAGCTCAAAATATCTTTCAGTTGAAAGAAGAAAAGCAGATAGCCTGAAGAGGCTAAGTATGAAAAGAATACTTGTTGTAAGAGACCTAAAGAAGCTCAAAGTCAAAGAATACTTGTAACTTTGCGAAGTATAGTGAAATCTCAGAAAGATCTCTGAGGACTTGATGTAGCCCATAGTTTGGGGTGAACTAGTATAAATCTGTTGTGTCGACTCTCTCTCAACTCTCAACTACTACTTTTACTGTTTCATATAAGTACTTAGAAAATAAATTGCAATACTTCATACTACTGTTTTTCAAAATTTTTAAGAAAAAGCAAGTTTTTAAAGAAATTCTTAAAAAGGGGATCATCAAAAAGGAATATACAATTCAACCCCCCTTCTTCTGCATTTTGTATATTGAGTATTAAGTCTATATTAACGTGTAATTTACTTCAAGAGTTGGATGTCAGGATAAGATGTTAGAGAGAAGTTAGAGTTTCTCTCACATCTCAAATACTTTCTTATGTTTGATGCATCAAGTGCTAATATCTATTTACATGTTTTAGGAAATGTCTTTTTACGGTTTAATTTGGGAAATATCTCTCTTTTCTTAGTTCTTTAATTATGTCAATAGTCTTTTACGAAAACTTCTCATTATACCATATTAAAAAATCACATTTATTATTTTTCAAGGAAATGCACCAATTTTAATTGATGATATAAATTAGATTGATTCATGTATAAAATTTTAATCACTAAAAAATTGCCCAACTGGATAATTTAGGCAACTCCAAAATCTCCTACTCGGGTTATGGTCACTCTATAGGGTCCTTAATTGAGCATTTAAGTTATAATAATAAATAACATTTTGTGCATTTTGAATAAAGGTGTTCGCAGATGAAGAGGTCTCATCCATATTTTAACTTAGGCTTCAAGCTTGAATGTTGTGTATTGACCATTCATTAGACAAAGCATCAAGATGTAACACTTGCAGAAATTAAATTTGGTGACACTGGTTGCAAGAATAGAGTACAAGGGTATAGCCCACGTACAACGGAAAAGGAATCAAGCTTTGGCTAGAAATCCTTTTTGATGACAAGTTATACTCAAATTTTATTCGTTAACAACACAAAGATGAAGGTAATGGAAATATATACATAATATGCATTGGTTCAAGTCCAAATTATTAACATCATTAATTACTTCCTTGTTAGATTATCATTAATCTTATTGACTCTTTTCTTCTATTTGTTAGGCTTTGTTATAACTTAGATTTTAGCTGGGTCTACTGCCCATCAAAAGTCATATTCATCTCTTAACTTGGGCCAATCTTATACAATTGTCAATGCCAATCTCATTTCCAAGGATCCCAGTAGTCAGAACATTAGAACATCAACGAGCGGATAATAAATTAACAAGCTCATAATCCAAGAGTGAGCAATTATATTACTCAAACTAGAAAAACCAAATTAAAGTAGCCAGTAGAAGCATGAAAAAATCAATTAATTTTTTATACCAAGAAAAAGGAAAGAGCTAGAGAGTGAAATCTTATTCCCCAGAAACAAAAGAAGTTATGCAATAATCAGACAAGAATAGGCATGATGCCCTAGAGAAGAAGATGAGCTCTTCAGATAAAGCAAGATGAGCTACACGATACCCAAAGACGAAGATGCGTGATACCCGGATAAAAGGAGGTGCAACTGCATAACTATCTTAAAACATTTTTAGAAATGTTAAGATCTTTCTATATACATTATAAGATATTAGAATTTGATTCAAATTTTATCTGAAACATTATCTTCAGCCTTGATATATTCACCCAAGATGTAAAAAAACGGAAGTATATAGAAATAGAAGCGGAAAAGATACGTTGGCACTTGTTTAACTTCAAATTCGTCATTTTTTTTTAATAACCAGAACACAGTTGATTTAGAAAAGGTCGATGGCACTTTTGCCTGTTTTCCTTGAAACATATTTGGGTTTCAGTTTGCCAAGGGTCAACGACACTTTACTCCAAAGCCCTGCATCCGTTTTGCCCGGTACTTTGGAGTAAAAGACTTTAGTGAAGAAATCGATTAAAAGACCAAGGTAGCTAAGACGTGAATTGTCCTGATCTCAGAAGTGAGGTCAAAGTGCTAACCAATAGGATCACTTGTGCTGCAGACAGAGACAGAGGGACCAATGTACGAATCCTGATGGTTTAATGATATCGTTTGTCCTAAAGCAGTGAAGACCAAGAACTAGTTCACAAATGCATACTTACAATCATAAAAGCTGCTTATAGGAAAAAAGATTTCGTGAGGCAGTGAAAAATTTGCATTTTTGCAGCTTATGCTCCTGTCCTCACATGTCAAAACTTTAACCTTCTTTTCGCTTTAATTTTCTTTTCCATCTTCCTTGCTGTTCATGACAGTATTTACAATAACAATCATTCTCTTTTGCTCAACCACGAATCATGGCAGCCTTACATGGAAGATTCCACCGCGAAAGAACAATCTCTATATATAGTTTACATCTAAACACATTAATGAAACCGACCTGACAATATATGGGACAAACCAGTTACATTTTGCTGGCAAAGATATGACATATTGAAGTGCTTAATCTGAAAAGCCTAACCATATCAATTATAGCCCTCGGAGACCATGCAAAAAGCATTTGTTTATTTCATGTTCATATTCTAAAAGTTTGTTCTTTTGTGTTGTAAAAATCGGTATTTGATTCGTTTTGGCCTTTCGGGGCAGAATGTATTGATGTCTTCAGAATTACTTTGTGCTTTTCCAATTTACATGTAGATCTCCTAAAAAACATTTTTTATGAATGTTTCTTTGATTCAAGACAACTTTGGTCTTTTTTTTCATTTTAATGCAGTAATAATAGACTACACGTGCCATCCATTTCGTAAAGCACCAAGCCACCGACAGCCCACTTAACACAATTAGTGGAGTTTGATATGGAGAAGGAGAAACATGGTGGGGGTGGATCGTATTGTAGTCTCCATCTTCTGTTTTTGAAAGCTAGTCTTTGCATGCGCATGAGATGGATGCAATATATATGGGCATTCGAGGGTCAAGTGGTGAATATTGGGATTTTGTATGAAGACATAACATATATACGTACATATGGGCATTTCAGGGTCAAGTGGTGAATATTGGGATTGTGAATGAAGACGCGAAGAAACTCTTTGCTAGTAGCTGAGAATTGACAATCTGTATACTTGTGCACATAAGTCGTAAAAATTTATTACATGGTGTGCTACAGAAGAGGAAATAAGAAAAGAACCGAGGGGGGAAGGATTTATTCTGCTCGCATTCATAGTTCATTAATTTTTTTATAGAAATATAACGTCTAAACAGCCCAAAAGCTACCAAACACTCAGAAAGTGAAAAGAAAAAAACATTTACATACCAAATCAAAGCCAATAATTAGTTAAGATTGATCAGGGAACGATTAGCATATGTAAATGGAGTAAGGAATAGAATGAGCTTACAGCTAGCTGTCTTAACAATAGATAATTCCATAGTGACTTGGAGAACATTTATGCACAAATTTATTGACTCACATATCAGATATTTTCAGCAAACTAGCTTCCAACTTTTTACTAAATATTTTTGCAAAATTCTGGAGCATATTACCTGAACTCAAGTCTAATTTACATCTACAGTTCTTTCAATTTAAATAATTTTCCGTATATGCGCGTTTGACTATTTAAACAAACTCAAGTACATGAGAACATGGACAGTGGCAATAGATTATCAGACTTTTGATTTGCAGATACTAAATCACCCATGTCCACCAAAGGTGCTTTGTTCTTCTCTCAAACTGTGCATCATACACTTTATTCCACATTGATTGGAGTGCACGGTCAGCAATCGAGTCCAGCATCACCACCCCTATCCGGAGCGCCTCAAAAGGGCTTCCAAATAATGACATCCCACTTCAATTTTATTGCATAAACAGTGCATTTACGGGCCAAATTTGGAGTAAACCAAAAAGGTGAGGAGGAGTTCCCTTATTGGTTTTTACTAATTGTTAGTAACATTGACTCAATTCTTAAAGGAATAAGACACTCATTATTTAGGAACTAATCTACGTATCTTTTAAACTCTATGCTTCTCATGTTAATTTGTTGCAATAGATATTATTTTTCACTACAATGTTATCTGCTTTGCCTCTAGACACACGTGCTATTTACGAAAGAATAATGCTACCAATATTTAAATTTTCACTGAACTTATTTAACAAAGATTATTATAAATTTTTACATATGACCATCCCACTAATATATTTATTTGGCTACGAACTGCACATGAGCAGCTATTTATAAATACTTGTGAATCATTAATAATGGTACGCAAATGTCCATTAGACAATAAGACTTCAAACTGCTAAATGAATTTGCTAGCCTCCTTACGAGTTGATCACAATTTGCACGTTTAAATTTTAATGTCTTAACAATGATAAATGTAACCTTATTAACATGAAGGCAAAGTGTATAAATCACTTTATATATGACGTCAAATTATTACTTAAATATATCTTTTCCAGTCGTTTTTGACTAGCTTTTTTTTTTGAAAAATGAAGAAATTAAACTGATTCTACTAAATGCAACTTTACAATGTTCAGAAAACAAGAGATAGAACTCGATCCCTATCGGTGAAGATTAGAACACTAGCTAAAGAAACGCACTAAGCGAAACTATACATTAACAAGATAGACGGCATTAAACTTCAAGATTCCAGACAATTAAATATTTATCACTATCCAATATTGTTGGCTCTAAAGAGTCCGCTTATTTTGGAGATCTTCATTATAACCTTAGTAAGGGAATATACTTGTGGGTCTAACACTACACTCTAACCCAAAACCTTAAACTATTAAGTTTATAAATCATTTTCATCTATGTGCCCCTCACTAATTTCATCTCTTTTCAACATAAGATTACCACTTAAACTTGAAATCCCAACAAATATGTTGGTAATTTAAATAAAGAATGATATCCTAATATAAACAATTCAAATATAGGAAAAATTTTGCTCAATAAAAAGTTACCGAGATAAGTATTGCAATGGTAATAAGTGTGAACAAACAAGTTAAAAATCAATAAGAAGTAAGATACATGTGTGCCTAGTTAATTATCATTTGTTTTGAAAATTCAAAAAGGATGTAGTTTTGCAAAAATTCTGGTTCGGTTGATGTTGTTTCTAAGACAAGCAAAAATAGAAAGATTAAACACAAAATGTCAAATCAACACTAGAAATTTGTTAACACAGTTCGGCACACCTTGCTTACGCATGCGAGACCCTCATCCAACTTAATATTTTCACCGATGATAATAGTTTTATACAAGGCTCTATTGAGCCGACTTACTCAACCCTCGACACTATCCCTTATCCTCACAAGTCGTGAAAGTAATTCACACCCAATAATACGACCACCTCGTACTAACCTCAGCAAAGGATTTTCTCAACAGTAGTTGATAGTAAAAAATGAAAATAAAATAAATCAAGTGATAAAAACAACAACGGACATAAACAAGGAAAACACTTGGGAATTAAAAAAAACTTCCCTAAAAATTGAGCTTCACCAGCCAAAAGTATGGGAAGTAGTAGAACAATATACGTTGTGAACTATTGAGAAGAATCACGATCAGTTCACGCACAACAACATCAAAATAAAATTAATTGAACAAACGTTTCATCACCGAAACGTCACCAAAAATACAGCTACAACACTACTCTTATACTGGACATTTTTCACACAAAACCAATATTTGGACAACCCCAAATCGTTAATCAAACCAGCAGCCCCAAATTAACAAAAACACAGTCACGAAAACTCAACAAACGTTTCATCACTAAAATGTCTCAAACACGAGAGCTGCAACCACACCAAAACATCTTGAAATATTCATGCAAAACACAATATTCGACAGCCCCACAAAGTCATGCAACCCTTGGAGAAAATACAACAACAAATCTGGACATAATCACCAAAATATCAGCTCCCAAAAATAGTTGAGATACCTGAAATTACAGTTGCAAAAATCACAAAATCTTTTAGAGTTTCGCACACCACCACACCAAAAATGACAGCTGCAAAGTCACACGTAATAACCATAAAAACACACACGATCAACACCCAATCAGCCCCACAAAAATCACTCAATCACTATAGAGAAAACAGTTGCCCAATTGCCCACACTCAACCACAAAACGTCCAACAATGGTCGTTGAAAAATCAAAGAAAACGTAGCTGCCAAAATTGAATGATAATCACTGTAAAATCAGCTGATAAAAGTAAACCAACATACCACACCCATAGGGCATATTCCCAAAAGCATCAGAGGATGTTCGGGATATACTCTACAGACATGATATGTTAGCAAACAATTCAAAAAGATTTTCCACTTTACATGTAATATCATATAGCACAGAGGCATTTTAATTAACAAATTGCCAAAGTTTGACCTAAATTTCAGAACTTTCCGACATTTAACCTATGTGAAAAAATTTCAAGGAAGCTCAGCTTTCCTCTTTAATGATCTCAGTAAAGATGTATGGTAAAATATTTCTATTATCCCATTTATCAATTCTCACATTTGTAGCCATTCCTAGTATTTGATAATAAATAAATTCATAGAACTTTTCATTATATTACTAACAAACACATACATTAAGCAATAATTTAGTCTCAGCTAATGTTCAATATATATATATATTGAACATTAGTATACAAGAATACAACATACTAAAGCTACATATAATAGTTACAAAGTTATTAACACACTATATACAATGTAGCCATGTGTTGTGATATGCAGATGCAAAACTACTACTAGACTTCATAGATTTCAGCTGATTGAACCTTTGAGCCATGACTTCCAAAATGTAGGTGTTCTACTCCAACTAACTCTAAACCTCTCATGAACCTAAAAAAAATAACGTTGCAATTTTAATGAGTTTTGCAAACTCAATGAGTGAACCATCATCGATGCACTCAACAATCCATATCACAAAGGACTGTTCAAATCAACATACCATACGACCAATAAATCAAGTTACATTTCTATATCCCACATCAACTTAGGCGGAACTCAAGAAAATCATATTGCATTGAAAAAAATATCAAATAGTATTTCAAAAATCACAATTCAATTTAATCAAACAAGTATATGAAAATGCTAATATGCTTTCATTCTTATTTCTTTGTGTTGTGATCAAATATGCCAATTCACGCCCTGGGTTTCAAACAAATTTTTGTTGGCCAACTTCATGAGCATTATAGTCTTGATCACATTACAAACATTAAGCCCTGATCTCAAATTACAATCATTAAGCCCTGATTTCACATTATGAGCCTTAGGCCTTGATTATGAGCATTTCGCCCTGAATGTCTACGTGTTGGTCATTTTGATCACAACTCCCATTAACTCATCATAAATGTCAAATGCAATGATATGAATCATCTCACACATCATTTGCTTCCATAAGTGTAACTGATTTTCCATAATTCACATTCAATTTGAATCAAATAAGCATTTCAAGGATAATCACATAATTAGTAATTGACATTCAATTTGAAAGCACTTCCATATACAGTCCCAAGAATCAAACTCCTCGGACCAACAATGTCTAAAATTATAACAATTCAATAATTGAAATTTAACCAAAAACAAATCAATCATAATGAGAAACATCTAGGTTAACTCACAGAACACTCCAACGAGCTATTGCCTCGGTGTCTCGACAATCTGGGTATTGACAATCACTCTGAGAGCCTATTAGAGATCTAGATGAACATCGGTTACTCATAACAAACAGAGAGAATATATATGCAATCCTTAAGTGCAATGCTTATATCCTTTTCTTCCTAATGTTCCTTTATGAACAAGCTGCCTTTTTTAAATCATAACTCTCTCTACAAAGATCCAAATACCATGATTCTTATGCCTCCTAAAACTAGAATTCATTAGTCTTAATATATCCAAAAATAACATGAACAAAATCTCCCCTCAGAAATATAGCCTCCATTAAATTTTGTCTTATTTTTGGTAAGAAACAGGCTGGCAACCAATGCTCAAGCAATAATAAATCATTATCAAGACATCTTCTAGCCAAACCATTTTACAGAACCATTAATAAGACATCAATAATCATTTCTCATCTTTTATATTTTGACTAATTCGGTCTCTAAATCCCTCAAAAATTAGGAAATAACACAAGGTTCTTGCACAGGAGGTCTGTCACAGGATGTATTAGGGAAACAAACATAACTCAAACTCTAGTCACTATTTTATCAAGCCCCTTTCACAAATATCAAGCTAAGACCTATATCTACAACTTTCATTCTTTGAGATTCTTCAAATTCATTATCTAAAGATATGTAAAATAGATCGAAAAGGAAGATGAAATTGAAACTAGAATTTCAACCTACCTTGGTAACTTCTTTCCTTCTCCTTTTCTCTTCCCCTTTTTCTTTCCTTCTCTCTCTTGTTTTGTTTTTCTCCCTCTTCTAACCTCGCAGCAAATCCTCATTCTCCCTTATGTTGCCTTTTTCATCTATTTTCTCTAGAAGGTTCAAAGAAAGTCAAACTAATCTATGTGTCACCATTCTATTAGTCTATGTGTTATTCTTCTATTGCTCCATATGTTATTCTTCTATTGGTCAATGTTTTACTAACTTTAGGCTCCATATGTCACTTATTTAAGCCTCCATATTTCACTACTTGTAAGGCTACACATGTCACCAATTGTAGGGCTAAATATGCCACCATTTATAAAGCTACACATATCACCACCCTAAAGCTACATGTCACCATTCTAAAGCTCCACATGTCACAAGTCTAAAGTGTCAATTGTCACAAATTTAAAAGACCACTTGTCACGAATATAAAGTGCCACTTATATCCAATTTTTTCCATTTAGGAATGCTACTAGGCCAATTTATACATTGACTCCTCAAACTTCTGATTTTTAACAATTAACTCCAAATCACTAACTTAAATCCATCAATTTCTATTTAAATTCTAAGTCATCAAAATCATATCCAGCATCCTGAAAAATGTCAATTAAGTGCATATATTTCTCATATTTATAAGCAATAATCTATGTGAGTGTATGCTAATCTCATGCATGTATATAGAATAACAAATTTTGTATCCTAATGCACCAAATTAATCATCTAGTGATATAAATTATTTTATTTAATGCAATATGCATGAGCTTAATTTTCTAAACCCTCTGACCTCAATAATTTAGGAGACATGATACTAAGTGTGCACCCAAAACAATAATAATACAACCGCAAAACACACGTACAATAGTAGCAATCCAACTGCAAAAATAATCAATCAAATCTCCAATAATCCAGCTATCTTAGATGGCCATTATCCCCAAAATAAACTATCAAATAAGAGTCCAAAAATTTTAAAAAAACCTACATCTTATCTTAATCAAGATACAATGATTTGATTCTAATTAAATCCTGTCATGACTAGGATTTTTATCTCAAATAAACTTCATCTTCAAAAAGTCTCACATAAGGTTGAATACTCACATAATACTTTTCCTCAAATAATTAAAGTTGTCCAATTACAAATAATACCCAAAATATCATATTAACAACCTCCCCCTTTTTGGCATTATTTGTCACACATCAAAACTCCTCCTTAAGAAGATAATTGGACACATAACATCTAGTCCACATAATATATAGGAACTCCCCCTTAATTGAACATCGAGCTCCAAATAACTTCCAAGTAGCATTCAAGTTCATATAACATCTCAAGAATCATCCAAATAAAAAATTATCCTAAATAAACAATTATTCAATCATCCAAATTTCTCCTATTTGGGACAAAAAGATGCCAAAAAATAAGACTAATAGTCACAGAGTTACCTTGAAATCTTCCCTGAATTGAACAGTCACCAACAAAGCATAAATATTAGAAGAAAATAAACAATCATATATCTCCCCTTTATGACAGAGCCAAAATGAAGAATGCCTTCAATGCAATCAATCTCAGTGAATAAAGAAGCATAAAAATCAGCAATAGGTGCATCAGAAGCATTATAAACATGCCAAGATGACAATTTACCACTAGTCAAAACACTAACCAAAATATCATTACTTACATCAAAGTCATCCGCATACCATTGATTAAATTCAAAAACCCCAAAAATGCATTTTGAACGAATCATAATCAAACTTAATCGATAATCGTAATCAAACTTAATCAATCTTCTCCTCACATAAACCATATGAACGCATATAAACCACAATATAGAGAGAAACTAAGATAAAACTTGAGAAACCCAGATCATAAAAAATCTGAATCTTTTTACTGATCTCCAACCAAACATTAATTTTTTCTTGACATAACCCCGTAAATCAAAATACAAAAACAAAAATTTCAAATCATTAAATAAAGCCTCATTCTCACATCAAATATATTATTCAACAAAAAAGGAAAAGCTAGACACACACCAATCAACTAAACTTTAGAAAAACTATAAATAAAAACTTAGAGATCCTGGATGTTAACTCCTTCAAACCTTTTTTTTAATAAAAAAACATAAATATAATTTAAAAATGTAAAGCACGCAGTCCCTGTGCCCCTAAAAAATTCAAACCTGGGCTTACTCTTAGTCACATTAACTTTATTATCAGATGTCTAGTTGTTTTCTCCCTTAGAAGCAACTAACAGATCCTCTGCCTGACCAGTTTCTTTAACAATAATAACTAACTTTGAATCTGGACAATTTCCTATTTTCCCTTCACTACACTTTTGTGCTTGTAATTGATTCTTTTTAATCGTAACATGGGATTCTGCTAGAAATTTAATGGAGAGTGTCTAGATTTTTGGTTTTGACCCCTTTGAAGTATCATTTGTAACAATTTGTAACAATTTAACCTTATGTGCCCGATTACCCCACAAAAGTGGCATGTAGGTATGAACTTTCCGTTATTCCTTGAGATTTTTCCTTATAAAGATCTAGTCGCACCATTTTTCTCATCATTCGACTTAGATCATTAACCTTTATAGCCAATGCCTTAAAGGTATCCTTTAATCTTACCAATTTTCAACAACTTTTCTAACTTTTTGATACCTCCATTTAACATTCTTATTCCCTTTTCTGTACTAAACAGCTTTAACTTTGTTTCATCAAACTCATTTATTTTCTAAATCTTGAATGATGTTCTTCATAGAAGAGTTTTCCTTCTTTAGCTTTTCATTCTTCTTACATGTGTTTCACCTACTTTGCATACATTTAACTTATAGGCTTTGTAAATATCCTCACTTTTGTCCTTTTAATCACTGTCATCACTATCATAATCTGAAATTAAACTTTGGATTGATTTATCTGTGTTTTTCTCAAAATTTTGGACTGATTTACCTATAGTTTCATCATTAGCTTATTCCTTTTTAGTTATTGTTAAGCAAGCAACTGGACTTCTGTTGTATAAAGCAACTACCACAACATTATTGCTCACAATTTCCTCTTCACTACCATACTCACTTCCAGATTAATTCTCACTCTAAGTGCTCGTATAAGACTTCCCTTTTCTCTTCTTCAAGGTGTTATCACATTCCACTTGCGATTATTTGAACCCTTGACATTTATGACATTAAATTTTCTTCACTTTTCTTTCATCCTTTTGAGTTTTAGCTTGTTGTTTGAAGTTATTATTTGAAGAGCTCCCATCATTCTA
>JANVCL010000008.1:19810902-19822837 GCA_026546855.1 Erythroxylum incrassatum | reverse complement strand
TTCCAAACTATCCTTACATTGAAACAATATTTCGTGCTCAATTTCCATCCAAAAATTGAAACTCTTAGAGACTAAATTAAAACTCAATTTCATCAGATAATTTGTATCCCTATTTCTCTAGTTTAATTCAAATAAAAAATCATCTCATTTCGATAACTAGAGAAAGAGTTATGACTAAAACACCGAAGCATGTTCAATGTAACATTTTTCCAACTTTTAACTTCTAGCATTTCTTATATAATAGTTCTAACTTCCAAGAAAAATTTGGGATCCAACAATCCCAAAGCAGAAAATATCTATGGGCGGGTGGTCTGAGCTATTACAAAAAAGTATAAAACATGATAAATGATTATTGACGTCTTATTAACGCTTTTGTGAAACGGTTTTGTTAGGAGATGTATTCATAATGATTTATTGAGGTTAAATGTGTTGGGTGAGAGTAGTTATAGGATAGGTGACCTCTTGGGAAGCCCTCGGAAAAAGCAAAACCGTGAAGGCTTGGCTAGGCCAAGGCTCAAAGCGGACAATATCTGTGAGCGGGTGATCTGGAGTGTTATAAGTGTCACGATCTGGTACCACATTGGGCCCATAACAACCGCTGCATAACCGAGCTAAGGACACTCATGGTATCCTTAATCTAACTATGCCAGGTTCACTGAATATCTATTCTTTTCTCTTTTCTTTGAAAAATTTGGGCAGCACAACGGTTGTGTTTTAAAAATCCCAAAAAGCTGCAAACATTTTTAAACACACTTCTATATTCACATCCAACTGCAACTTTGGGACTTTAAAGTCCACTCAAGGCAATCTCAACAACAGTATCAAAAGATTCATACATAAGGTCATTTATAAAACACAAGACAATCAAAAGTTAACTTACAAAATCATAAAGCATATTTACATAAGCACAGTTCATGAGTCACTAGACATTAAAAGTACAAAATAGGAAACTACCCACGTGCGATAATACCCCAAAAATGTTAAAAGACCGCACGATCCACTCAGAGCTTCAAACTCACTAAATTAACCTACGTGATTAGAAAGAGAAGGGGGTGAGTACACTAGGTACTTAGTGAGCAGGAACATACATCACAAATAGAATTTGATTCATACCAAGACGGTGTAGATAACTTATGAAGTAGATATATATCACATAGAAAACACATAGGCTCAGTTTATGACTCAACATATACTGGTTAGGAACCATATAGGCCTAGCCTATTAACTCACTCATCCGGTGAACATAGGTCCCAGTTTCAGTATACAAAAGTGGAAAAACATCATATGTATTAATCAAATCTTGATAGGAAGCCCAACGGTGCCTTGGTATCCCTTAGTTTGGCATAAGGGGAATAGCCCTCGCTGTTCCTTTATCCTTTGGTTGGCTTTCTTGAACAAATTGCACACTAGGGATAAGCTCCAGTTCCTCCACACCCCCAATCGTTGCTCCCTGTGTGTTATGGATTCTGAGACTATTGACCATCTTTTCTTTAGTGTGCCTTCTCCCGATTGGTTTGGGCCAATACCATACACCACTTCCACCTAACCTGTTTAAATTTCCCTATTCTTCCTGCTGTTTTACAATGGTTTAACCAGTTGTCCACAGTTTCCACTAGTGATTTTCAGACCTTTTGTTTTGTCCTGTCAGTTGTGTATAACCTGTGGTATGAGCGAAACTTCCGCACCTTTCGTGATGAAGCTTCAGATTTAGGGCGGGTTACCTCGCAGGTGATCTTACAAGCTATAGAGCAACTCCACCTAAACACTGAGGGAAGGTAAATATGTATGCCTTTGGTTTATTGTTATTTCTGTTGCTAATACTGCAGGTTCAAGGCCTTCCCTAGGTCAATGAGTAGGAGGGGTTTTATTCCCTCCTATTGGTGTTGAGCAAGATTCCAGGTGGTGTTTCCTTTTCCTTTAGGGTATTGCTAGATGATTGTGTTTTCTGATGGGGTTTCCTAGCTGTGGCTGTAGCATTGGTTTCTGGTTGTTGTAGTGTTGCTGCTGGTCATTGTATGGCAGTCTCTTGGTTGTTGGGGAGATTATGTATTAGGGTTTTGGATTAGTGCTGTCAGGCTGCTTAAGAGGAGTGTTTTGAGGGTGTGTTGTCTCTCTCTCTGCTTTGTGTTGCACCTTGGTTTTCTCATTTGTGTAACTTCTGTAGGTTGTGGTTTCTCGAACATCTCTAGCTGTGTACATAACTTTTTCATATTTGTATAAAATTTTCCTAATTCACCAAAAAAAATCTTGATAGGAAAACCAATATCAGGATAAGCCAAAATAATCATGTGTGACACCACTAGTCGGTCAAACTAATGTGCACACCCACCGATACTCGGTGTTGACTCGACTTTCATCCGTGGTAAGTGCAGACTATAGTTGACAAGAGTGTCATGACCCTAGGTGATAACCTCGTCGGTGCCCAAACCCTTCTACATGGTGTGGTCGTACAACCTTTTCATTTAGACATTAAAACACTTAGTTTTAATTAAAAGAAAGAAGAAGAGAGGAGAAGAGAAGAGAAGAAGAAAAGTAAACAAAAATAAGAGGTATTCCAAAATACCTCATTTTCAATTTCTTATAATATCCCAGATCACCCACTCACAGATATTATCCACTTTAGGCCTTGGCCCAGCCAAGCCCTCACAATTTTGCTTTTTTCGAGGCCTTCCCAGGAGTTCACCCATCTTAGTACTACTCTTGCGCTAGCACGTTTAACTTCGTAGTTCTGATGGGATCCGAAGCGCTAGGGCATGAAAAATACGTCTGTAAGGGAGAGGTATTCGTACCCTTATAAGGCGTACTTTGTTCCCCTCTCCATCGGATATGGGATCTCACATTCTGGCATTGCCCTCTTTGGGGCCCAATTTAGCTGGTACAATGGTTTAGGTACCGACTCTGATACCATCTTTAACAGCCCAGATCACCTATTCACAGATATTGTCCGCTTTGGACCTTGGCCCAGCCAAGTCCTCACGGTTTTACTCTTCCCACTTTTGGGAAGACGCGTATGTAAGGGATAGGTATCTGTACCCTTATAAGGCGTACTTTGTTCCCTCTCTCCATTCGATGTGGGATCTCACATTTTGGCGCTGCCCTCTTTGGGGCCCAGCCTGACACAACGTTTCGAGTACCGGCTCTGATACCATTTGTAACAGCCCAGACCACCTACCCATATATATTGTCCACTTTAGGATGCCCCTTGGGCGAAACTCCTCACGATTTTGCTCTTCCCACCCTTGGGAAGACAAGTCTGTAAGTGAGAGGTATTCGTACTCTTATAAGGCGTACTTCGTTCCCCTCTTCAACCGATGTGAGATCTTACATAAACAAAAGTGGCAGACAAACTAATCATCAATTATTTAATCCTTAATTGTAAATTAATGAACTTTTCACCAATAATTTATTGAGTGACTTTTATTTTATCATGCCATATGCTACTATTACACAGCCATTGTAGTGGTAAGAGTATTTTGGTGATAATTTTCCAATGCCCTTTTCAAGAAAGATAGATATTTGCGTTATTCTCCTTAATCTTGGTCTTTAAAAGCCATATAAGAAAAGGGTTAGTATTTTGGTTATGGTCAAAAAGAATTTGCTATTTATTAGGGCTATTAGGCCCTCTGATATTCCAAGTAATGATTGTCATTTGGAAGAGGTTATTGGAAATTTATTCTTCCTCTTTGAACTCCTATGAGTAACTCTTTTGAAGCTTCCATCTATTTCCATCTTCTTAGGGGTAATATTTGAATTGCTTAAGAGATTGTTCTCCAAGGTTTCAAGATCTTTATTCATATAATCAACTTTTGCCTATGTTAATGTAGATTGTTATTTCATGTGTATGCTTATGATGGCTCTATTGACTTCTTCATCATACTCTCTAGCTCCAGAATAATCCTTCTTATTAAGGGGAGGATCTTGATCTAGGCAATTTGATAAAGGAGTTTATGGGAAAAGCCTTTGTATTTATTTTAGGCTCAATGTTTGTTTAAGCAACATCCTTAATAGGAGCTAAGTTTGGATCCAAATCATATTCCAATTGGATGAGTTTTGTGTAGTCACCAATTTTCAAAAACCTTCATGCTGGTTTTCAATATTACTTCTATTAGCTTGATTCATAAATCCATGTATAAGAAATTGGGAATACATCCTCATCTAGCCTTAGCATGGGAATGGAATTAAGTAGTTGATAATCCTTGTTAATCAGTACAAAAAGTGTTGCATAGTTAACCCTCTCCATACTAGTAGTGGCCTTGTCAAGACAAAATTAAGGCTTTTTTAAGATAGGAAATAGTTTAGTTTTCAAAATTAAAAAAATATTTTAAGTGATTTTAGTTTTAGTATAACCCAACCCAAAACTAAACAGAAATTATATCATTATAAGTTAACCTTTATTTAGTTTTTAGCATTATTAACTTATTATTATTTTAATTTTTCTTAAATAAGTTTTATTATGGGGAAAAAAACCAATCTACATGTTAAGAATACTATTGTTCAAGATAATCCACGATAATCATATATTTCAAATAAATAACTTTATTTTTCTTTTTATTCTATTAATCTTTTTTCTTTTAGAAACAGAAAATTATGTAGTATTTTTATTTACTTTTTTTATTGATACTAAAATAATTTTACTTTAGATAACATTGGTTTTTAATTTACTAGTTTTCTAATATTACAATCTTATGTTTTGTCAAAATAAAGTCAACTAAATTAATGTTTTCAACATTGAACGACTATCTTGTAAAGCTCTTGCTAATATTAAAAAGACCTTGAAACTTCTATGATTTGGATAAATTACCCGATTTGGGTACCGTAGGATGACGTTCTAGGAGTTGTGCATTCTTGTACTACGATTAGTTGATGCAGTTGATTAGGCCCCAATCTCCTACAAATAATAGAAGCAAGGTCGGCATATGAAAAATTAGTAGAAAGCACTGAAGCAGTTCTCAACCAAAAGGCCATGGGAAGAAAGGTGGAAAGGAAATTCTAGGCGGACCATGTTTGTAAACGAAACCTATTCTTATAGGGAGGCAGCATGGACATAGAAAACGGTGATGTGACCTCTAAGATTATCAAGAACTTGGAACAAAAGGCATTCATGGAGAAAGAGGGAGACGGATTTATAAATAAAGCTTAAAAGAGAAATGGGCCACGTAACATGAAACCTCCGCTACACTTAAGGACACTATTATATCAAGTTGTAGACACGATAAAGGCAGTGAATGTTGGTCTCAATGTTTTCTGTCATACAAAAGTCCAGTTGATGAACATGAAGCAAATGCAGTAAGCTGCATCCTCTTCGTTCAAAACTTTCCATGCAACTGCTCTTTCGTACGATATTGGCCTTCCCATACTTGACAAGCAGATACCACCCTGAAGGCACAGAAACCCCTGCCAACATAAAATTACAGTTTTGTCAGACTAAAAATGGTGAAGCTTCATGCAGGAACAATTCTTTACTAGTAACTTTTAAACTTCTCTGACAAACAACATCTGTCCCAATTTTCTTCATAGTTTCAGTTGTTTATTAACATTTAAAGCAAATATATGCAAATTTTCAGGAAAAGAAACGTGAACAAACAAATAAAGACGATGTAAAACTAATTTGTTTTTCAAGTAAGCACATGTTTCTCCATATTTCTTTAAGATACTTCTCCAACTCCATACTTGTGTTGGAGAATCTTCACTTAACTGATAGATTCAAATTCCCAATCATGAGTTACAACAGACCATACCTGCTGCATTATCTGAGGGAATTCTGAGCACAAAGTCTTCCTTCCATTATCATCAAAAATCTTCTCCAGGGTGATGTCTTGAAGTGCAACAAAAGTTGTCTCCAGCATGTCAAGTCCAGCCTGGTTTGCAAATGTGAAAACCGGCAGAGCCTGTATAGATCATTACAAGAAATTATGATGAAAATGTAGTAAGAAATTATGACGAAAATGCCATGAAGCAATAAAGGCAGGTTTTAAAAAGCAGAGGTATCTGAGAACAAACAAAGATACAATCACACAAATGGACGAAATTAAAGAACATTGCATACAACTGTCGGGAGCCAAGCTTTAGGAAAACTTCCTGGGGAGATAATTTTATTATTAACATGTGGAACATCCTTCAAAATCTGCCATAAATATTTTGTTGGAAATGCTCAAAAAGCTATAAATATTTTATTTCATTGTCTTCTCTTAATCCAGACCAAGATCAGAACAACTCGAACAAAACAATTTACATCACTCAATAGACTAAGGAATATCTAGATATATAAACCATGTATATCCAAAGAATGAAACTACTCCCCAAATACCTTCAAAGAGCAGCACATAACTGCATCAGAGTGATGCCAAAGAGCTTTGAGGATGGACTCAGTTCCTTCAGTTTTGATTAGTTCTGCACCTAGACAACACCTACAAAGAAGTTCAAGCATTCAAATTACTTTTGGCAATGAACGTTACTTTTCCTTCACATTTTCCAAGAAATTATTATCATTTTCTTTTCCTTCTCATTTTCGAAGAAATTATGAGTGCATGCTGCCAACAGAAGGAATAAAACTGGTATATACCTGTAGCTTTGACATATCCAACGAGCGAGTATTTGTGCTTCAGGAGTGCCAGGTGGTGAATGAAAACCAATACTAGAACCAATACGAGAAGGGGAGAGTGCCAATGCCACCCTCTGAACGGAGGCTATGACACTACGAACATATTGCCGAGCCATGGATGCCACATTTTCTTGAAGGTGCATCTCAAATGCAAACTGGAATGCTATAGTCATCACTGATCTTGATTTAGCCGTTGAATTATCATCAGATGCTTTGCTGCCAGTAGGTCCAACATCAAGAGAAGAGGCTAGATCAAGTGTTCGGTTTGGACTAGGAGTATCCTGCATTAATTAATGTTGGAAAATTCAGAGACCCAACATACAGTTTTACAGAGAAGAAGAAATATTAATAACTAAGATAAGTAAAAAGCTTTATGTTACTTAGACCATTAATGCTTACAGTTCTAGAATCAAGAGGAATGATACGGAAACCAGAAGGAATTATAGGTGCATCGTCAGAAAAGGAGGCATCAATAGGTGCAAAAATGAGCTCAGCAGATGTACCAACAGCATTTTCATCCACTCCGCTACAAAGCTGAGAGTCAATGATAATTGGAATATCAGAAACTGGTAAGGAAACAATGTTATTAACCACTTAAAATAAATAGAAAGTTGCCTAGTGCATAGTTTAATCAAAAGATAATAAAGGGAAGAAAAAAAAAAGGAACTCTTACTTGTAAGAGGAATATGTCACCCGGGACAATCATATCTTCTCGATAGCCCATATTTTCAAGCTTAATGACCTCCATAAGCTGGTAATGAACAATCATATCTTGTCAAAAGTCATGCATTTATAGCAAATTGCAAGGACATCTCCAATAAACTTCTGCAAAGGAATGACAAAAACATGGTGACCAGAATTCAGAACTAAACAACTAACCTCTTCATGCTCAATTGTGTGGGCCAGGGGAAGAATAACCTGACCCCCAAAATTTCCAGCTCGAGATACTGGCAAGCTACAAGGACCTGCTCTAACAGAAGCAGCTGCATAAGCATCAATACCACTATCCGACCATTCTGACCGATGTTCACGTAGGAACCTGAGAAGTACTGCCGGCGGCACATTCTACAAAAAGAAAAAGGAAAACCCATGTGCTTGAGGCAAACATAGAGTAAATTAAAGGGAGAGGACTTGAACATGCTTTGATTCATGAACATCAGAAAATTTACATTGCATATGGCCTTTGTGTGTGTTCATAAGCTGAATGGATAATAGCATCTTTGATGGCTTATTCACATGAAACTTGCAAAGGATTTCTTTGTATTTGCATCATTATACAATTAACATGAACTCAAAATTACAGATTTTTTCACTTTGACCTTAGGAATTTCTAACTCAATACTTTTAAATTAAATATTCATCAAAACTATTGTTTTATCATTCTCACAGTCAATCACATTGCAATTGTTCATTTGTAGGGCAGATATACAGAATCCAGAACAATAACTTAGACTTGATTTTCAACAATCTCTGTGCTTCACTGAGCTCAAATTTATTTCATGTATGATTAAGAACATTGACTGAAAAGGAATTTTATACACACAATGTAGCATAGGACTTGCACAATATAAACATGTATACTCAGCATCAAAATGTTTGTAGGATAGCTATGTCGCACCTACCAATTCTTCCATTTGTTGGCATGTGCAAAAATATTGAAATTCTTACCTGTAGTAACATGGATGCTTTTGCACATAGCACTGCATTATTCATAGAAGGGAATCCACTGGCATACGAAATGTTTAAACCCATCATTTTGTTTGGTGATGAGTTTACAAGGACAGTGACATCATCAACGCCATCATTTTCCAACATAGACCATCCCTCATCAGTAAAGCCATTAACGGCTTCATTGAAGCCCCTGCAAATAATGGTTATCAGATGTGAAATATCACCATATTCATGCTATATGTACCCATATCTCCAAGATATTTACTTGCTCAGTCTCTGACTCAGTGCACGTAGAGCTGCAGGTCTTCTCCCCCAACCAGTGACATTTGGCTGAAAAACTTCCTGAGTAATCTGCCTCAGATGGCGTAAAGCCTACATTGCGTGCAAAGTACATCAGAGGCCAATAATTTTGCATAACACTTTATCCCTCTTATCTTGTTGGTTAATAGCTTAGATAGTGACAGGTTTATATCACCCGCATTAGAACAAATGAACCATGCAAGTTATGCCAATTGTCTTCAGAACCATAAAATCTTGGATGCATATTGCTTCCAAAAATGCAGATAAAGAACAAGCATACCGCCAGTGTTGTTTTCTGAGCAAGCAATGTTGACGACTCATAAAGCGGACGCAACACCTCAGGTACACTCCAAGGCTACATTCAAGTAATAGGCATGCTTAACAGTTAGTTCTCCAAGCAACACCAAGAACATGCTTGGCAAATTGCAGAACAGCAATTGGCATACCTCCAAGTCCATGTGATCTACTATATGAATAATGGATCCCCCTCCTTCACAAGGTCTTATAAGGTATCCACTTGGTAGCATTTCTGCCCGCACAAAATGCTGCGTTGGTGGCATACTTGGACCATTCTGAGTATTATTAAGCGATCTCTCGCAGACCTAATTAGCAGTACGATTAAGGAACCTGACTTAGCAAGGCTATGTGAAAAAGAAGAGCACTAGCCCTTCAACTACAAGACTTAAAGCAGAAAAAGTGAAAAAGGTGCTATGACAAAATTACATACCACAAGACTGCCATCCTCCAAAACAGAGGTGTAGCGCAATAACCAGAAGTCACGAGCTGGTGCCAAGGTTGTCGGTGCATAAAGCTGAACCAAAAGGCATAAATAATCATTGGCAAATGACATAATATCGATTCTAATGCAGAAACAGAAGCTCTAAAACCTACCTGCATGTAGAGCAATTCAATAGTTCCACCATTTCCTGTGGACATAGCATTCAAAACATCCACGCCTCGGCAATCACGAAACCATGATGGTCGATCTTTGAGGATCTCGGCAACCTGTAGGATACATAATCAAGATCATTCTAACACTAGAAGCCATATTCGGGAATGAAACCCTTCAATACGAAGCAGGAGAAGGACTTACTCTTGTAGGATCTAGACCCACAAGACCGCATGCACGTGCTGCAACACCGGTGCAACCATGAGAAATAGCAACGATTCCAATGGAATCCGGACCAGGCTGCACGGGTAAGCAAGAGTCAGATCACGTAAAGACTACAAAATTGTGTCACTGTGGATAAGAAAGAGCGAGAAACAATAGTCATTAATTTGTAACCCAACTTCAACTGTCTTGAGTAAACGAGAAATAGATACCCTCTACCATGTTCCTTGAAAAGATAATTCTTTTTGGGCAAAACTAAGGTGAAAAGAAAAGATTAACCATGACTAAGCTGCGTTGCGCTTTAGTGAACGTTATACGAGACTATTGTATTTGATTGTTAGACATTGTTTTCAGGATGTTAAAAAAGCCACTGAAATGAAGAAATATTTTTTTAAAAACAAAAGCATGATTTTACCAAGACAAGTGGACGAAAAAGAAAAGGATATCTTGGCATGCAAAAGAATGGGATATTGGCATCTCTGAGAGACCAAGAGAAATGTACGATGTGATTTAGACTTTGCTTAGAAGTTTAGCTAGCAAGGTGATTTGATTATTTTTCTTTTTTACTGGTTTTCCTAGATAATGACAAATAACAGATAGAAGGAGTTTTTTTTTTTCAAGAAAAATAAATAATGAGAGGGTGAACTGTGAAGTGAAGTGAGCAGTAACCTTCATCCCAGGCATTTGGACCCACTCCACAGCAGTTCCAGTAGCCTTTGAAAGAAACTCTGTTAAAGTCTCCTCTGCAATGGACAAAAGTCTGGAGACCATACAAAAGCACTATCTAAATCAGACATTAAAAGAAACGGAGGGCAGAAAGGACCAAACAAGCCAAAAAAAAGATTCCACTAAGTCCTGGACTTGCGTTTTAGATATTGAAGTAACTTACCAGTTGGCTTCATGTTGGCTTTCAACACGTCAACTTCGGATGGGGAAAGCGGAAAGCCTATTTGGTTTGCTGTCGTTGGGAAGGCTGGACCTGCGTTTAGAAATCTCACTATTTTCGTAGAAACAGATATTGAACGCAGATATTAAAAAGACATAAAGACATGAAGTAATATTACTTTAGGTGTTTGCTTTAGGTGTGGGGTTAGGGGAAGAAGCCAAAAAGACAAAGTAATATGATGAAGAAGTTAAAAGGTAGAAAATTTGAATAAAAAATTTAATTAAGTATGTAGTGTTTAGCTCTTTGTTTATGGGCTTTTATTTAAAAAAAATCATGGGCCTAAATAATAGTAGTCTTAATAAAAATAGATGGGCTCATATTTAATTTTTTATTTGATATCTTAATATATCTATAATAATTATTATTTTTTTTGTCACCAATTAAATTAATGGAGAGTAAAATTTTAATTTTTAAAAAAATTATTTTTTTTTATAAAATTTAAATTTAAATTAATTTTTAAAAAAATTCAGTGTGGCTCCGCCATTGATCACGCTGCATGTGAGCCCAAACTAGAGATCGGGGCTCCTGAAGGAAGTGTAAACCAGGACGGGCAAAGGTGGCAAAGTACGCTAAACAGTGGGCACTTTGATTGCTCTCGCGGTACACACGCTGTAGTTGCACCTCTTAATGTTGCCTAAGGAGACTCCGGATACTTGTCATCAAAAAATTTTATATAAAAAATTTATTATTTTAAAATTTTGATCTTATAAAAATATAAAATTTTGTTTCCATTAAAACTTTGCCTATATTAAAAATAAATTTTGTACTTTTTAAAATTTTGCCCCGCTCAAAATATTTTCTGGATCCGTCCCCGCGCGCTCACTGGTGTGCACCCACTTAAGGAGATTGCCCTCCTGAGCAGGGACGGAGCTATGTTGAAGTAGAGGGGGGCCATGGCCCCCCCTTTCAATTTTTTTTAAAATTATTTATATAATTAAAAATTTTTAAATTGGCCCCCCTTCAATTTTTTTAAATTACTTATATAATTAAAATTTTTAAAATTAAAAATATAAGTGGCCCCCTTAATTTTCTTTTTAAATTACAAATATAAGTGGCCCCTTTTTAGAATTGAGTCTGGCTCCGTCCCTGCTCCCGAGTAGGGGACGCCCTAACCCCCCGTTTGGTTACTGTCACCGGGGTAGGGGACGGATGACAGGACATACTAATCCTGTCCTTCGTGCGTGTTTGGTCCCCTGACCCCCAGTTTCTGTTCTCTGCCACCGGAGTACATAGACAAATATTTTTGTCGCTTCCAAATTGGACGGACAGAAAAGCACTGTCTCTGACTCCGGACAAAGAAACTCAC
>JANVCL010000008.1:19739461-19756268 GCA_026546855.1 Erythroxylum incrassatum | reverse complement strand
ACAAAAGGGGAAAGAAGATTAGAAGGAATATGACTCACCTTCGAGAGCTCCTGGGAGTACCTCTCTAGATCTACTGCTTTACCATATAGGTTAATAAAGGAAGTTCCTCAGTTGTACACTCAAGACTCCTGAATTCAAAATAAAGCACGTTACTCTTGAAGATTGAGGAAAAAAACAAATAGAATCAAACCTCTTACCGACGATGTAAATCCTTTCAAGTTAGAGAGAGACTAGAGAGAAGTCGCACTGTAGTATCTGGAGCTCCCCATCCCAATTGAGTAATTTTTTGATGTATCGAGAAAGGAGAGGAGTTTTTTACCCTAATTATTGATACGTTGTCACTCAATATCCTCCCATCTTTGGTTCCTACACTGTCATTTAATTTCTTGACTATGTAGGGTTGAACGCCGTCGTGTGATCTCACGAGGGAGAGTTTCCTCTCTTTAGTTGTATACTACACTTCTTCTACTTAATGAATTTTTTCAAATTCTAAAAAAACAGTATTTAAGGAAAAGAAAAACAACAAAAAGGAGGCTAAACATCATAATCAAAGAGATCAAAGTGGAGACATCAAGATCATCTCCAGGATTTCCATATCAAGATACAAAATGTTTCCTTTCTTTTATCTTCTTATATTTCATTGTCTTCGACGTTAATTTTGATTAATGGGATGTTGAACATAATTATGGATTTCTAAATCCATATTAGGGATTATTCTTGAACTATTTTGTTAAACTTTTTTTTTGTTCAATTTAATATATATTAATACTTTATGGTATTTGTTATGCTTATACTTGATAACAAATCGAGAGATTAAATCAAGGGTTATGTGTTAATGTGCACAACAAGAGTCGGTAACTTAATAGAACTACAAATATCATATTAATAAATAATTGAAGAGAGATCTTAATTATGAGCTAATTATCCTTAAGATTGCTTTAAATTCAATTAAATAGTTAGGAGTAGTTTTATGAATCAAGAAGTTGCAATTCTATTGTTATTTATTTCAATTAGAATTATTTGATTAGATCTTAAGAGAGGGTAATTAAAACCTTAGGATATCTAGGATCAAACGTAATTTAATTAATAAGATAAAGGGAAGGCAATATAAAGATAGAATAACCCTTAAGTTTCCATTATTGATTAACTTCATTCTTATTGTTAGTTTCACTTGTCAATTGTTTAGTTTTATTAGTTTATTTCAATTTCAGTTAATTTATTTTAATTTAGTTCATTCAATCTTTTATTACCTTATGCAAAGGGTATTCAAGGTGTAAAATGGCTAATCAATCCTTGCGGGAACGATATCTTTTATACTACAAGTTACGAATTGTATACTTACAGTACGAATGTTTTTTCTATAAAACTATCAAAGTTTTTTGAGTTAGCATCTTATACAATTTGAATTCTTTCGATTTAAGGATTTTACTACTTTTTTATGTAATTGTAGGTATATTAACATAAGAATCATGAAGAGCAACTAAGCAAATTGTAGACCTTTTCTTCCAACACAGTGAAGGCATTATAACATGGATGGTAGTTACTTAAACTCATATAATCTTTGGTGGCAGAACTACCCAAATTATTATTAGAATAACAATGCTTGAAACAACATGAGAGCATATGGTCCACCAAGTTTCTAGTAGGAAAAACTTAGATCATTAGAGTCCAAGTTAGATAAGTTAATAGACGTGCTAAGGTCTAAGCTTGACAGTCAAAATGAATCAAAAGAGGATGGAAGCCAAATTTGATCATATAATGAAGAACCACTCCTCTTCTAGTCATAACTTGGAGGTTCAAGTTGGGTACTTTCCAATGCATTATTAACAAGGAACATGAAGAGTCTTCCAAGTAATATGGGGGCAAAACCGACATCCTTATTATTTTGTGACATTTATAGGAGTAACTGAAGTAAATCACACGTTATTATAGACTTAATATTCGATATGCAAAACGCACAAGAAGGGGGTGTTGAATTGTGTATCCTTTTCTTGAATACAATCCCCTTTTTCAAAACTTCTTTTGAAAACTTGCTTTTTCAGAACTATTGAATAACAGTTTCACAAGGTATTGCAATTCGCTTCTTAGTACTTGTATAAAACAATAAGAATAAGAGTTGGGAGTTGAGAGTTGAAAGTAAGAATTGACACAACAGATTTATACTGGTTCACCCCAAACTGTGGGCTACATCCAGTCCTCATAATCCTTTCTGAGATTTCACTATTCTTCTCAAAGATACAAGTATTCTTTTCACCGAGCCTCTTCAGCTCTCTTACAACAAGTATTCTTTTCACTTAGCCTCTTCAAGCTTCTTACTTTTCTTCTTTCTACTGAAATATGTTTCGAGCTTTGTTACAGACAATATAGCTCTAGAGTTTAACTTAATGAATACAATGATTTCGTAACTTTGAATTCGCTCTTGTAACTTTTTAAGATCTCTAACTTCTTCAGTCTTCGACTCCGACTCGTATTTATAGCCTTCGTCTTCAACTGCTTCTTGATAACTGCTTCTTTCTTTTTGTTTCTTGATCTTTGAAGAAACAATTATTCAGTTGAGTTCTATAACTAACTTGAACTGATTATCCATCTGACGTGGTATCGGACCTTTGTCTTAGTTTTGCTTCTGCTTCGTCTTACTCTCTTTCATCACATTTTTAGCTTCGCTTCGTCTTAGTTTTTCCGCTTCGTCTTATTTTCTTGCATCTTACTTTCTGCTTCCACTTCATCTACTTTTCTTGCGTCTTACTTTCTACTTCCGCTTCGTCTTATTTTCTTGCGTCTTACTTTCTGCTTCCACTTCGTCTACTTTTTTTAATTCGCTTCGTCTTACTTTCTCTTCTCTGTGCTTCGTCTTATTTTCTCTTTTCTTCGTCTCATTTTCTCGTCTCTGTGCTTCGTTTTATTTTCTCCTTGCTTCGTCTTATTTTCTACTTGCTTCGTCTTACTTTCTCGTCTCTGTGCTTCATATTATTTTCTCTTTGCTTCGTCTTATTTTCTCATCTCTGTGTTTTGTCTTATTTTCTCCTTGCTTCGTCTTATTTTCTCGTCTCTGTGCTTTGTCTTATTTTCTCCTTGCTTCATCTTATATTTCTACTTCGTCCTAGTTTGTCCTCCACAGCTACATCTTACTTTCTTCTATTATTTTTATTTGGTCTTCATCAAAATATTAATCGTAAAGTCATTTTTACTTAACAGTAACCCTTCCAATCATTAATGTCAAGCACCATATTATATGCAAGAGAATCCATATTGCATACAAAACTAGCCTCAAAATACACCAAGTGAGCATATTGATATTGAGCCAAATACATCATGTTATTGGAACTTATTAATGCCTCAGAGTGAAGAGGAGACCAAGGTCGATGACATCAATAAATTCTTTGTTCAAGAAGAGGAAGTAGAATAGTAGACAAAGGTGGTTGCAGCAGATAAAGCACAGTTCACCTTCCCACACGACAAATTGTTGGAGATAACTGAAGATTCAAGGATTTTCATTATTCCCTATTAATTGACAATTTGTTACCAAAAAGGAAATTAATGAAATCACTTAGATTTCTTAATTTGATAAATTATGTCCTTATTAATATCTTAAAACATGTGGCTTATTCACAAGCTGCTAAACTGATATATGGATAAAAAGGTATAAGCAAGCCACTAATTATCGACCTAAGATGATGGCAAATGTAATAGGTACGTGAGCTAACGACATTAAACAAGCACTACTTGGGAGGCAACCCAAGAATTATGATAGGTTTTATTTTTTATATTTATATTTCATTTTGTTTATAATATGTTGTTAGTTAGGTTTTTCGTAACTTCTTACATTTTTTATTATTTTCTTATTTTTTGGAGTGATTTTGATTGATAAATATCATATTTGGAAAGGTGTTATAACTTAGGGAACATATTCCAAAGGATGCAGAGGAAAATGGTGCCAAACATGTCAATTTAGGAGGGTGCACGATGCACATTCTATCACGATCGTGCATCCCATGCATGATTGTGACAGACACCCCTTCAACAAAATGCACGATGGTGCAAGACATTTTTACCCACAAACCTTAACCCCTATAAATAGTCTTTTTCTCTTCTTCCACCTCTCATCTTCTCTCTCTAAATAGCAGCCCACCTTCATAGCTTCTTGTTTTCTCTCACATCTCTCTTAAATATCACTTGGATTTCATTCTTTTCTTTCATCTTTCATCTATATTATCATTATTTCTATACAAATTTAATGATTCTTGTCCTAAAAAATATTTTAATTGGGTTTTGCAAGATTTCCTTTAAACTTTCTCTCCTACATTTGTGGCTCTTTATTTTGTTTTTATTATGGTTTCCTAGTTATTTTTGCAGGTTTTACTCTCTGTCGTATCTCCAAGAATCAAACAAATTGCAATTACAAAATGCTCACACCCCAAAGGAAAAGCGAAGGTGTTAGGTAATGGTGCATGTGATTTAGCCAATGACTTTTGAGCTCCTTTGTCGGCCTTCTCTCAAAAAGAAGGCAAGAAATTCCAAAACCTTTATTCCAAAATAATTATTGCACGTTAATATTTTGATTTTTCAATTTTAAAAGATCTATATTTGAAAGGAAAAGTTGAGGACTTGAGTGCTAGAATTCACTGGGATAAATTTATACATTTTGATTATCATGTGCATGGAGAATTGACCCTTGAATTTTATACTACTTTATACTATAAGTTGGTAAGTTAGATTATTTTTTCTTTCAACTGGGAGGAAAACCTTATAATTTGGATTATGATATCATGGAAGAAGTATTTGGTTTTGTAAAATCACCACTTGCTGAAAAACATGAAAATTTTCATGCTAAGAAATATTGGTAGAAATTAAAAGGTTTGGATGTGTTTAATCCACACAGCACACCTAATAATGGGAATCCTGAACACTTGTTACTGCATTAATTTATATGTAATGTTGTTTTTGCTAAGAGTCAAAGCAACAAGTGATCTAACAAAGATTTATTTATACTTTGGTGCATGGATAATAAGGTTCAAGTCTACACATCCACCCATATTTTTCAGTTGATAGTTACTTTGCTTGATAAGAAAAGTACCTATTTAGGAATAGGTTTTCTTGTAACCACTCTGGCTCAATTACATGGTGTTAATGTTGATGAACTAACTCCTATTTTTTCTAAGCATTAAATCACACACATTTAAGGCGAGTTGAGATCTTGGAGTGCCATGGTACGGAACTTCGAGATAGCAACTATAAATCATAAGTTAAATAAAGGATAGGACAGGAGAGTTCTAGTTATGCACCTCTATAATAACACTAACAAGTCTCATCAAGTGATGAATCTAAGGAGGAGGAAGAAGGCTGGAAGAAGGTGCTTGACAAAATGGAAGTGAATAAAAAGTGCATAGAGGGTCATCTAGACACCATGGAGGCGTAACTAAAGGAGGTCATGCCTCATTAGTGATATTAGTTGAAGAAATTACTTAAAATTTTGTTGTCCAAATTCCATCTCCAACACCATCACCACTCAAATATCCATAAGTATTCTTAATCTTACTTTTTATTTGTTATTCTCTCTCTTTATTTTTTATTGTTTCCATTTCCATATTGAGAAAAATGCGATGTTCAAGTGTGGGGACGTATATGCACTTACATGTCATTTATGAGTGTGAATTTTGCATTTACATTATGTTAGTTTTTAATTAGGATGGCACTGTGTGAAAATTTTGTTAAATGATGTGTGCATTGTTTGAATGTGTTAATGGCGTGAATTGAATTGAATTGGTTTACCTTTGAACATGGTCATTTGAATTGTAAAGGCATATTAACTTGTGAAGTTTGTGATTTAAGTATCTTTGTGATGAATACACATGTTAATTAGGATATGACACCCATTCTTTCACATTATGACATTTGTTTAGACACATTTATAATTACACTCATTTAAATTGGTAGGCATCATTAACATTTTATGAGAAAGATTGACTAACAAGAAATGAGGTAGGCTAAAAAATTGAAAAAAAAGTGTGTTAAATAAAATTCCTATTTTATTTGCCCTTTTTAAGAAAATTGGATTAAGAATAAAGCTAGTAGCTAGTTGAGAGTTATGATATAGCTAAGTAACCAATGGCATTCACTTCCCCTTACAAGGCTACAATGACACTCCAACCAAGCTAAATAAAAAATGTAACCTAGTTCAGTAACCAAGGGGGCATTCATGACAAGGTGTTTACTTTCTAGTCAAAAGACTATGTTATCATTTTTGTACTTTTCACGATTTGAGGTTATTTTTGGAACCAAAATAAGTTGGAAAACCCTATAAATAATCCTATAAGCCTTAAGAAGTATTTAATCAAAAGATAAACACCAAAAAGTAGGCTACATGCCAAAAGCAAAGAGACGAAAGTGGAGACATCAAGATCAACTCTAGAATTTCCAAAAATTCCAAATTAAGACACAAAATGTTTCCTTTATTTTCTCTTCTTACATTTCATTGTCTTCGATGTTAATTTTGATTAATGGGATGTTGAACATGATTATGGATTTCTAAATCCATATTAAGGATTATTCTTGAACTGTTTTGTTAAATTTTATTCTTGTTTAATTCAATATATATTAATGCTTTAGGGTAGTTGTTATGCTTATATTTGATAATAAATCAAAAGATTGAATCAAGTTTTATGTGTTAAGGTGCACGACAATAGTTGGTAACTTAATAGACTTACAAATATAATATTAATAAAAATTAAAGAGAGATCTTAATTGTGAGTTAATTATCCTTAGGCTTGCTTCAAATCTAATTGAATAGTTAGGAGTAGTTTTGTGAATCGAAAGGTTGCAATTATATTGTTATCAATTTCAATTGGGATTACTTGAGTAGATCTTGAAAGAGGGTAATCAAAACCTTAGGATACCTAGGAACAAGCAAAAATAAATTATCAAGATAAAGAGAAGGCAAAATAAGGATAAAATAACCCCTAAGTTTCCATTATTGATTAACTTCATTCTTATTGCTAGTTTCACTTATTCAATTATTAGTTTTATTAGTTTATTCCAATTTCAGTTAATTTATTTTAATTCAGTTCATTCAATCTTTATTACCTTAGACAAAGTGCATTCAAGTTGTTAGTTGACTAATCAATCCTCGTGGGAATGATATCTTTTATACTACAAGTTACGATCTGTATACTTGTAGTATGAAAGCTTTTTATATAAAACTATCAACATATTTCTTCCTTTAAGTCGACACTATAGATTAATTAATCTACAATGTCAACAATTGTCCTGTATAGCTCCACTCCTCCTCTACACCCCTAGACATTTCCTTGCCTTGTTTCCTTGCCTCATGTAAAGTCGTGTCATATCGTCTAAAGTTGCCTATCCTCACCTCATTTTGCGTGAAGCTACTTCAACTCACCTGCCTTGTATGACTGCCTTGCCTAGCATATAGGTACTTTCTTGAATTTGTTCTTTAGGCAAATATTAGTAGGTTTGACAATAGAGTTTTGAAGATTGTATAGTTAGAACAAATGTCTTCCATTTCACTTTATTTGTAGGCTTTTGATGCTTCAAATTTATATTTGTCTTGTAATTAAGAAATTTCTTGCTTAAGTGTTTAATTTGCATCCTTTTGCATTCTCATACTAGAGAAGGATGACAACAAACTAGAGATGGATGACAACAAATTACTTAATGCCAATTATTATTGTGATTAGATTAATGAGTAGTTGGTAGAGAAACCTATGTAAGACTTGAAATGAGCGATAATTCGAGGATTGAGTTTACTCGTTTTACCTAATAATCAAGACTAGATTTTCAAAATCCTATAAGAATAATGGTATATCTAGGCACTATAACATATTTATAGATTAAAATTCTTAAGAGGTTGATGTGGATCATCAAAATTGTTGGTTGTTATTGCACTTTAAACATTAAAAATGATCAAAACTTTTACTTTTCACTTTCTTTCTTTATAGCCAAGGGCTTAGACAATCAGAATGTTCTTTTAGAAAAATCTCTTTTGCCTTTGTTACTTTGTTACTGTCACTTTACTAAAACATATGCCCCACTTGTAGTATGCTTACAAATATTTCAGATAGACCCAAGCATTCAACCAATCCCTTGAAACGCGAACTTAGTCATATTGACCTAAGTTTGCCAATGTCACTTTTATGTTTCCATATGTACTATTTTTAGAGGAAACCTACAACTTCAACTATTATGGGTGAATATCAAGCAAGTTAGAGTGAAACTTGAAGGAGTTCCTTATTTACCTTATTATACATACATCTTTAGACTATTTTCTTTTGTCATGATATTATCGCTCTCAAAAATGAAAGGAACTAATTAGTTGAAGGAAATTTAATCTGGTTCATTTTGGCGTTCTACTATTCGTTTCCTAGAAAAGTTCGTCTAAAGTAGAAAAGATGTGGTATTTATTTTTCATCTATTATTATGATGGTATATTCCTCTTCCACTTGATAAAGCTTAGAGGATCTCGATTTTGTATAAGCATCAATGTTAGAGAGTTGTAAATTGATTAATTTTAGTATTTGATTCACTTTGTGGTCTAAATTAATAGCCATAATAAGATTTAGGTTGGTTAATTAGTAGAAAATTGCAAGAATAGTTAAGCTAAAACTATGTTACATACTATATAATCATAAGGAGATGATGCTTTCTAATTAAGCAACAAATAACTAGTAAGTTTCATAGAAGATAATTGTTTTAAACATGCTTAAAAAAATATGTATATCATCATTTTGATTATCAAATGTTTATCAAAGTGTACCATACATACATACATACATATATATATATAACTTTTATGGTTGTATATGTTAATTGTTTCAGATAGATTAACATATTCTTTTAGTAGAGTTTTACCGATAGAGTCTTCTAATTCAATACCAAATGAAAAAACAAGTCATGTTAAAAGACCAAGTTTTGAGAAGTGATGTTTGAAATCACTTCAATATAACTAGATCAATGGATGGAATAGAGAAGGTTGAATATAAATATTGTCATAAGATATTGGTCGAGAATTCAAAAGGTGAAACCTCTCATTTAACGAGACATATGGATTCGTATAATAGAAAAGAAAGATCATATCAAGAGTTCAAACATTTTTAATACCAACCTAATGGGAGGGAAGAATGAAATGACTATTATAGCTTATGATGACAGCAGACCAAAGTTTTTGATAACTACTATGGTTATTGGTGATGAACTTCCACTCTCTATAGTTGACAACAAAAGATTTAGGATGTTTTTCACCTAACTCTAATCAAAACACAAGATTCCAACTTGAAATACCTTGAAGAAAGTCATTTTTAAGATATATGAGGATCACAAGAAAGAAATATTAAAAACATTGTCGAGTATTAAAGGATGAGTTGCCATCACATTAGATATGTGGACAATCGATAACTAAAAAAAGGGGTTGTATGGTAGTGACGACATACTATAATAACAATGACTGGACTCTACACAGTAGACTAATGAGGTAAATTATATTTTCAATATTGTTATCATTTAATTTTTGATTATGTTAAGACTAATATTTGTTCATATTCATGAATGGTAGGTTTATTTATATGCCAACACCAGATATAAGCGAAAGGTTGACAACCATGATGGTTAAGTGTTTAATAGATTAGAATATCAACACTAAATTATCTACCATGATACTCGATAATTGTAGCATGAATGATGTGATGATAAAAAAGTTGAAGAATAAGTTACAGATTGAGAGCTTATTGGTTGGTGGAAGATTGTTACATATGCATCGTTCTATGCATATTTTAAATTGGATTGTGAAGAACAGGTTGGAGATGAAAAAAGATGTGGTAGATTCAATATGGGCATTGGAGTGTAACACCCAAAAGAGTTCAAAATTTTGAAGAAATTGCACGACAACTACGCATTCTACGAATGAAGAAGTTTGTATTGGATTATCCTAATAGATAGAATTCGACCTTCAAGATGTTGGAGTTAGTAACTCAATATGTTGAGTTGTTTACCAAGCTGAGACAGAGATTCTTAATATAGTTGCCTACCTACATAAGAGACATGAGAGTTGGCTAAAGAAATTTGTGCGAAGTTGGAAATATTTCATAATAGTACTGAGTTATTCTTATTAACAAAATATCAAAATTTGTAGAGTTGCTTTAGCAATATGTATGAGATTAAGAAAGCTATATCTGATTAGATATTTGATTCCAATAAAGTGATCTAGGTTATGGCAAAATCGATAATGGAGAAGCTTAACTCTTACTGGTATATGATAGGACATATTGTGAGAATCATTCTTGCGTTAAACCCAAGATATAAGATGGAGGGGGTCTATTTTTATTATAAAATATTGTATAGTGATCAAGCTCAAGGGCATGGTTTCATTAAACAATTCTAGAAGGATTTGTATAACGATTATCAACTAAGATTGGATAAAATAGTCCAACTCCAGCTTTAGGTTCAAGTTTTGGTTTAGTTTCAATTTCAGTTTCTTTTAAAACTAGTGTGAAACCCTCATTTGCAAAATTCATGAAAAAAAAGGGCTAGGACTTCTTACATTATGATGAAGTTGGATAAATATTTGACGGTAAATTGTATGACCTAAGTTAAAGGTATGAAGTTCGATGTATTATTATGGTCAAAGAACTATGGAAATGAATATTCATTCATGTAAGTAATTGCACAATTTCTCTTAGCAATTTCATCATCTACTATTGCGTTGGAGTCTGCTTTTAGTACTAAAGTCTAGGGTATTAGTCTTCATCATGCTTAATTTTATTATAGTACTACCGAAGCCATTATATATGCCCAAAATTGGTTAGAAGATAAAGATATTGAGGGTAAACTTTTTTTTATGATATGTCAATTTTGTCATGTATTCTTTATGATATTATCTTATATTGTCTTTGTTACACTAAAATAGGTATTGGTATGAAGGAGAGCATTCATTCAATCGAAAGAATTTTAAACAAATATTCAATGATGAAGGTGTTTTTAATTGTTTATTATCTACATTTAATATTCATTTAATGCAATTATTGCTTTAACATGTATATTTTACATGATAATGTTTCTACATACAGATGAAGTAGTGCAACTATTTATGATTTTGATTGTAACCATTAGCGATCCTTTTTCATCTACTATGGATTTGCTATCTTTAAACTTTGTTTCTAGATTTACCTATTTATAATTTGATTGCTTTGGATTTTTTATACTTTAAGATATAATTATTTACTTGCAAGTTTTATGCAAGTTCTAAATTGTTGTCTCCGCCCCTATGTACTGAACTTCAATATCTACTCTTAGCCTCCACTCTCCATCTATAATTGCTAATTTCATTTTGAAATTTTGTAAATTGTATCATTAAAAAATTTGGATAATATTAACACAATGATACTCTTTTATTTTGATAATAAAATGATTTTCATAGTATTACTATTTTATTTGTTGCATAAGTAGACTCATAAATTTACATTATTCATCATATATATGCTTTGACTGTATAACCAACAACAAAAACATTTAAAATCCAAACTAATATCAAAATCTACAATACATATGTTTTCGATCATTTATATGGATGTATACTCAACTATGTTGCCGTAAATAATGGTTTCATGTATTTTAGTATAGTTCCATGCTTACCCTCCATCTGAATTTAGTGTTGATTTTTTGAGACAGAAATACTCATCCTTCTTGAATTATTTGTAAAAGCAGTCTTCTGAATATATAGATCTTCTTTTACAAGTGTCGAGGAATTTCTTATGATCATACACTAAGAAACATACAATTACAATTGAATCTATATAGGAATTAAAAATAAAGGATTGATAATGAATAATAAAATTAAATCAAATATAAAGAAATGATGTGATTAATAATTATTAATATCTCTTCAATATTCCACCTATTCAGTAACAATAGTGCCAAAACTTGATCATGATATTTTGTAACCTTACTATTCTAATACAAGAAAAAAGTAAGTAGATATATCATTATGTATGTACTATTTCAATGGTAATAGGGTCAAACCCTTAAGGAATGTTTTAAGTACTAAGTTCAATCTTTCAACGATTATCTAATCAATAATAAGTTTGGGTTTAATTGATTGAATTAAAAGTAAACTAAAATACTAGCTACTTTAGATCACTCTGTGAAACACTCACATAATAATCAAAAGAGAATATTAATTTAAATAATATCTAATTAGAATATCCCCTTAACTTCACCCTGTAAACTTAATTCAATTATGGAAATTCTATCACGTGGACCAGTAAGGTTTCTTATTTTTATGATATGCCATATATTGACGTATAAGTACGTATCCCTAGATTTATTAAATGACATATATATTTGATTTACTACTATCACAAAAGGTTACCCTAATACTAGAACAATCACGTAGGCCTGTATGCAGAACTTTGATCAATCATTAATTTATGTACCTAATTCAATCTACGCATAGGTTCTTTAAACTATATCTATATGTAGATTTGAATCAGAGCTACGCTATTTCTTATATATAATTATCATTAAGATTAACATATAGAAACCTTTATTGGAAAATTAAGCAAGCATTCAGGAATCATTTAGGATTCCATTAAATCCCTATATAAAATTTATTAGCCTACAATTGTACTTAAAATAATAAAAACAACATTTGAAAAAAAAAAAGAACTCATGGTAAGGTATCTCCTAATGAATATCTCAATACTTTAATGATAATGGCATCTCCAAAATGACTTTTGATCTCTCTCTATTAAAAATGATTCTCAAATATGTTTTCAAGCTCTCTTTTTGTTATTGTTAATTCAGACGGAGAACGCTAGAGCAGAAACGGGGAAACAGGTGAACGTGAAGCACGTGAGGTAGACGTAGGGCACCAGGGATGTGCGCGGGTACAGGGGATTACAGTATCGTAGTACCAGAATAGCATATATTCAGACATTGACAACGATTGTATGTTATGTTGGTTGTTATAGAATCATTCTCGCACTATTGCAGATTCTTGTCTCTTTGTCTCTCAATCTCTCTCTCTCTTCTGTGTATCCCTCTCTTTCTGTGTCGATCGTATACGATTCTTGCGATTACTCGCATTATTTCTCAACAATTTGGTATCAAAGCAAACGAATCTGGGATGCAACCATGGCTGAAGGTACGCGAGACGCTGAGTTCCGTAGGTTGGAAGAAACACTGAAGGTACTCATGGAGGCTCAGGGTCGCCAGGAGAAGTTGCTCCTGGAAATGCAGGACCGCTGTGAGAAAGCCTTATCGGAAGTACAGACTAAGACCGAGCAGTTGGCACGTGAGGTGAGTGACCTTCGTTCATCCAACAGTTCAGAAGGGTCGAAACTCAGAGAAGGCAGTAGCATGTCTGGTCTGGCAATAAGTACTCCTCAAGTACTACCTAATAAGGAAGAGTCAGGAAGATCCAACCGATTGGGAAGGATTGAGTTCCCAATGTTTGACGGGGATAACATCAAATCATAGGTATATCGGTGCGAGCAGTTCTTCCATATCGACCAGACGCCAGACAACATGAAGGTGAATGTGGCAATCTTGCACATGGACGAGAAGGCACAAGAGTGGTACCGACTGTTCATACGTAATCGACTGCATACCGAGGTAATGGAATGGGGGGAGTTCACTAAGACGCTTCAGCAGAGATTTGACGCTGAAATGTTTGATGACCCTGTAGGGGAGTTTAAGGAGTTGAAGCAAGTGGGGATGGTGCTGGAATATTGCGCGCAATTTGATCACTGCTCGAACAGATTAACACTGACGGAGGATTATTTAATAGGTTTTTTTATTAAGGGATAAAGCCCGAGGTTGGAGTCGCGGTGAAACTACATGAGCCGCAATCCCTGTACCAGGCTTTCAGTTTGGCTAGGAAACAGGAAGCCATCCTTACGGCCACCGAGCATCCTCTTGTGAGTCGCAACCAATCCCTCAGAGCACCAGGTGGGAACAGGACTATGCAATCGACTTTCTCCAGGGGTAACGGTAGCACCAATGGCATTCTGCCAACACCAATGGCATCCCCAACACCGCCCGCATTCCGAGCACCGGCAGCTAGGGGACAGCAGACATCGGGGGCGTTCAGTAGCAGGGACTTTGATGACAAGAGGGCAAAGGGGTTGTGTTTTTGGTGCGATGAGAAGTACACTCTTGGCCATAAATGTACAAAACGCCGGTTACAATTTTTTGTAGTGGCGGAGGAGGCAGGTAACGAGGTGGAGTCAGGAACAGCAGATGAAGAGGGTCCGGAAGATTGTGAACTGACTAACGATGGCCCCATGATTTCCTTGCAAGCCATGACGGGGTTCCCAGGCCAAGTGGAGTACAAGCAGATGCGCCTCGTAGGAGATCATCATCACAGACCTATTCACATTTTAATTGACAATGGGAGTACGCACAACTTCATGGACGTAGGGATAATACAGAAGGGAAGGTGTGAGCTACAAGACTTACCTCCCCTAAGCATTACGGTAGGGGGCGGACTCCAACTGCGTTGTACGCAGCGATGCAACAATTTTAGGTGGACCATGCAGGGCCAACAATTTTGTACGAACGCACTAGTGATTTCGTTGGGGGGTTGCGATGTGGTCTTGGGTGTTCAGTGGCTGGCAAGGTTGGAGGATGTTCTATGTAATTTCCGCACTCGCACGATGACCTTTAAGTGGGAGGGGAAACTGATTACCCTACAAGGTGGGTCTGAGAGCCGTTCCAGAGTGATTTCGGAGAAGGAGTTTCAGAAAACGTTGCAAGGTGGGCAATTAATGATGATCCAATTATCAAATCCCCTGGAATACCAATTTCAGCAGATGCGTTTGACGGAGGAGCAAGGCAGTGCATTTGATGAGCTGAATGTGGTGTTGGCACAGTTTGCAGAAGTGTTTCAAGAGCTTTCGGCTTTACCTCCGGACAGACAGTTTAATCATCAGATTGTATTAAAAGAAGGGGTCGATACGTTTAACATCCGTCCATACCGATACTCAAGTGCACAGAAGAGTGTCATCGAACAAGAAGTGAAAAAGTTAATGGATCAAGGGTTTATCCGCCATAGTTTCGGACCCTACGCGTCGCCGGTCGTGTTGGTGAAGAAGAAAGATATTTCATGGAGAATGTGTGTGGATTATCGCGAGTTAAACCGGTTTACGATTAAAGACAAGTTTTCGATTCCATTGATTGAGGAGCTTCTAGACGAATTACACAGCGCCAGTTGGTTCTCGAAACTGGACCTGTGTTCGGGTTATCACCAGATCCGGATGCAGCCCGGTGACATATCCAAGACAGCGTTCAAGACACATGAAGGGCATTACGAATTTCTGGTAATGCCCTTCGGCCTAACCAACGCTCCTTCGACCTTCCAGCGTTTGATGAATGAATTGTTTCACCCCTACCTGCGTCGATTCATCCTCATCTTCTTCGACGATATTCTGATCTACAGTCCATCACTATCGGCCCATGTGGAACACTTATCCATGGCATTACGAACCTTGCTCGATAACCGTTTATTCCTTAATGGGAAGAAATACGTATTTGGGGCCCAGCAGGTAGATTACTTGGGGTACACCATCTCAAAAGCAGGGGTGGCGACTGACTCTCGGAAGGTCCGGACGATCGAAGAATGGCCGGTGCCGCAAAGTACTAAGGAGCTACGAGGGTTCTTGGGAATCACGGGATATTATCGTCGATTTATTAAGAATTATGGGACGATAGCTAAGCCACTGACGAAACTCTTGACCAAGGAGAATGCGGCCGTGTGGAGTTGGAGTTCGGAGGAACAGAGTGCATTCGAGTCCTTAAAAGGGCCATCACGTCAGCTCCGGTCCTTACATTTCCGGACTTCTCTAGGCCCTTTTTCATTGAGGCGGATGCGTGTGGCCATGGCATAGGCGTTGTACTACAGCAGGACGGACACCCCATCGCGTATCTGAGTAAGGCGTTGGCACAAAGGCATCGGGGGTTGTCGACATATGAAAAAGAGTTCCTTGCAGTGATTAAGGCCATCAAACAGTGGCATCACTACCTGACACCTCGTCCGTTTATTGTTCGGACGGATCATCACAGTCTTAAATATCTGTTGGAGCAGCGACTCTCGACGCCGTTCCAGCAATCGTGGTTGCCAAAGCTCCTGGGTTATGATTTTGAAGTGCAATACAAAAGCGACAAGGAGAACGTTGCGACGGACTCACTCTCTCGCATAACTAGTATTGAGATGTTCATGTCTATTTCGCAGGTCCACAGTGAACTGCTCGAAGCAATCATGCAAAGTTGGCAGGACGACGCAACTGTCCGACAACTGATTCAAAGGATGGAGGAGGGGAGAATGGAGTCCACGGCTTATGAATGGAAGGGAGGCTTACTGCGGTGGAAAGGGAGATTGGTAGTTGGAGCTAATGCCTCTCTCCGTCAACATATCATCAGCATCAGCCATGATGACGCGATGGGCGGTCATGCTGGGACGGTGGCTACCATAAAACGCTTACAGTCATTGTTCTTCTGGAAGGGCCTGAGTCGGGACGTGCGCACTTATGTTCAAGGGTGTATGGTATGCCAACGAAACAAATTCGACAACGTGGCGTATCCGGGGCTCCTACAACCACTTAGAATACCCAAAGGGAGTTGGAAGGAAATAACCATGGATTTTGTGGAAGGGTTGCCACCGTCGAAAGGGAAATCAGTGATAATGGTGGTGGTCGACCGATTTACGAAGTATGCGCATTTCTTATCAATTAAGCATCCATATTCCGCCCAGGATGTTGCGGAGTTATTTCTTAATCACGTTTTTAAGTTGCATGGCATGCCA
>JANVCL010000008.1:19719906-19730637 GCA_026546855.1 Erythroxylum incrassatum | reverse complement strand
AAAGGCCTTATTAGTTGCCGGTTTGACCGGTTCTCACTGGTTCAATTAGAGACCAGTTTTTAAGAGTGAACAGGACTGGATCGCCGACCGGTCACCGATCGAACCGGTCAATCCAGTCTGATTTTTAAAACAATGAACGTATCAGTTTAATATGAAAAAAGAAAGGAGAATGATTTTCCACTCTCAGTCATAAGTTATCATTTAATATATATTCTAAATTGAAGCTTATCCTCTATAGACCAAAATTTATTTGAGCTTTTGGCTGCGTATATCTGACATCTCAAGCAAGATGACGAAGTAATAACACAATATGCATGAAATCCATAATGTTCATGTGATGAGCAAAATGTGGTCTGAGATGTCTAAGACTTGAAAAAAAAAGTTTCTCTACTACTAGATAGGTTATGTTTTGAGAGTCATATTATAAAGACAGACAATGTACATACTAAGTAGTAATTGTTTACAAGTTGAATGTGGAAGTAGGCATAAAACATTGAATGGGTGGGAGAAGAAGTAGCAAGAGCAAAGGCAAGTGATTAACATAACACTAGACTCGCTCGCTAATCTTAGGTGGCGAAGGGGCAGAAGTGGAAAGAGCAAGAAGCAAAATGGCAGGGTCTCTGAAGATGAGGAGCTGTAATAGTGGTGATTGCATGTGGTGTTTGAAAATTAAACACAGGGATTTAGCATTAGCAATAGCAGGTAAGAGAACCAAACCAAGTAAACAACAAAACATGTTTTAAAAAGAAAAGAAGTCCGTCTCCCGAGGAAATAATTAAAAACAAAAAAGAAAAAAGAAAAGCAAGCAGATGAGTCGGGGCTGTAAACTTGGACGCTAATACATTTGCACACACACCTCTCAGCGGCAATCTTGGCTAGATCGATTCCTAAGGGGTTGAATTTGGAACCCCCATTTCTTTTCTTATTCTACACTTCAATTACCTTTTTATCCATCTTCCCTTCCCATATTTAGTCCGTGACTTCACTCTTTTTACCCTCCCACGTTAGACGCTACTATCTTCACGTAGTTACAAGCCCAACTGCGTCAACCATCGCATTTATTCACCATATATAATTCTCTTACATTGTTGTATCACATATTTACATAAAGGAACCTCCATTAATCAAATATTATATTGCTTTTGCACCTACACAATTGATATGACACCCCTAAATCTTATAATTTAACGATAAATAAGACTTAAAAAACAAATAATCGGTGAAATTCAAAGCCTATATTTTCAGCAGAATATAGTATAGAATTTACAGAGGATAAAACTGTTCACTGAGCCTCACCAAGTCTCGGGTGAGGAAAAGGGCATCAAGGTCACTTTGGAGCGGATTTTCTTTTTAATTTTCTTATTTCAGCTACTCGCTGCTTCGAACCTCTTTTTATTTATTTTCCTCGTCAAAATCCTCCATTTTAGTTTGTCCGACTGTCGCGTGTAAAACCTCACCATTACACATTTCCCTCACTCCACTCTCTATCTTAACTCTTAACCTCATTTTCTTCCAACAAACAAAAACAAATCCATAACAGACTATGGAAGCTCCTGAATTCTATCAACATCAGACAGCCGAATTCCCAAACGAAAAGCGCCATTCTTTTGAGTCTAAGCCGAGTGGCGGAGGGGGAGGAGGCGACCATTTCATCGTGGAGGACCTCTTAGACTTCTCCAATGAAGACGCCGTCGTCACTGAAGCTAGTGGTGGCGGTGGTTGTGTTGCCTTCGAGAGTACCGCCACAGACTCTTCCACTGTTACTGTTGTGGATAGCTGCAATTCCTCCACATTCTCGGGGTGCGAGCCCAGCTTTAATTGCGATATTGGGTCCCGCAATTTTAGCGACGCTCACTTCTGCGGCGACCTTCCCGTCCCGGTAAGTCCCATACATCACGCATGCATGATACAGAGAGCTTCTCATAATTGTCCTATGACGCTTATAACGCCAATCCACGTATAATGGTTTGATGTTCATTACCAGCATGTATAAAGTTCCGTTTTCTGAGTTCTGGCGGCGCCAGGTTTCCAAGAAAATTTCTATATTTCGTATAACTAGAAAAAGAGAGAGAAACAGAGGGATGAGATAACGATCTAAGAAAAGAATTAGTTTCATTCATGTTTGTATAACTCTTTTCATGGCAATACACACTATGTGCTGCATAACAATTTCCTGATAGTACCAGTTGGGAAACTTCATTCATGTCCACTGTTTCATTCTGGAACTTCACATGTTTGACAAACAAACCCGACATTTCATTCAAATGAACATTATGAGCGTTGTAATTTAGTTAGTGTAAAAAGGATAATTATTTAGCAATTTCATTTCTGATTATGGAATATCTTCCTAACGAGACAGTACGAGGATTTGGCTGAGCTTGAATGGTTGTCCAATTTCGTGGAGGAATCATTCTCCAGCGAGGACTTGCAGAAGCTCCAGCTTATATCCGGCATGAAAGCTGGAGGAGCAGGAGATTCTTCCGAAACCCTAAGTTTCCAACCGGACTGTGTCAACAGCAAAAACATCATAGGCAACGCCTCCCCCACAGTGGGCAACAACAGCCCAATATTCCATGCCGACATGTCGGTCCCCGCCAAGGCCCGCAGCAAGCGTTCGCGAGCAGCCGCATGCAACTGGGCGTCCCGGCTCCTACTCCTCTCCCCAACAACCTCAGCATCGTCGGAGCAGGATAACGGCGTCGTTGTGGAGCCTCCTCCTCATCAGCAGCCTAAGACCCTGAAAACGGGGGCACCCAAAAAGCGTAGCGGTGGCGAGAGCGGCGTTGAAGGGCGGAAGTGCCTACATTGCGCCACCGACAAGACGCCGCAATGGAGGACGGGTCCCATGGGGCCAAAGACGCTGTGCAACGCCTGTGGGGTGAGATACAAGTCGGGTCGGCTGGTGCCAGAGTACCGACCGGCAGCGAGTCCAACTTTTGTGCTTACAAAACACTCGAACTCGCACCGTAAGGTGCTTGAACTCCGACGTCAAAAGGAGATGATGAGGGCCCAGCAGCAGCAGTTTCTGGAGACCACCATGATGTTCGATGTAACCAACGCCGATGATTACTTGATTCACCAACACGTGGGCCCTGATTTCAGGCAGCTCATTTAGTAGGAGCAATTTTAGCACCCAAAATCGTTTAGTTAGTCAGTCTTTTTTTTCCCTTTGCCTAATTTTTTAGGGGCTAATTTTCCCCAACTTTCTTTCAAAATTTTGCTCTTTTCCTCCCCTCTTTTTTCTCCTTTCCCAAAATTGTTGCAATTTAGATCTCTTGAAACTTAAAATTTTCCATTAATCAGGTTGCTTTTGCTTTTACCTATTCTTTTGCTTTTCCTTCCTCCCTTTTGGACTTGATCTCCATGCCAATCTGATTTCTGTTCAATGAGACTAACATCACTACTTTCAGGTCGATATAAGCCTGATAACGATGATTCTCTACACTACTTACAGTAGTAAGAGAACCAATACTTCCAGTGAAAGTAAAGGCAGTTTCAGGGTTGAGAGACTTGAGGAATAATGACTTTATTCTATTCCAATCAGAACTCAGACGGACAAGTTCTTACGGTAACCCATTTCTTGCCACATGATGGCTCTCCTGATTCAGAATCATGAGTCATTTCCAGTTTCCTCTTTGGAAAGTATTGAGCATTTCATGATTTCTCATAATTGGTAATTCCCTAATGTGTCACTTGAGAGCGGTCCCATCGTTTCTCAGTCCAAGACAGGCCTCGACAGGTCTGGTTCATCGATTAATTTGATGACAAGTACACTTTGAAATTTACCGCCTGCAACAGCATATATGATAATATGAATATAGTATTACAGCTCTGGATTGTTAGTATTACTACATAGTAAAATTAAATAATCTTAATCATGTCTTCATTCACTGGAATTACCGTTAAGTCACCTTTCAACCATTATTTAGAACGTTGTTCTTAATTAATTTTCCCTTAAACAAGTTGAAATTTATTAACAGTATAACTTCTATATATAATCTACATGATGACTTTATCTTATAATCCTCTTATCTGGAATAGGTTATTTTGCAGTTGATTAGTATTGTGAAAGGTGTGAGAACTGAGGAATATACACGAGGCGGTTCCGGGGTGAGGTTGTAATGATTCATCATTCATGGGATTAGACATAGAATTGGCAGAAAAGCTCGGACTTTGTCAGTTAATTGTGAGGCTTTTATGTAAAAAGAAAAAAGAATAACCTTTAGCATGTGGCAAACAAAGTGATCATTTGACAATTTCTATTTGCTGACATCTTAGCTTTCTCTACTTTGACAGCTCTCCAACTCCAAATCCCATAAACAAACCCTTCTTCTTTGATTTTTACCTTCAGTTAGAATGTCGTAAGTTGAACATATGCTTTTTACTTGAAAATCATGTACAAATAAGGACAGGTGACAGTAACCTTTCCTTCCTCCTTGTCTGTCGAGTAGAGTGAAGCAAATAATGCGCACAAAAGATCGGAACACGAGTATCAAGAACGTAAACTTGGGCTAAAAACTAGGAGCACGTGAACAGACTATTGCCTCATTATTGCTATCCACATGAATTTCAGTGTAACAAAGCCCTGGTGGTCGCCGGTGAGATTAGGCTGTTTCCAGAGAATGTTAGAAAGTGGGAAGTCAGGTTTTTCACATCGTTTGCTGCTACTTCCAATCCGATTGGAGATTTTGCATGTTTCTTATCTTTTTCAGGAATTTCCACAACTTATAATGCGTATATGTAAATAGGAGAGCAATTTATATAAACAATGTTTCCAAGATTTCCAGACTCTGTCCATAGCGTGTGATTATCATTATTTCCCCAAACTTTTTATTTATTTATTTATTTTTAAACTCTTCAAGTTTACTGGGACCAATGCTTCGTTGATTCTCATTTCAATTCAAGTATTTTTTATGACATACATAAAGATCTCCTCTCGAGGTTGCTATACATATTTTTTTTTTCACATGCTGGCTGAAAGATTCTGTTATATATATAGGTTCTGGTTTCTTTTCGAAAATAATGTACAGCTCAATACAAAATGTAGATAATGTGTTAAAAATGTATTTTTCTGTTCTCAGAGACACATACATTAGATTGGTGTGGATTTAGTATTTGATATTGGGGTTAATGGTAACAGTTGACAATACTCAAGTACATACGCACGATCCCAGGCATTGGTAATCCATATAGACCTGTTCTGCTTATTTTATTTATGCAAACAAATTATAAATAATCTATCTTTGGGAGATATCTCCTCACATCACTGTTTTTAAAATTAAATAATTCCACGTTGTAATTATATTAAGATTTTAATTTCCACTTCTGAATTTTACTTCTTTTAATGAATTCTTTTTATCTTCATCTTCACTTGCCAGAGTATGCAATTACAATGGAGAACTGTGGCAACGAACAGAAATAACAACTCACATAATGATCTCTCTCTATCGGTATACGAACATATAACTAATATTAAATAGGCTTTAGCGGAAGCAAGGTTTGCGGTGGTCACATGCCTCGTGCACTATATCTTATGCTTGGTAAATGCACTCTTAGGACCAGTTTTCTACTGGTGTTTGAAATCATTAGAAACGAACTTCTTGTCTTTGTAATTAAGCCAAGTACCTTCCACTTTTATAAAAGACCAATTTCAACACGTTTCCTTAAATATATAATCGAGTTAACGGATGAACAAATGGTGAGAGGATATGTAATTGATCTACCCAAAACATTGAATGATTGATTATGTTTGTTTGTTAAAAGATTTCAATTTGACTAATTAACGTGGGAACCAAAGACTCGACGGTCATAATCATCTTAAACTTGATCAAGAAAAGGCGTAGATGTGTTGTAGATTCGCTATCTATAAACAGTATAACGGCTTGACACTGTTTTGATTGCTTGGAGGTATACGGTGGTTTTAAAGGTTCTCTTGCACATTGAACGTGCTACTTTGCAGATGACAGAGTAGGCTTGGGGGTAACAGAAGTATTGATTATTTATCAGGTGTTGGTGCAGTGCAGGCTTACTGATCATACTCTGAACAAAACATGATGTATATGCCCACCTCTTCCTGTTTAATAATAAGAAAGCTAACTGATCAGATTGGATTGTATTGATGCTTCTTGTGAGCGTTCTCATGTGGGGGACCATAAGCTTCATTCTTGCAGCCACACAAATTGGAATGAGAACAGGAATGGAAATATAAAAATTGGAAAGTAGCTTGCAACTTTGTTGAATGCATTTCGCTTTAAAGAATCTATCCTAAACGTGTTAGCAAAGGACTAAAATTGCACAATAATGGTGAAACTAAACTGTTGCTGTCGTTCTAGGAGTTCCAAGTAATAGCATATTTGTTTCATTGCTGAAACCAACAAGTGGAAAAGGAAATTGAATAAGTAAAAGGAAAGGCAAAACAGAAGGCAAATCTTAATATTCAGTTTGCCGTATTTAATATCAAGGCATGCATCTCATATGCCACATAATTCTGCTAAGATATTTTCAAGTTCATTTAAAGTAACTAAGGGAAAAAGAAAACTTTAGATAGAAGGAGCTAGAGTGAGAAGCTCTTCTCACTACAACCAAGGATGGAGCCACATTGGGGGCACTTGCCCCCACTGGCTCAAAAAAGTTTTATATAAAAACTTATTATTTTAAATTTTTGATCCTATAAAAAAAATTGCTTTCATTAAAACTTTACCCTCACTAAAAATAAAATTTTGTTTCTATTGAAATTTTGCCCCCACTCAAAAAGTTTTCTAGATCCGTCCCTGACTACAACTTTTGCAACTTAGCAACAAGAGCTCGATTGGTTTTCAAGGCTGAACCGCCTCTGACCTAGTTCGGTTGCTTCTTTTGGTAACTCGCCCTTAACTATACTTTCGTGCCCACGACTACCTTGACAGTTTACCATTAATGGCAAATTAACCACAAGCTCACTATCTCATCAAGTTTAACCTCCCCCTAAAGCAAATAACACAAGCTATACGAGCTCACCACTCAATGCATCCCCAAACATAAAAGTAATCCCCCAACACAAAGAGCAAGACTTCCCTCCACTACTAGGTGCTTAGTTCAGGTGAGCTATAGGCAAAAAGTCTCATGGAGTAAGTTTGTAGGGGACCTTGATGCATTTGGAAGGCTTCACTACTTCCCGCCTTTAATTGGCCAAGATGTAGTTGCACTACCAACAGAAGTTCTTAACCAAAAAGCCAGAAAATGGAATGCCTCTCTAATAGGAGGATTTATGGACAAGAGATTATCATCCTTAGTTGTTAACTACTGGCGAATACAAATTGGAGGAAACTAGGGTTAGAAAACTACCACATCACTAAAAATGAATTTTTCATTTTTCAGATTTTCCAATAAGGAAATGGCAAGAAGGATACCAGAAATGGACTATGCCATATTCAGGAAAGATCGATGATACTTTGAAAATTGAAACCAGGTTTCCATTTTGATAGGATTAAGCTCAAGGCTTTACAAATCTAGGTTGACTTCCACATAATTCCTCTTAAATACTGGTCATCTGAAGGCCTCAGCTACCTAGCAAGTGCACTGGGAAGGCCTATATCATTGGATGAAAACATTGTTAACTTAAAGAGGATATGATTTGCTTGTATATGCATGAAGGTAAAGTTAGATAAGGAGCTCCCTGACGAGTTGAACATCATGAATCTAAATGCATAAGACACGTTACTTAAGGACTAGATAAAGTTTACATACCCATGAAAACCATTAAGGAAAGTGTTGGTCAAGGTTTGGAGAGCAAAAACCAACATTGACGTTGATAAAAAAGGTGAAGAGGTTGAACTAGTCACACAAGAAACAGTAGTGCAAGTTATTAAAGAGGATCAGGAAGAAGAGGTAGTTACAACTACTATGAAAGTGCCTAATCTTGAGACTATTATAGAAGAAGAGCTCAATAACATAGAGACACATCAAAAGCTTAAGGACAAGGGCAAAGAGATCCTGCAATAAACTTTTGGAGCATAAGAGGTAAGTCCTACTTCCAAATCTATGACCTCTAAAGAACCTTGTTTAGTAGAAGAATTTTAGGATCCTAATACAAACAATCACAATTCTAGGAGAAAGAAAGCCAAATCCAGGAAGGGATAATTGACATGATGGTATGGAATAAGAGAAGGCTTAGTTTCCCCATTGAATAAAAGGCTTTAAAGGATATCCTTATTGCTAAAAGGATTCATTTTGTATTTGGAAGATGGTGAAGAATTACAGTCAGATCTGATATGTAAGAGGAATGTTAACATACTTATAATTGAAATCATTATATGAAACATTAACTAATATTTTTTAATTTGCACCAAGTATAATGAAGAAGTTAGAGAAGAACCAAAAAGAAGCAATGCAGTGGAGAATTACATGAAATGGAGATGGTGCTTATAATGTTTCAAAAGGTGATGGGAAGTATACTGTCAAGATTGGTACACAACAAACATGTAGTTGTCAAGCATAGGACCTATATGAATACCTATGCAAAAATGCTATTAGTGCAATCCATCACTTAAGAGAAAGGGTTGAGACATTTATAGATTCGTGCTATAGGAAGGGTCAGTTCATAAGTTTGTATAAACACGCGTTACAACCAATTAGAGGTGAAAATTTCTAACCTTTAAGTGATGTAGAGGTGATACATCCTCCATATAAAAGAATGATGCCTAGTAGACCCAAAAATTAAAGAAGGAAATAGCAAAATGAGCCAAATAAAATGAAAAATCCAAGTAAGTTATGCTAGAAACGGCAAGTGCAGAAATGTAAAAAATGTGGTCATTCTGGTCATAACTCCAAAAAATGCAATAAGGACACCTCAATTCAGCATGTTGAGGCTTCTTCATAGGTATGTACACCTTACTTCAATCATATGAATATAGTTCTTATCATTATGTTAATCAGGTTAGAATAGAGGCAACTTTACAAGTATATCAGTTTTTAGTTTTATATTAATTATTATTGGTTTAAATGATTGACAAAGGCTTTTTTTCATTAAAAATATAGTTAAGTGACACGAATTTGGTTGATGATATTGCTATACCGAGTCAACAAAGCAATATTATAAAGAATGTGTTTTTTTAATCAATTTGTCTTAGTTAAATAATTACCAGGTGTTTTTCTAATATTTTATCTTCCATTTTCTAGGTTGGTACATCTAGACATGCCAATAAAAAAAATGGAGATGTTGACCCACACATATTCTAATTATCATTTGAACTAAGGGATTTATGATTCAAAGGACGTTATAGTATTACTTTACAACAAATACAAGTTAAAGCAATCAGAAGGAGAATTTCATTGACACAATAATCATAACCTAAACTTTCACAGTCAAGTACATCTGAAACAAACATCGATTATGATGCCTTAAACTTTTTGATATTTTGATATTTGTCCCATTGAATTTTACATATGTGTGCTAATAATAATGGTGACAAATGTTTACAGTATATTAACACAATGTAATCTAATTGTTTAATATTTTGATATTTGTCGCATTAGTTTTTAGATGTATATGCTATTGATAGTGGTAACAAATGTTTGTGTTATGTAAACGCAAGGTAAATAATGAATTTTTTTTGGCGAGATCAATATGAGTTGCAACACATTCACTTTAATCTCTCTCTCTCTCTCTCTCTCTCTCTCTCTCTCTCTATATATATATATATATATATATCTATCTTTTATCTTGCTTTTTTTTTATGCTTTTAGATCTTATTATGTGTCTATTTGTTTTAGTTGTCACAGCCTTAGGGAGAAGCCAAATAATACATGGTGATTGGAAGATCGTATTGGTGAAGATAGCTAAGCATTTGACAAGATATGCAATGAGTGAATTATTCATTGTCTATTGGTTTTATATAGTAGTATTCGTTTTGCTTCATTAAATAATTCATATATAAATTTCAAAACCAAAATTTTCATAATATAGTTGAAATTAATATTAACCATTACATTCTTGAAATTCAATACAATATCTCTATAATATAAGTACAAATAAAAAGTACTAGAACCATAACAAATCCTATTACAATGTTCATTAAAATAAATTTAATTTTTTTTCTCTTTTTTGAATAATTCTATGTCCTCCTTTAAAAGTTTCATTTGTTCTTCAAACTTTGTAGTTGTGCTTGTTTCAACCTCCTTTTTTAATATTGATAATGTTGGGTTGCTTATGGCCCAAGTATTCACAATATGCTGCGGAAAAGACCATAACACAACAAGAGGTATAACCGAAAACTACAACATGTACGAAAATACCTTTTGACGATCATTAGTTGTTTCTTTTTCAGATTCGTAGACACTACAATACGTGAATGTTCTCTACCGGTATCCACACGAGTATGAACGATCTGGGCAGCGGCTATCGTTTGCTAGCACATGCTGAAATCCTTTCCGAACGCTGCACAGTTTTCTCTCGAAGGGTGGCTAGGGTTTTTCCGTCTCCTTCTCCTTTTTCTAATGAGACCTAAATTTTTCTATTTATAGAGAAAACCTAATACCATTGAAGCCCAATAAGTTTTGGCCCATATTATATCTTCTATAATAAAAGCCCGACAAATTAATTCAATCTAGCCCAATAAATATATCCACATATATTTATTCAATGCCTAGTAAATTAGGCCTAAGAGAATAAGCCCAAATCACATCACTCTTTGTGTGCGACCCTGTAGGCTCATTTGATGTTGGCAATGGGCTTGATCACACTTCAAGGCCCAT
>JANVCL010000008.1:19686552-19702234 GCA_026546855.1 Erythroxylum incrassatum | reverse complement strand
GTATTTTTGTGCATCCTTAAGGTTTTCGATTATACGTCATGTTCTTGTATGGTCTTTTCCGCAGCGTATTGTGAATACACAGGCCGTACGCGATCCAACATTGAGAATTGTTGTAAATGTAAGGAAATGAAAACAAAATTATGAAAGTTTTGTGATTGTTAGAAACTTATAATTGAAAATTGTTATAAATGGAAATGGAATTATGATTGTTTTGTGATTGTTATGATTGAAAATTGTTGAAAATGGATTGGAAATTGAATAGAATTATGAATGTTTTGTAATTGTTAGGATTAAAAATTGTTGTAAATGAAATGAATGGAAATGAAATTATGATTGTTTTGTAATTATTAGGATTAGAAATTGTTGTAAATGGAATGAATGGAAATGAAATTATGATTGTTTTGTAATTGTTAGGATTGGAAATTGTTGTGAATGAAATGGAATGGAAATGAAATTATAATTATTAGGATTGGAAATTGTTGGAAATGGAAGGAAGTGAAATGAAATTATGATTATTTTTTAATTGTTAAGATTGAAAATTATTGTAAATTGAATGAATGGAAATGAAATTATCATTGTTTTGTAATTGTTATGATTGGAAATTGTTGTAAATTGAATGAATGGAAATGAAATTATCATTGTTTTATAATTGTTAGGATTGTAAATTGTTGTGAATGAAATGGAATGGAAATGAAATTATAATTATTTTGTAATTGATAGGATTGGAAATTATTGGAAATGGAAGGAAGTGAAATGGAATTATCATTGTTTTGTAATTGTTGAAATTGCAAATTATTGGAATATGTTTTGTAATTAGTACAAAATGAGTTATATTATATAAGATGGATATAGTAATACATACCTAATAATAATTATTAATTAGTTAATAATATTTACTAATAAATGATAACATGAAATAGGATATACTTATTAATCCTTCCATATTATTATTTAGTTATTAATTTAGTTCTAATTGTGTTATTCTTAATTAATAATAATTATTAATTGGTTGTTAATTATCTTATTTGAACATTTTCTTATTATAATAATTATATACTGCTATTGCATGTTCCCAGTAACTTGTAAATAAAAACAAAAATTACCTTCCATCCTTTATACACCATCGGAATTAAACACACAAGTCATACTAACAATTGTAAATTAAGTCACCTAAAGTTAATTTAAAAAGTTGGACGATGAGATCCATAAATGATATTACCTGCAAATAATCAATTGTTGATTGATGTGAAATCTAGAATCAATTGCAAAATTTATCAGAGTACACCACCATTTTAGAGCCTCTCACATTTTAACTCATTATTTATGATACTTGACCCTTTGATGTAAATAAAAGCAAATAGTCTACATTGAAACAAGAAACACGCAAACAGCAAACAGCAAACTACTACCTGTTAAAACGAACAGTAAAAGAAAAAATTTACTAATAGTTAATCTTTAGTCGGTAGATGAGAAGTAAATCTTTAGTCGTTATAATTTAAAGCTTCGAGAAAGGTATGTTATTTTCATTATTATCATTATTAATTTTGATATAATTTTTTAATAATTAAAGTTAATTGTTTACTAGGAGTCTGAATAGCATAAGTAGTTCAAATGATCCAATTGCCATTGATAATATTGATGTTTTGGCGGATTGGGTTTCTGAAGAATCCAATTTGGTTGATGTGAATGATTTGAATTTGGAAGATAATCTTAGATGGGAAAGCCTTAACATGTCATTTGGTGCATTAAATTTGAATGATAATGATGATGAAGCTCCTCTCAATGATGATGATTTTGTACCAAATGATCACTAGGGTCAGTGCAGTTCTAGCGGATTTCCTCCTATTTACGATTGAATTTCAGGTTTTTGTTTTTCCTCTTCTTTGAATTTTAATTGTATTTGATGTTTATGTTAAATTATATATATGTAATGTAACTGTAATGTTTTTGTTTCAAGTTTAACTGCTACTTGAATGTTTCTTCGTCATCAACTCTTTTTGTAATATTTATTGTTCTTTTTATCGGATGTTTTGAATCTTTTGATTTAATATTATTTATTAAAATGATGAAATTATATTATTGTAATGTTTTAAATACTTTGTATTATTCTTAATTTTATAATAGTATGATGATGATTGTCTTTGTTTATATTAATTGTGGTTATTATTTATATGTAAAATATTTAAAAATTATTGCTATTTCATATTAATTGTCATTATTATTTATTATTAAGATTTTTTAAAAACATGGTTGATGTAAACAGTAAACTAGTAAAGTGTACAGTACAACTGTATAATATACTAATATGAACTATTTTGCAATTTTTAAAAATTTTAGGGACTATTTTATAATTTTAAAAAATTCTTCGAAACGGTACCGGTACAGTTTCGCTCCAGAGCTCAATCCGGCACCGAGCCCGATACGGTATTCATAACTTTGTGTGTGACCCATTTAATCACCACCTATATTTTAAAAATTCTTTTTTGATTTGGTTGTGAGTTGTACCAGTTTGAGACATCTTGATTTTCGAACCGACCTACAACTTGTCTAATTGGGGTTAATCACTTCCATTAAATAATTGGTGTTAATTGCATTAACACATTTATTAATGTTTATTTCTAATACATTTTTAAGAAAATATTAATCGCAATGAACATTTTTCGGATGTTGAACCCGTTCCTAAAAGGAGTTAGAATTGAGTAAAGGTGTAATTCGTTTTTTCATAAAAAGTTTACCTCAACTCTAATTGTTATTTTGAATATTAATTTAGAATTTAATAATACTAAAATAACACTATTTACACCCTAAACTTTAATAGATTAAGATTTTGTTATACTTCACAAATTAAGACATTATCCCAACCAATATGACATGCTATCTAAACACACTAGGATCATCGCTAAGTTAACGTGGCAATTTTGATGAAAAATGAATTTTTTAAAATATAATTATTGTTTTATAATTGTAATTAAAAATTACTTTGTACGTTACTTATATTGTCATTTTTAAAGTTTAATAATTCACTAGACGTATACATAAGTTAGGTTTAATTAAAATCTAGTTTAAAGATTTAAAAAATGTTAAATTCTTATTCAACTTAGTTCATATACATAACATATCTCTAATGATTCAAACTCAAAATTTATAAATAAAATATGTTAAACTCATATTTTAAGGTCTCATTTATTTTTTGACTAATTATCAAAGATTGATTAATCACTTCTCATACAAATAAAGAATCAAATGACCACAATTCAATATATAGGTTGTGCAATCTTGAACTTAAAACAATTAGTCATTTATTTTGCAGATGCAATTATACTTCAATTCTTTAGTTAAAAATTCAATAATATAATCACTGTTATTAAGATAATGAATGACATAATATTATTCCGTTGACAATGAAGCCTCAAAAACTGTGTAAAATAGATTGTGCCATTTTTAAAATTGCTTTTTAATATTTGAGTTAAAACTAATAAAGATTGAATTGTTTCATATATGTATTGTATGTATTATGATGAAAGGGATGCATTTATTTATACAGAAAAGTACTAGAATAATTTAGGAAGAAATTTAAATAAGGAAGAACTCAAGGTGGCAAAGAAGAAGATAAATTGAGTTTAAAGATTGCAAAATCGATGAGCATAGTTATTTTTAGTAAATATATCAACAATATGGTTCTAAGAGAAAATATAAATAAGATTAATCGTATTACGAAGAACATATTGATAAAAAGTAACAATCAATCTCAATAAGTTTTGTGTGCTTATGAAATACACCATTATGAGCAATCTGTATATCACTTCAATTATCATAATGAAGAGGAGTAGCAGATGGAGACATAATGCCCATACTCTGAAATAACCAACAAAGTTGTAGAAGCTAAAAGTAGTATTAACAAGAACTCAATATTCAACTTTACTGGATCATGAGATAACAATTTGCTTCTTAATAAATTAAGAGATAAGTGAATCGCTAAGAAAGAAGAAATAACCAATAATAGACTGACGATTTGTGAGGTCACCAACCTAATCAACATCTAAATAATCTCATAATTGAAGAGTATATGAGCTGGAGTAATGAAGAATATATAACAAGGTACCTTTAATGTAGTGAAGAATACGAAGAATAGTTGTATAAAGAGTAGCGAAAGGAACCGTCATGAACTGATTAACAATGTGAACAACAAAATCAATGTCAGGAGTAACAGTAAAATAAATAAGACTGTTAATAAGCTTACAATAAAAAGTAATGTCAGGAAGAGGAAAGCCATCAGAAGTAGAAGCATAAGTATTAACTTCAATACAGGTATCAATAATTTTTTCATCAATAAGACCTGCTCGAGAGATAAAATTGGTAGTGTAGTTGGCTTAAGATAAATATTATCCTATAGAATCAAAAGCAACCTCAAGACCTAAGAAAAAGCTCAAATCCCTAAGATCTTTCATCTCAAATTAGAGGCTAAGAAAGTTTTTAAGATCATAAATACCTTACATATCATCTCCAAAAATGATCATATCATCAACATATAATAATAATAAAATAATACCTCACTTTGTCTTCCAAAGGAATAATGCATGATCATAAGGATTGGACTAGAAACTAAAATGATAAATAGTGGAACTAAATTTAATTAACTAAGCATGAGGAGTTTGTTTAAGTTCATACAAAGCCTTTTAAAGAAGACAAAATTTACCTGAAGGATGATCGTAGCTAGGAGGAGGTAAAAATAGACATATTTAGTAGGATCTTCATTTAAGAAGGCATTACTGAAATTCATCTGAAATAAAGTCAAATCTTAATAGCAACAATGGCAATGAGAGTACAAACAAAAGTGATATAGGCTATAGGATCAAAAGTCTTTTCATAATCAACCACAAATTTCTGAGTGAAACCTTTAGCTATAAGCTTAACCTTGTATCATCCTACTGAACCATCAACAATGGACTTAATTTTATAGAACTATGTAAAACCAACCACAGATTTGTTCATAGTTAAATAAACTAAACTTCATGTATGGAATCAATAGATGCTAGGCATACAAAGGCTTCATAAAAATCAAGCAATGCTATGGAGCTAAAAAAATCTACAAGAAAAGAAAAGTTTTTGTTTAATATTTTGCTAATGACTCTAGAGCTTACAGAATTGAGAATATTAGAAAGAGTTTCTTGAATCAAATGGTGAAGTTCACTTATATCTTCAAAGTTAGCTATATTCTAAATTCTCTTTATAACTGATTTATTTGTCAAATGAAAATAATCAAAATCACAAAATAGAATAATCAAAACCTATAAACAAGAGGAGAAAAAAATAAAGAAATTGGCGCATAAAGAAATCTAAAAAAGAAATGACTAGTTATTGAACTACTAAATAAAAATGTCAACATTCCAATAACTAAGTAAAAGGAATTTGTTAGGACTTCTTTTGAAATATTCTTACATAAGTGTCATATTCTATGTGGATATGGTGGGGGTGGAGCGTTGAAGAGAAAAATTAAGAAATAAGACAAAAATAAACCTTATACTCTTTGTGTAGGAAAATTGGGAAGCAATCTGATCCCATATGTAGTGAAATAAGAATTAAATCTTTTCGTATGATTTCTCAAAAGAAAACATATAAACATAATGAGACATGAATTATAATTCTTACCTTCTAGTGAAGCTTGATTCTTTTCTTGTTGTTTCCTTCAAATCATTTTGAAATTTGTTCATCTCAATCATCGTAGTCATATGGTATTTACAAAACATATTAAGAGAACTCTATAACTATTGTAAAGATAGATAGGCACGAGATGCTAGCTCTTTTGGATCTTAAGCCTATTTATAATAGGTTTTGGAACTTTTAGTAATTTAATTGAAATAAAATTCTAATTTCAATAAAAATTTTATTAGAATTATTATTAATTATATTCAAATACCAATTGAGTCTAAATAATATCCAATATCTCATATTGTTCCTTATTTATTAAATATCTCATATTTAATTATAAAGTTTCTTAAACTTTACATTCAACTCTAACTTGATTAAAATACTTGTTCTTTCTTCTTGTTCTTTGTGTGACTCATTAGGTTCCCAAATCATATTTAGGATTAGATAGTTTAAAATCCTTTAACTCATCTTTAATTCTCTAATTAAAAAATTTATATTTATAGATCAAGATTGGTGTCTAGCAACACATCATGACCGCCTAAACATTTAAGAATGACAAAGTGGTTTGGACTAAACTTTCTACGCATGATTTTTTCATATAATTCTTCTCGTTGCACAAAGATCCAATTAGATATAGAGCATGAAATTAATATCTATTCTATTTGAATATAATCATATTAGCTCCTACTATTAGTAATTGATTTAATTAATGAAATTTGAAAAATATTCTCAAAATGTCATTCCACCTTAGATAAGCATTTCTCAAATTAATACTAAAAAAATAATTGAACATTCTCGCTAATCACTTTAATGTGATCGACTCTTGTATTAATCTCGCTAATCACTTTAATGTGATCGACTCTTGTATTAATCATTCAACTACCTCTATATAGTTTATGTTATATCTAATGGCTACCGATTGAACTATCATTGACTAGAATAAGTCATAAGTAGTATCAAAATATAACAATCACTATATGAGATACTATAGAGATATCAAATCAAAGGATCACTTATACAATCATGACAATGAGAATTTCCATAGATATACAAGTAATGTTCCAAATAAAATTCTCATATGGTTTCAATTATATGAACTTGTTCTCTAACAAACACCATATGTTTATTTAAGTATTTTCATACTTTAGTATTTGAGATCGACTACTTCCTTTATAAGGAAGAAACATAATATACACTACTCTTTTATGCTCTACTAATGTCTGACATTAATATAACAATGAATGGGAAAAATATAGGCATAATACATAAATGTAATATGAATCTCATAATTATGATTTCATTATAACTTTATTTTGCAATATAAATTTTCCCATAGACTTCATCATATACATATGAATAGTATAAGATAAAGAATTATTTTAAATAATTATATGATTAAACTACAACTAGCAATTTAACTTAGGGTATTAACTAACAATCTTCTATTTGTACTAAGTGAATCATTGAAGTATATTACACCATATCATTACAAGACAATCATGCTACGACTGGGATAGTGGTTTAGTGAGAGAATTTTATAAGATTCTTTATAGTGAGCACTTTCTTAAATCTTACAACTTTTATTATCGCCATAGTTAAGAGAAACTGCCTAAATATATATTTGGGTTTTTGATGAGGTCTTAGCTCCTTTTACATGCCTAATGGATCTACTTTTTTTTACAGTACATTACTATAATGCAAATAGCTATACTAAGTTCATTGAAGAACTTATTAACTTAAATAATGATTTTTACTAAATAAAAAATGTATTATGGCCTGACTAGCAGTTGATGTTATATGTTTTTTGAAAAATAAAGAAATTCATTGAAATAACCTACAAAGGCTTAGAAAGGCATATTACAAGGCTATAGTGATAAAAAGAGATGTAACTATATAGTAAGACAACCTATCATCAATATAACTACTAATTTAGTCTATATTTAAATTACCCCAATCCCTAGTTACATTTTATAAAGTAGCTCAGATTATTATGAGTTGATGGACAACTAGTATCTGCTTGATCCAACAACAAGTTTTATATGTAATAACATTTTCCTCGATATGAATTTTCTCAAAGATTCTTTGTTTTTTTTCATACCAATTTGAATAAACAAAGCATATTAGACTGAGGCTTAGCACTTCTTATCCTCCCCAATTCTTTTATAATGTTTCTCTGCCTAAATTATGATGTTTTCATAATAATTTATATGAAAAACTAGCTTTATGTTATGCTGCATTCTTAACCACACTGTAAATTAGAATCTGTATTTAAATAACAGATGAATTATAGTTTTAGGTAAAGTGTTACAAAGGACATAAATATGATGATTCATCCCTCTTAGTCTATCCTTGGTCTTCAAAAGAAGATTTAGGCATCAAGGTTCCAGCTATACTGAACCAATGAATGCTTGGATGTTGAGGTCTTATAGCTTTGAGGAAAGAAGAATTAAAGTACTCTCCATTACTATTAGTAGACCAAATGATTTTATCCTTAAAGGAGGAATTAGGCAAATACTTGGAAAGAAGCCCTGCAATTTATCAGATCCTCTACTGGTGATCTTCTAGGTATCTTTATTAATAAGAAAGGAGACTTTGGTGTCGATAGTCAATATACCAATTAGTGTGGATAAGTCTTCTCTCTTGATCAGTGGACTTTGAGGAGTCCAGTTGTTGAATCAATGCCAAGAGTCTTCACCATTACCAATTTGAATTTTGATAAAAGGTTAAATAATGTGCCTTTGTCTCAGCATTTGAATGAATGGTCATTAATGCTCCTGTTTCTCTCCCAACAACCTTTGTCTCACAATTGATGTTATATTGGAACCTTTTCAATCTTAAAAATAATATTATTCCAAGTAAAATATACCTTAACTAGGATTTACTTCAGAAGTTAATATCCTTATAATCTTAAACTTAAATACCAACTTATATGTAAAATAATGGATATCTTGAATACTTCTCAAATATTATGTCATTCATAAAATAATGGATATCTTGAATACTTCACAAGCATCATATATCTTAAATACTATATGCCTTTATTATATTGTCTATGTACTTAGACTAAAATAGGTAAATAAATTTTATATTTATCTCAATAGATCTAATTCACATAATTAAGTTTTTACCTTTTTATATCCAGTAAGAGTTATTCTTGGACAATCAAAGATTTAACAATTGAAAATTTGAATTTTTTGTTCTCTACCAGCAATATATTTCTATAACACTCCCACTGAAGATGATGACTATACTCCCACTAGCCTTCTTAATGAAATGATAAATTCATACTCATCTATAAAACAAACTCTTTAGATTATTATGAAAATGAATCTTTCTATGTTTCAAAGACTTTCAACTTTATATCAGAAGTATCAATAATGGAACTAGTTCTAATTGAATGTATTTTTATGAAACTTGAACCCATATTTCATTTTGCTCCTACTACTTATCTTTAGAACTATTCTCCCAAAATATTTAACTCCAACTATTTCAAAGTTTTAACATTTCGTATATAATATGAAAACTTACTAATTGATTTAATAAAAAATATTAAAGGCTAGTTGTTATACTAGGCTTGGCTATAAAAGAAATAAATATTGCATTATATAACATCATATATCATATTTTCATCCTTACATAAATTCACACTGTTATGGATTTTAGTTTTAGAGGTTTTTATTAGAGAATCTTATTCCCTATAAATAACCAAGAAAATTTGAATCTCATCATATCGATCTTATAAAATTATTTTAGCATTCTCAATGTTTATATTTAAACAATTTGAACTTTTTAAAAATTTAAATCAATATTTCTTTTAATGCATATGACTATGTCATATAAAGTCATTAGTAAATTTAATGAAACACAAGTATTCATCCTTTTATGAATTGTTATTTTATTCCATACACCATTTGTATAAGATCTAATAATTTGTCGCCATCATCATCCTTTCACCAAAGGTTGATTTAGTTATTCTTCAACCCATCAAGTTTCACAAATTCATATGATTCATAATTAAAATGATACTTATATCCTTATATATAACTTTATGATCTCATTATGTTGATTTAACTAACATGGAATATAAGGATAGTCTTGGTTATCTATCGTTATATTCTTGCTACTTATGTTAAACATAAGTCTCTTTTAATCTAACACATAAATTATTTGTTCAAACTCGTATCAATTACTTTTATTTAACAATCTATTTCTTATCATGCATTGAACATTGTAACACTATTAAATCTAGATTTAGTATCAAATACTCAAAGGTATGAATTAGAAATATACATGATTTTTATGAGATCATGTATTGGCAAGAAAAGTTATACAATCATTTTTCATTCTAATATGATAACTATTATTATACCTACGCCAATGCCTTCAATTGTAGTGCTTATTTATGCTTTTTGTAGGCTAAATTAAATGGAATTATTCCATAAAGTTCTATGCATTTTTAACTTAACTCTATTTAACTACTTGTATTATGTTATCTCAGTATTGACATACATCTTACACGTTGTTATTAAAGTTTATGAGACATTAATCGATTGAAAGTTTCATTACATTTTATCTTCAATATGATATGGATATGTTTCTAAAACTGACACCAAATCCTCAACAACGATTAGTAGCAAAAATACAAATTTTCTATCTAATTTTGAGAACTCTTCTCAAACTTAACCTTACATTCAACTAGTTAGGTTCACTAACTTTTAGTATCAACTATACTAACTGAAATTACGTCTTCTTTAATTGTAAAATGTTTTTTTCCTTTCAACTTCTCAGTTTTCCGCCATCCTCCCTTGTCCTTAGCTTTTCTTTAGTCTTTACCTTCTCTTATTGCTTTCCCAATCTTTTGCCCCTACCTTCCGTGTTAGATTGAGTTACCTTCTCCCGTTCCTTCTACCTAATTTGCTCTTACTGCAACTCCTTCTATTTTGGTTTCACTATTCTCTAGTATTCTCCCACTTATTCTCCATTCATTCCTTTTTATTTCTAATTGTAACAACTTTTGTTCTTTATCTTTTTTACTACCACTTATTGCAATCCTTTTAGGAATGTCACTTAAGCCCTTAAATAGGGAGAATTTCCCACCTCTCAACATGAAAATACAACCCATTCCTCAAAATCTCCTTTATCTTCTTATGCTCCCTGAAAAGATCAAAATGAACTCGAGGCCATTAAAAACAAGAGAAAATGGTTGCAAGTGATAGTTGATGGAACTCCTCATACCAAGCTGCCATAATGCCCTCTATTATATAAGAATGAAGATGCTATAGTGTCCTTGTTTATGGAAATATTAAACGAGGGAGCTAATAAATGGGGGACACAACCTCTTAGGCTTCTTAGTGGATCATAGTTCCTCTTTTCAAACTATCATTTCATAGGCAAACTCTAAGTAAAAGAAACATGGTTTACAAAAAGTACTGGTCAATATTGAAAATGTATTTCTATTTAAGTTTCGTACCAAAGCACAAGGCTTGAGAATTATAGAAACTAGACCCTAGCATCTGAACAACAAACCTCTCCTCCTATAACTTTGGAAACCTAATATTCAGATTCAATAGTTTAAACAAAATAATATTACCATTTAGCTAAGCATTCAATCCATTTTATTAGTGTAATAAACCACAAAAGGGATAAACTACTTGAATAATTTCATAATGGTTCTAATTTGTTTAGATGATTCAATAACTACAACAAATATGATTAAATATGCCAAGTTATGTTGACTTGTCAACGACAATAAAAAATTATCTGATGACATCCCACTAATGAGAATATAAGAGAAGGATCAATTACTGGAAGATGTGTTCACAGTCATGTACTCTTAGAGACTAAAACAATCAAGAAAAAAAGAGCAATGGAGGTTTACATGAAGGAGATTTGTTAGAGGGGTCTAGAACTTGTACATATGACAAAAGATATCATAAAAGATTTACAAATTGATAATAATAATTCTTCACAAAATATATCATTAAATATTTACAAATTGATAATAATAATGCATCCAATGATCATGGAAAGGTCACAACAAGTGAGACAATAAGACTATTACAGTCCCTAGTTTAACATTAGAACCTATGTTGGAACCTATTCCCATTTTACCATTGAAGACATTAAATCTCTATTAAGAAACATTCTTTTCAGCCCTAAGGCATATAAAGCCTTAACATCATCTACAAATTGGAAATCAAAACAAATGAGAGGACGAGATCAATAAAGGTAGAAAAGGGATCTAATCCCACTCCTTAACCATAAAAATCATAACAAGGAATATAAGAGGGATCAACTATCCCATTAAGCTAGTACTTAGGAACTATGTTTATGATAATAACCTATATATAGTAGGGCTTTTGGAAACCAAGTTGAAGGGTATAAGTGGCAATAAAATGAAGTTTTTGAGAATACATTGGGAAGTTCTTTCAAATCATCAACATCACTTCAATGGGATAATACTTATGCTCTATGATGCTAGTAAAATATAGGTGCTCAATTCCTTGATCACAAACCAGATGATACACGTAGATATTAAGATAAAATAAAGAAGGATGGAGATTTTTATTTCATTTGTATATACTTTAAATATAAGATTCAAGAAAACCTCTTTAAGGAACAAATTAAGGAAATTGGAGCTAGAATCAGAGGAACTTGGATATTGCTTAGAGGCTTTAAATGTATGATGAGTTTAAATAAGGTTAAGGGCAATATCAACATAAAGAACCACTCAAATAAATTAAGAATTATGCAGATAATATCTAAGTAACTAATCTGAAGTTTTAGGGTAATCTATTCACTTGGTCCAACAAATAGAAAGGTAGCTAGTTCATTTAAAAAAAAGATAAATCAATGGGGAATGGCTATCATTGTTCCCGGGAACTATAGCCTACTTCAATAATCCTCTTTTCTCCAACCATTATCTAATAGTGATTTAAAATCTCTTCATGATAGTATAAAAGAGGCACCTCTTCAGGTTTAATAATTACCTACTTTACAATGAAGGATTTTAGGAATCAATCTTGACAGGTATTAATATGGAATTTCAAGGAAACACATCATATATTTGGATAAGGAAACTCAAGGGAGTGAAGGATCAACTAAAAGTGCTTAATTTGCAAAAGGTCAAAAGCACCAAAAAATTGATCCAAGATAAACTACAAATCTTAAACTCTATTCAATCACATATTTACCAATCTCCATCTAATCCTCTAATTCGATAGAAGGAAAAAGAAGCATTGCATAATTATGTATAAGGCTTATTGTTAAATAGCTCAACAGCTCAATAGATATAAAGATTCTTTTGGTTTAAAGAAGGGGACAAAATCCATCTTTTTAATTCCATAAAGCTTTACTATTTTAAAGGAACAATAGTAGAATTGTCTCACTAAAATTAACGACAAATCCACTATTTTTATAGGAGGATCTTGATAAAAAAGCTCACTTGTACTTCTTTAAAACCCTAGGTTTTCAAGATGAGGGAAATTATTCTATCCTTATATTAAAATCAATTATTAAGGAAAAACTTTAATATTACGATGCGTCCCTATTAATTACTCTAATGAATGAGTAGACCCAAGAATGAATGGTTTCAATGGTTTCTTTTACCCGAAACTTGGAAGATCAATAAGAATATAATAACAAAATTCGTATTGGAATTCTTTAACAAATTAAGGATTTTGAAAGAAATCAATAAAACATTCATTTGTTTATCCCCAAAGGACCAAACTCTAAGCTCATTATATGAAAATAAACCAATTTCATGCTGCAATATCATTTACAAAGTGATTTATAAGATTACGACAAGTAAGTTGAAGCTTATCATTCCTACATACATTAACAACTTATATGTATCTTTCATCAAATGCATAAATATAGGGGGATAACATCTTACTTGCACAAGAGCTATTTAAAAACTATAATAAGAAGCATGCAAGCAAGAATTATGCCCTTAAGATTAAATTTCAAAAAGCTTTAAACATTATGAGGGCGCTTAAATTCCTAAAAATATTTGTAGTATGAAATGAATAATGTCTTACAATCTTAGTGCTTGTTGATGATCTAATTTTGTTTTACAAAGCAGAAGAAAATTCTTTGAGTATCCTAATGTTAGCTTCGTAATCCTTCAAACTAATCTTGAGACTCTCCTTAAATAGGGATAAAAGCCATTTTTACTTATCTAAAGGAGTTCTTCAGAATGCTTTATTGTAACATCCCAGATCACCCGCTTACAGATATTGTCTGCTTTGGGTCTTGGCCTAGCCAAGCCCTTACAGTTTTGTTTTTCCTGAGGCCTTCTCAAGAGGTCACCCATCCTAGAACTACTCTTACCCAATCATGTTTAACCTTGGAGTTCCGATGGGATCCTGTGCAATAGGACATGGAAAACACGTCTGTGAGGGAGAGGTATCAGTACCCTTATAAGGCGTACTTCGTTTCCCTATCCAACCGATGTGGGATCTCACACTCTCCACCTCCCTTAGGGTCCTGCCCTCTTTGGGGTCTAGCCTAGCTGGCACAACTGTTCGGGTACCGGCTCTGATACCACTTGTAACATCCCAGATCACCCGCCTACAGATATTGTCCGCTTTGGGCCTTGGCCTAGCCAAGCCCTCACGGTTTTACTTTTCCCGAGGCCTTCCCAGGAGGTCACCCATCCTGGAACTACTCTTACCCAAGCACGTTTAATCTCGGAGTTCCGATGGGATTCTGTGCATTAGGCCATGGAAAACGCGTCTGTAAGGAAAGGCGTAGCCTCTTGCCGATCCAACTAGCCTGGGTACTGGCTCTAATACTACTTGTAAAATCCCAGATCACCCATTTATATATATTGTCCACTTTGGACCTTGGCCCAGCCAAGCCCTCACAGTTTTGCTTTTCCTGAGGCCTTCCCAGAAGGTCACCCATCTTGGAACTACTCTCACCCAAGCACGTTTAACCTCAGAGTTTCGATGGGATCCTGTGCATTAGGCCATGGAAAACACGTCTGTAAGGGAGAGGTATCCGTATATAAGACGTACTTCGTTCCTCTCTCCAACCGATGTGGGATCTCACATTTATAGTATTAATCAATCACTAGATTAAGAGCAAAAAATTCTACATTAATATACTTAGGGATTCTTAACACTTTAAAGAGGCCCTCTTATATAGAGTTTCAACCACTTATAGAAAATATACAAAAAAAGATATCAAGTTGGTGCAATGAAAGCTTCACTTTAGCTGGAAGAACCTATTGAATTACCTTAGTCTTAGACAACATCTATATTTACTAGTCTTCCAATCTTAGTTTCCCTAACAATATAGCTAAATTAGTGGGAAAAGGGGGCACAACAAAAAAAGCTATGAAAAAAGTTATGTGGACTATAATAAACTTACCTAAAGAAGAGAGGGGGCAAGTAATCAAAATGCTGAAACTCACTGACAAAGTTCTCTTGATAAAAAGGTTATGAAGGTAACTAAATAATAAGTAACCTATTTAGGTACAATGGATCCATGCTTATTAAATAAGGAATGTGAAAATTTGGAATACATAATCCAAAGCAAGAACCTACTATGCACAATATCCTAAAACTTAGACGGAAAGTGAGGTTAGTGATATAAAGTAAGATAGAAAATAAGGTAGACACAACTCTCTAGCATGACAATTGGTTCCAGTTTGGTTTCCTAAACGAATCCATAGAATTATACTCCTTGAGAGATACCATTTCTTCAAACTTCACTGATAGGTTGTCGTTAGCCTACAAATTTAATCCCCTACTTAAATTGATTTGTAGTATAGTGAAGTAAAGGTATCATCCCACAGAGATCAAAACACAAGGAAGATTTTTTACTTTCAAGTAAAGTATGCGTAAATGTCAAAGGGGAAAATAGAAGTTGAATGCCAAATATAGGACTAGAATGGGGGGTTTTGTTTGCTTGCGTTAAAAAGTGAACAAGAAAAGAAAGAAGAAGACGTAATTTAAGTTTAGAAAATTAAAACAAAGTTGAAAGTTTTCAAGAGAGAAATTGCTAAGAAAATTTGAGTAAAAAGTTC
>JANVCL010000008.1:19668856-19679547 GCA_026546855.1 Erythroxylum incrassatum | reverse complement strand
CCATCATTTGTCACAATTTGTATCTATCATAGTGAATATCAACATATCAAATAATTTAAGCAAGTCATTTAGCACACATTTCATTCAAATACACTCATGCTCATATTGCACAACAATCATAAGTAAATTACCCACCTTATACTTGCAAAATTTTCCAAAATCAATGGCTTCCTTCCCTTGGCTCTTGGATAGCCTCTTGATTGCCTAAACATAACAAAATACCATAAATCAACCCAATTGGGAAAATCCCCAAATTCCCTTAATCATCAAAACCCTAAAACCTTAAGCAAACTTCAATTCGTTCTACCCATAAATCAAATGGGTTAGAAACTCTAACCCTAACTTAGAAACCAAAAAGAAAACAAGATTCTATCATCTTCTTCTTTCTTCATAAGCTTCTTTCTCTCTCTAGAAATCTCCATTTTAACACAACCACACATTAAATCTCCAACAAGACAAGAAGAAATGAAGAAGACTTACCTTAGAAGCTTGGATTTTTCCTTTGATCCACGAAATTTTTCTCACTTCCTAGCTTTCTTGGTTTTTCTCTTCTCCCTTCTCTTCTCCCTTCCACGATTTCTCTCCCTCTCACCAAGCTTCCACGACACTTCTCTTCTCCCTCTCTCATTTTGTCTTTTCTTTTACTCTTGGCCTTCCCATAATGCCCCTCACTTAAGTCCTCTTTCCAATTATGCCCTTGGTTGGTTTCTAACTCCTCCCAATCACTTAAGCTAACTTGGTTACCATCTAATTAAGCCCTAACACTTCTTTAAATTTCTAATCCCATTCAAACTAAATTTTCTAATCCTTCCCTCTAATCTAATTAAGGAAAATTTCTAACATAAAAGAAAAATTAGACCAAATAAATAACATAACCAATCAATTAAGCAATTTAGCAAATTGGAAAGAAAACGAGGTCTAACAATAAGTGTGAGAAGGTAGATAATTTACAGCAATATGCTTTTCCCCACACTTAAAACTGATTATGCTCACTAAAATATTAACTGCGAAAATAAATTATCAATGAAAAACTAAAATATATAAATAACTAATAAATTAACACACATAAATAAATAAATAAACAAACAAATTTAATTAGAAAACCAACTAACAAACTAATTAATATCAAAATTAAAGCTAGAAATCTTGTAATTAACAAATTCACTAATGTAATTGTTAAATTACCATTATACTAAAAATTAAAATAAATCAAAATTAGACAATAAATCACAAAAGTTTGCATAAATCCCCAATTTCTCAATTCAAGCATTTTTAAGTGTAACTAAACTAAATAACACACAACACCTTATTAAACATGCATAAACAGTTGAAATTGATAAGATTACTTAGTTAGGTATCGATAGATTGCAAGAAAATTGCAAAAATTAAGGAGAAAGTAAGAGCGACAACAATATTGAGAGAGGGAAAAGAGATAATGAAAAAAAATAAGAAGTTAGGGCTTTTAAGGTGTATCATGGACTTACATAGTCTAATACACAACCATGCATCAAATGATGTATGTCATTGAATCACAAATTTTTGCGGGTTTACACAGTTTGGTACACGAGCATGTATCAAAATATGTAAAACTGCACCAGTGTGCCCAGAGAACATGCAACTCTATGTAAATATGTGCAACTTTAAACTTTGATGCTCAAACATAAAAAATTTGCACTTTAGCATTATAACTCATAAACACGCATACCCTAACGTGCTAATTATGCTCAATTTTCTATCTCAAATCACACCATACGAAAAGCAAAAATTAATTAAAAACTATACTAACATTTGAAAAAATAAAATAATATGGAAAATAAAATTAAAACTAACTTATGGATTGCCTCTCATGTAGCGCTTTCTTTGACATCGTTAGCTTGACGTACTTTTTACACTAAATGTGGCTTATATAAATTGTGTTGTTGTAGTCTTACCATAGGTTTCATAACCTACAAGTGGGCTACCTTACGCCTCTTAGCACCACACTTCTCTTTTAGTTTGTTTCCTTAAATTTGCAGTGGTTCTGGTGGATACTTAAGTGTAGAGTCTTATAAAATATCTTAACACAACTCATTAGCCTTAATAACATCCAAAACTTTTAGAGAATTATTTTTGACATCGAAAACTCTAAATATAATCTCTTCATCCCTTACCTTCAAAGTTAACTTGCCTTTGTCAACATCCATAATTGGCTTGGCAATCGCTAAGATCGGTCATCCAAGGAATAAACGTATTTCCACATCCTCCTCGATGTTAAGAATTATAAAATTAGTTGGGAATGTGACCTTATCAACCTTAATACGTACGTCTTCTATGATGACATTTTATTGTTCTATCAACTAATTACATGCATGTCCTAGTCAGTTCAAGATCTTTTATTCCCATTTTTTCAAACAAAGTATAAGGCATCACATTTATTCCAGCCCCTAGATCAGCTAGAGCCATATCTACTTTTAAACTACTAATAATACAAGGGATATAAAAACTCCCCAGGTCGGTTTGCCTCTCTAGTAGTTTGATTTTCTTCATTGAGCGTTCTCACTCAAAACTGCATTCTCCAACTTCTTTACTTCTTCTTTGTTGAATGATTGCTCTTTCGAAGATTCTGTGTTTTTTGGTAATCGCAAAAGAGATTAAAAAAGCAAAAAAAAATAGAAGAATTAGAGATGTTTTAGACATACAAACTCGTGTGAAGATGTACACGCCTATGTGAGTAACATACACAGTCGTGTAAAAGGACTCTATAAGAGACTATAAATGTGTAAAGTTTTAAAAACATTTTTTCCCTCTATGGAAATACAAACCTACATAAGTAACATACACGATCATGTCCCTTGCCCATGTAAGTAACTAAGAATGTATAAAGTCACAATATTAAAGTGTTTTTTAGATAGATGGTCACTTAAGGGGACTATGTAAGAGACTATAAATTTGTAAAGCTTCGAAGACTTTGTTTTTACCGGTATAAAGATATAAGCCTATATAAGTAACATACACGACCATGTCCCTTGCCCATATAAGTAAAAAAGAACGTATAAATTTGTTATATTGAAGTGTTTTTGAGATAGATGGTCACTTACATGACTGTGTAATTGACTGAGTATAATTTAGAAACCCTAATTTTGCAATATAAAAGGCAATTATAAAGAAGAGACTAAAAAACAACTAGAGTTCGAAGTTACAACTAAAGTTAGAATTGGAGACATAATTTTATACCTAGAATGAGGAAAATTCAAAGATTACTTTAAGAGATCTGATAGAGAGCAACCTTCCATTAAAGATTCTAAGGGATTTCATTAGAGAAAAGGGGGATATACATATCTATCAATTCTTTTCTTCCTAATTATTCTTTTAAACTTTTGATGTTTGTTTCGATTTATATTTTTAGGAACTAAGTTTATTTTGTGCCTAGGTAAGATGAACCCTAAGTAGGGATGGATACTATAATTTGATCCTTTGCTTAATGCAATTTGATTGATTGATTCATTAATATTCAATTATACATTTTCTTTCTTGAACTAATTTTTTGGTGTATTAGTTTAATATTTGATTTCATGTGATTGAGATTGAGAAATCCTCTCATGAAGATCTACCATAATTGAAAGGAGGTCCGTGCAAACTTAGAGATAAGTTGACATAAATCCTCTAGATTAGAGTCAAACATAATAGATAAATTCACAAATGGAATAATGCGACCTTAAAGGTTTTAACTAGAAAGAGGTTTCAGTTAATCAACTAAGGATTAGTTGTTAATAATCTTGAGAAAGATATTAGCATAAGATAAGAATTTTCACGGTCCAATGATCAATAATTAAATTGCATAATAAAGGGTTAATGCTTAAGAGATCTTAAGGGGATTCATTACCTAGGTGCTAATTATTTGATATTGACTAATCGTTATGTTATCTTATTCCTAGTTCATTATTGTGTTGAGTTCTAGTTTACTTAGTTTTAAATTAAATCATCATATTATTCGATGGTTAGATAATATAAAAGAGGCCATTACTAGGACTTGTAGTCCTTGTAGGATCAACTCGTACTTGCTAGTGCTAGCTACAGCTACATTGTTCACTGTGGTTTAAAATTATAACAATCTCTTTCCATTTACTTGTTCGTAGAATTGATGAGTCATATAGTGACACAGAAGCTTTCAAAATATCATTTTTGTAAATGTGGATCATTTAATGTAGGTTATGTTACTCATTTATAAGGTGACCTCATTTTCCTCTTTCATTAATTATCAACTTCATAAATGTGCCCATTGAAGATAGTTCTTCCCATTGAACTTATGAATCACAAGTTATAGGGGAATTTTAAGAGGCAAAAACGTCATTGGCTGTTATAGATGCAGGTTACAGATGCACTTCAATAAATTTGTAAAGATGTCTAATGTTTTTGTTGAGTCAATCATAGTTATTTAGGATGTTAGAAAATGGTAGAAAAGTTAAGAGCATATACCTTTAATACCATAAAAGCTTTATAAGGAAAATCAATTATTCTTTCATCGAGTAAGTATAACTATTAATGACTAAGACCTAGCTATATATTTTGAAACTGATTCAACTAGTAGATAATAGTCTCTGCATTCTTAATAATAGTATATCTCTTAAATCTATAACTAATTCAGTTAATAGATAAGATTCTATCAACAACAACAGCAAGAACATAAGAGTCTATCTATTATATATAACAGTAAATCATCTAACAAAAAAATCTAAGTTATGGACTTTATATTTTATTTAACAAAAAAGTAATATCTTGACTATTTCTTAAAACTCAACATAAATCGATCATAAAAAGTTAAGTCGATGTATATTGCTAAAACTAATTATTAAAATGACTTTTTTTTTTACCTTAGTAGGATCAAGTGTTTTTGGTATAAATACTTCACAATTAAATTGTTGAAGGGTCTTTTGACATGTTGATGATTCAAAAAGATTAAAATGATTCTTGCTTGAGTGTGTAAATTGTGCAGTATTTACAGTCATGGTTTTATGCATCAAACAACACAATGATTTGTTGCAAATGATTCATCTTCACACGTCACAAATTAAGTCGTGAGGTTATTCTACATTGACAAAAGAAAGAACACCGTAGATAAAAGAAGGATATTGTGAGAATTCCTCTTTACTAGAAAAAAAAAAGTATTACATAAAAGCTACAGTTCACCTGTTAAAAAAGGCACTAACAAAATTTTCAACTAAAACCTTAAAAGTGAACATAAATCAAAATTACTTACGCTACTTAAATTGAAATTATTATATGTGTTATTTAAAGTTCATTTGATTAAAATCATTACTATTGGACATTGTATTACATCAATATGCCAAGTGGTTTATAAAATTTAGCAAGAAATTAAATAATTGCACGCATTCAATTTACCCCCATTTTTAGGTGTACTATATGACCAACAGCCAGCTCGAACTACCAACGAAACCCTCAAGGAACCCATTCAGCTGCTGACAAGTGCAACTAATCCAGGACTTGCATATTGTCAAACAAACAATGCACTAAGTGTCACAGTTTAGCCAGTTTTTGGATTCAGAATGCTACGACATTAGGACTAAAACCGGATTGCATAAACTAAGCCCTGTTAACAGGACCAGAGGAAAGCTAACAGCGAAACTACTACATCTAGTTCATCAAGTGACGAGTTGTCAATCCAACCTATCCTGATTGCAATTATTAATGTGAAGATGTAGCATAAAATGATGGATAGTTCCCAGGTAACAGAAAAGGATTCACCCACCAGACCCATGCACCTAAGTTGACACGAAAACTTTCCTATTCAGGAAAAAAGAAAATTAATTCTTGGTATAGCATCTACACTGATTCATTTCTGTCCAACCATAAAGGATGAATGCCATTGCTTCACTGCTTCAAGAATATGTACTAGAATTAGCTGCAATGGGCTACATATTCACCTCTGATGCACAAGCACTTGATTTCTGCTTGTAGCGGAATATCAGAGCAGGCGCAGCTTCCCTGTAACTGAATCTAACAATGCCCTTGATCCTGCTCACAAGCAACAAAAGTAACACTTTTCCTGCTTTTGGTGGAAACTCAAATGTTTAGCTTATGTATGAATTTAAAGCATAGACATGATTCAAAGATAAATAATATAGCAGCAAGAATGGTCGTTGTTCACCTGCCATGTTTCAGTAAGTAAATAAGAAGCATTCCTCTATTGAAGATAACCCAAATAATTAAATGACCTTTTCATTTCAGGATAAAAGAAGTAAATCCAAGTTTTAATATATCGAATAGTTGAATGTACTTTGATAAAGAGTAGGAAGAATTAATTCAATTTGGTAGTAAACAGATATGAGCATACCTGGCCCAATGGCAAGAACAGTATTTGAGCCAGCCAACACCTGTTTGGAATAAACACTCTCAAAGATTTCCCAACGTAAGTCAACTTATTATGTCTAATTGCAGACTTGAAAAGTTATTTCCAATCCACATCGTGTCAAACAAAGAATCTACAAGGAAAAGAGTAGTAACTCTATCTCCAAAAAAGTTCATCTGAAGCTAGTGTTGAGCTTTTCTTCTGACAAAATAAGTGCAGTTTTATAAGTGAAGAAATTGTATATTACAGAAGTCTTAACAAATTATGCTTTAATAAGAGAAAAAGAAGACAATGCCTTCAAATACAACTTCAAGTTGGAAAAAAGAAACATTTCTTGGTATGGGCCATTGTAATTGCGTTTTGTTTAAAATTCCTTTGCAACTAGACCTAAGTCAAATTCAAGTCATTTGAAGCTGACTTAAGTGGCTTAAACCTGTGTTCTTCCTGCATCAGAGACAACAAAACTTGGAAGGCCAATGTCCTCAGCTGCTTCCTTTAGCTTATTCCTGAAAGAATAAGTTCTTCTAATGTAAATAAGAGAGAGATCTCACGCTTTCATTGACAAATATTACCAACCGACATATGCGAAACTCATGAAGTCCCCTGCTTACATTTCTTGTTGGTTTTTGCATGTGACCACTATTTTAGGCTGTCCATTTTCCTCCCACTTCCTCAAAAGTGACGGATGGCTGGAATGAACAGAGAACATAAGAATTCCAGTAGGCAGACATAGCTTAGACTGTAACTACCAAAAAGTAGAGTCCTACAACAATAATCTAAAACACGTGTGAACCTCAAACACATGGAAGAATGAAAAATGGTGTTTGACAGCCAATGAGAATTCCTTAAGCTCATTCGCAAGTAACATCCATATACCTTTGCATTAGTTCTGCATACATGCCAGTGGCTGCATCTGCATCAACATCAGGAACTCAAGAAAAATGCAAAGCAGAATGCACAAACGTTGCAATAAATACTCAAGAAAATGAAAAGTTTAAAATATACTACATAGTTTATCTTACGAGCACACTGAGATGCTATCTTCCCTTGACCCATCTTTAAGTCTTGCCTGACCACCAAAACCTGCCACAAATATGCGGCATCTGATCAATAATCAGAGTCAGGAACTTTCCAACAGAACAGGATGAATTAGAGGTGTTACCCAACTAACCCCAAGTTCTTCCCATTAGGCATTCATTGAATATATAACAAGCTAGGTCAAATAAGCCTAGGGCACAATTGTTGGTAGTCAAAATGACAAGGTACTCCAACCATTTCAAGAACAACAAGAACTTCAAATCAACTTGAGCTTTTTGATTCAGAAACACAATGCATCAGATATCCAAAGTGTTACTTTTCAGGGAAACTGAAGACTGATGAAGAAGAAATTACAAAACTTCAAACATCAATTGTATCCGAAATTATCCTTGGGACTTCAGAGGAAGCATGATCATTGTCATAGATATAAATAACCTCCTTAAGCATAAAAAGAATGACGAGTTTCATGAATTTCAAAACCATTCATGACTGCCACCACCTTGAAAAGACTATTTAGAAGAACAATGGCACATCAAAACAATTTAACTTTCCTTATACTATGATGTACCTCTTTTTAATGATTACATGTCAAATTTCTCAAGAAAAAGCAGGGAAACTTAGAGGCACTAATCTAATTAATATCAAAAGATTGGATGAACTTCAACACAGAAATCTAAAGACACTTGGAGACATACCATTTTAAGGTCTTGGTCAGCAGCATTTGGGACTAGAGATCGCAGTTGGGACTTCCCTGGCAAAGAATTCTTCTTCTTAGCGTAATTCTTAGTTGGATTTGATAAATCCAAGAAGAATCCAAGAATGAAGCCAATGACAATGCCAGGAATGAAGTTCTCTGGCCTGAAACTCTCAGATAGGCCTTCTCCTCTTCCTCCCTCCCGTTTCTGCGGCTTCTGGTGCCGGAAATGCATTAAGTTAAAATTTAAACTAAGAACTTGAACATTTAAAACAAAAACGAGGAGTTATGTAAAAGAAGTGTCCTTGGCGTGAAAGCGACCAACAAAGATAAAAGCGAAGGAAACGAAAAGGACAGAAGCACCTCGGTACTTGAATCCCACCACATGGTTTGTTGGTTGGCTGCAGTGATAAGATTAAGCAGCAGCAGACAGCAGTGGAGGAATTCAATTTCAGCAAACTAATTAGTAATTACAATTACAGGAGAGGAGGATTGAGAAGGCGACGTCGTTTCCGACAACTGAAGAATTACCTTAGAACGTGGTGGGTATATGTTGGTTATGGAGCCCAACAGCCAAGGTTTTGGGCTTTTGGCAGAAGAGAATGAACTCAAGAAAAGTAGGTAGTCAATTATACGTTATAATTTATAAAAGCATTCTATTCAATTGCAAACGCAAATGCAATAGCAGGACCCCTCCACTCTTTTACGCAAAGGATATCCTTCAAGTTCAAACTCCATTATCAATCCCCACACACAAACACAAACCCTTTCCTTAAAGCTTCCATTCTTATCCATTTGTCCCTCTATCCCAACTTCCTCTTTTTCTCTTTCCTCATGGAATCGCTGCCCTCGACTTCTTCCTCTGCCCACCACCCCCACCATTTCCGCGTACCGTTGGCGGACCGCATTATCCGAGCCCTGCGCCACCGCCTCCGTCTCCTCCACCGCTCCCAATCCAACTTCTTCATATTAGGTGCAACCGGAAACGTGTACACCGTCACTTTAACCTCCAACCCTTCATGTACCTGCCCCGACCGAACTACTCCCTGTAAACACATCTTGTTCGTTTTCATTCGCGTATTAGGTGTTCCTCTTGACGATGCATGCCTCCGGAGAAGATCCCTTCGCCCGTGCCAGCTTAACCGTCTACTCGGCACACAAACAGTCCCCGATGCACTGGCCGGAGCCAGCCTCCGCCGGAGGTTTCATGAGCTATTCTTTCAAGCGAGGCAGGTTGGTGGTGATAACAATATTGAGGTTGAAGATGGAACAACGTGCCCAATTTGTCTAGATGAAATCGAGAAGGAAGAGAAGGTGGTGGCTTGTGAAACATGCAGGAATGTCGTACATGAAGAATGCTTAAAGCGTTGGAAGAGGAGCAGGGGAAGGAGAGCTACGAGCTGCGTAATTTGCAGAGCTAGATGGAGAGATAGGAATGATCAGATTCAGGATAGTTACCTAAACTTGGCCGCTTATGTTAGCGAAGATGATCACACTGGGGAGGATGATCCAGGTCTCTGCGTTGGTTAAGCATGGTTATGAAGCCAAATTGTAAGCACAGATTAGCTAGGAAAGATGTCGTTTTACCTTATGTGACGAAATTTGTTTTTATTTGACAGGGTTGTAATGTTCATTGGGAAAACACCAACCAATCATCTTTAAAGACAACTTTAAATTTGTCATTGATTTTTATTTTTATCATTTATTTAAGTTACATGTAATAAATCTTCGCTTTCGTTTGTAATAAATCATCAACAATTTAAACATGAGTTTAACACCATACTATATAGGATTTGCCTTTTATGCTTACATGACGCATTTGTCTTCATATTTTTCGTAAAGAATTCCATATACTTCCAAAAGAGCATGGCAATTCAAAAACCCCAACCAATCATTTTTAAAGGCAAGTCCAAATTTTCTACTAAAATGTAAATATTGTTTAACTTTTGTCATTTATTCTATTCGGATTCAGGAACTTGATTCTCTTCACGTGTCTACGAGATAACCTATATGTAGAAAAGCATTCAAAGGGACCACAATCAGAGGCAATAAGCGTGCCATCATCTATGGGTTCTATCAACCACATCAAAAAGTCATTACTGAAGATAATGATCACCTACTTTAGCATGTTTTAAAAAGTTTTGAAACTTAACTGAAATTTTAAAAAGCTTTAACAATTAAGTTAAAATTTTGAAAGTTTTGGTAATAAGTGCCTATTTGAATGAACTTTTAGGAGATTAATAAGTACTTTTCTTTACTACAGTAGTTTTTTTTAAATAAATATTTGGTTGTGAAATAAAAAGTACTTCTATAATAAATATGTCTTTTTTAGCCACTAAAATACAACTTTTAAAAAAGTTCAAATTTAAAATTTCTAAAAAGAAAATATTTTTTCAGGTAGATTTTTCAGATCAATTAATGAACCTATTTTTTAGTCTCTTTTTTCCTTATGATTTACACATAATTCTTACAATACCCACAAACTCATTTTTTTCGTTTATTATATATTTAACTATTTACTCAACTTGGATATTTGTTTTGAGATTTATATAATATTATTTGACTTTTTATATGTTTTAATATTTATTTTCGATATTAGTTTACTTATGTTAT
>JANVCL010000008.1:19653897-19668380 GCA_026546855.1 Erythroxylum incrassatum | reverse complement strand
TAAGATAACTCATATAAAGTGTTATAAATTTATTATTAAAGTAACTCATATAAAGTGTCATTATTTTACATCACTTTTGTAACATCTTAAAATAGTAACCTTTTATAATGTTTAGTGACACTTAAAATTTTTTTATCAATGATAAATTATATGTTATAAAATCGTAAAGTGTTAATTATCAAATTAAGAATCATAACATTTTAAGATATAATGTTACCATAGATAGGTATTTTATAACATATTGTCAAAATTGTTACTATCTAGTGTTACTGTATGTCATTTTTGTTGTAGTGAGTGGATGCTATTACTTTCTATAGTCTATGATATAATGTTCCTTTATTTGAAAACTATAAAGGTAATCTTATGAGTAGCTTTATTTATAAAATAAGAAGTTATTTGAGATAAAGAAGAATGACTTGAGCAACTTATGGGTATTCAATCATATGTGATGGTTTGACAAATAAAAGATAGGAACCTATTATAAAGTTTTTAGTTTATTTTACTAAATGGATGATATTTTTATAGTCTATTAATTCTTTTGGCCTTGTAAGAAATATTGATACTTTGTTAGAGATATTTAATGAAATTATGAATAAAGTTGGATCTAGAAATATTGTACAATTAATCACTAACAATAGTGCTACTTATAAAGCAACTAAGAAGATGTTACAAAGTGACAATTCTTTATATTGGACTCCTTATGTTGCACATTATATTGACCTGATACTGAAAAATATAAGAGATGCTAGATACTTTCCTATCATTGATGAAATTGTGCCAGAAAGCAAAAAAGTGACTACTTTCATTTAAAATCGCACATGGGTTTCAAATTTGATGGGAAAGGATTTCATCAATGATAAGAATTTGTGTCGTCCTATTATTAAAAGATTTATAACTAATTTCTTATTAATTTAATGTTTTGTTTAAATGAAGAAAAAGTTAAGACAAATGTTTATAAATGATAAATAAGTTGTATCTCACAATATGCCAGGTCTAATAATCGAGTAGAGGTTTTTATAATTATACTTGAATATCATAAATTTGATCCCATTGTTAATTTGACATCAAAGTTTGTTAGCTTTTGATGAGAGTACATTGTCTAGTTAATAGTGATGAGAAGATAACAATGAGTTACTTTTATGGTGTCATAGAGAGGACGAAGGAGGCAATTAATACCAATATAAAAAAGGCTTTTTTATACGTACCTAATTTTGTAGTAATAAATGAAAGATGGAAAATATAATTTTACTCTCCATTATTCCAAATATATATTTTAGACCAAGTTTTACAATAAAATTTGAAGTTAATAGGAGAATCCTATTGACTATCACAACAGTTGTTTCACATTTGAAGATGCAAGATTTGCTTAATTCACAAATGGTAGTATAGAAGGACTCGTGGGGTGATTTTGGGCTCATTACAATATATCAAAAGATAAACTTAATCCAAGTATACAATTCTTCTCTTTTGTTACTTTTTTAAAATTAATCATCATTTTGTTTTGTTTATAAGCTTACTTTTGTTGTCTTACAATTACTTAGAAGAACTAATTTGAAAGTGGTATTTTAGAATTGCTAAAGTTTATAATTTGAATTCTTAGTCAATATGTTAGTGCAAATGAATAAGAAAGGAATTGGAACATGATTAAATTCATCCTTTCCAAAAAAGTAAATATATCGAAACACAAAATATTAAATAATTTGGTATTTGTTTGATATAACTTAAAGCTTTGCAAGATTTATATTATTATTATCATTAAGTTAAATATAATTTCTCATAACTTCTTAATTATTTTATTTTATTTTTTACTAAGACTCTTAATATAATAGGTAGTTCTATAGATCCGATTTGCGTTGATTATATCTATTTTTTTAGTACATTTGATTTTTGAGGAACTAAGTTTTAAAGATGAGAGTGATTGAAAGATAGTCTTGGATAAGAAAGAATTGCATATCATTTGATACAATGAATTTCAATAATGGTGATGACGAGACTTCCCTTAATAATGACGATTTTGTACTAAATAAAAATTAGAGTCAATGTGCTTTGAACGGATACGCCATTGAATGAAATTTCAAGTTTTACATTTTTCCCTTTTCTTTTTAATTTCACTTGCGTATAATATAAAAGTTTTAATTATGAGTGTTTGTTTATGAACTTACTTTTATTTTACTGTGTTCCTCTACACAAATTCTTGTTGTTATGCTTATAGACTTATGTTATTCATATTATAAAATGTTTTGATGAATTAATTGCAATATTTTAAGTATTTGATATTACTTTTAGTTTTATATCTGTATGAAAATTAAATAATCTTGTTTCTTATATTAATAATGGTTATTATTTATATAACAATATGTGAAAAGTAATATTAATAAGAATACAAAGATAGTTAGTATATCAAATTTATATTATTATAATTTTTAGAGATATGGTTAAAATAAAGTTGAAATTATATAATATAATATATATATAGGGACTATTTTGTAACTTCTAAAATTTAATTTATAATTTTAAAATTACTTGAATGATATTCAGTGTTAACATGTATCTATACAGTATTATATTAAAATTAAATCGAGTACCAAATTTGATATAATATAACATTGGTTGATACACCACATCGATAAAATAATTTTCTGATATGAGTTTTAAGAATTTTAAAATTAGTTATTAAATTAAAACTTGTAAAAATTTGATACTAAATTATAAAATTTTTAAAAGATTAGGTAATGTTAAAATTGTTATTCATATTAACTAAAAGTGAGTGTTAAACAAAAATAAAATTGGAAATTAAGAACATACCAGGTGAACAGGAAGTAAACGAAACGCTGCGAACGATTAACTGGGCGTTATAATTTGATTCTCCTAATTTCAATGTTTCGCTCCCTCAGTTGTGAGCTATCTTCTCGAAGACCTAAACCTTTCTCAGACTAATGCTGGCCGTCTCGTCGGAATTCGGTGGAGGCACGTCAGACTCAGTCTCTGGTGCTTTGGTACCGTTCCTCCCGTGTGCTGAAGCCGCTGTTGTTTATCCGCTCCATCATGGCCTTAAGCCCCCAATCTCGCGAGTCTCCATTTCCTGGGCTAGAGGCAGCTCTCTACGCGTATCGCTTTTCAAGTCTTCGTCATCGGAATCCGATGCAGATGGCGAGGTTGGCGGGAAAGTGCTAGAAGTGAGGCTTGGCGGGGACGGGGAGATGAGTGACGCACAGTGGCGGAGGATTGCGTACGGCTCCGTCTCGCCATTTGCGCTTCTTCAGAGTCGCAAAAACTCTGTCCCCGGCTTCTCCAAGATGCAGCTCAGTCCCTCTCCGTATCATCTTGAGTGGTAAATGGGTGTTTCTCGAAAGTTCGTTTGTTGTTATAATGGTTTTTCCCCCCCTCCAAGAAGCAAAATTGTGAAATTTCTCTGAATGGCGTCACTTGATTGAAATTTGCTAGTTCCTTCTATGCTCTTTATTATCTAAAGTTGAGATCTTTTCAACTAATATGCTGAGTAGGTGGGAGTACGTAGTGGAATATAGCAAGGATATTGATGTTCTGCTTGGTAATTCAAAGCCACTCACTGCTTGTGTAATTGGAGATCAACAGGAGATTTTGAAGGTGGTATTTTACACAATGTGCTTATGTGTTTAATATCCTCTTTCGTATACAATTAGTTCTCTGTATGACTGTCTGAATTTTCAGTACAGAATCGTGAGGCACCAACTTCTGTGAAGGCTGCATGGGAGCTGATGGAAATATTTTATGCCGACAAGCTATCTAAAGCATGGCTACCGGAGCGGCTTGTCAATTGGTTAGCTGTAATTACCTTCATTGCTCTTTTCTTCCTTACTGCCTTCTGCTTTCGTATTGTGCTAACTGGAACCTTTTCTTCATATTTCCTGTTGATCTTATGGTTACTTCTAACGGTAGGATTATGATAGCCTCCTATCAAGTACACAGACAACAATTCATTCCAAACTTGTGGAGTTCCAAAGCCAATTAATCAAATTACAGGTTTGGATCTATTTTTTATAGACTTATGTTTTCATTTCTTTCCATTTTCCTAGTCAGCAACTAAAATTGAATTTGGTTCATTAAATTTCAAGTGCTGGGATGAGATTTTTACTTCTAAGTAGCTGAAGTTCAGAGTTTTTCTATGCTTTTTAACTGACATTAACATGTTACTATTACTACTGAAGTACTGCTCTTACTTTCTTCACTGTGATAATGTTGTTGGATTTTGTGTCTTTTTGTCATCTTATTCAGATAATCTGGAACATTTGGTACTTAACATGACACTCTACCTGATCATTGGGTGTATTTCCTCTTGTAAATTTAGTGCTTATTACATGTTAGAGAAAATTTCATAATTTCTTAGTCGTTATATTTACAATCTAAGTTGAAAGAGTTCTTCATGAAGACATTCACGCGCAAAGCGTCTCTTTATTGTCTTGAATTTTGACTCTTTGAAAATACTTTTTCTTTGATTCACTATTATTACTAGATTTAATAAGGTTTTTCTGCAGATCATTGAGGATGAGTCTACATACTGGGAGGTGTTAGCATCAGCATTAGCAGTTGGGTGGTTAGAGATTGTGGTAAGCAGCTTGGGATTGTGGCCTTTAATGTTGGAAGCTGTTATTGGCTTTCGGTGATTTTTTTCCCCATTATACCAAAAAGCTAGCTATAGATGAATGATTTTTTCCTTTAAAAAACAATTAAATGCTTATACAGTTAGTGATATAAAGTAAGATGACTGGTCTTCACTTCGCAGGTGAAATTGTTGCGCTTGCATGGATCTTATCATCTGGATCAAATTGGGAAAAGAGAGGTTAGTGCAAATTCTGTATCTCAGCAGAATACTCAGATGCTTTTGTGTATTTGAAGCTTATAATCTGTATTTTAATTTAGTACCTATTTAGATTTCTATATTTTTTGATAGATGTTAGAATTACTGCTGCTTTTTGAGTAAAGTGCACTTCTATTCGCATATAAATCCAGTTCTTGCAAAATGCATGTGAGCCATTTGGTTAGTTGTAAGAGTAATACCTTATTTATTCTTTGATCTTATCCAACAGTTAAACCTATTAAGTTGAATGATTTTTTGAGATGATATCAGAGCCTGTGAGCCATTTAGTCATTCTTAGAGTAAAAACTTCCTTCTTTATTGGTTGGATTTCTCGACAGTTGGGAACCTCTCTTTCTTGACTTTAATTGATGTATGGAGGAAACAAATATGCTAATGCTTTATAAGAACGCCTTAATTTGTAAGTTAGAGCTGCTGCATATGTTGGAATTTAATATTGAAATAGCTATATACTAATTCAGCTCCTATTAGGAAGACTGCTAATTTAAGTGCCAGCTAGAGAGGAAACCAAATGGGCCTATTAACTGCAGCTAAGCTAATACGTGCCATACCTAAGCTCGTTTTGGCCTTCTCTTCTGGACTCTTAAGCATAAGATTGACAATAACTGGCTATCAAAGAAACAGCTATGGTAAATAAAAAAAAGACTAAACACTGTATCATGTTAAAAATTAAGCTAATCTCATTCTTGCTTGTCTGCTTTTATCAATCTCTTGTTGGTATTTGTCTTGAGGTTTGTCCAGTAACAGAGACAATAACCTGGTACATATGAATTGAGGTTCCATAAGAAAATGCAGGGCGATTTTGTCTCCTGCTTCCTTCCCTTGATATTTTAACCAATTAGAAGTTATTGATATTAATTTCACTAAAAGTTTGGGTTTTCTCGCTTCAAATTACCAAATTGTGAGTAGGTAGTTAAGACAAATATGGATGGACTGAATTTGATGTTTACTTCTGTCATTTGGTTCAGATAGAGAATGGTCTTGTGGAGGCAGTTGCTGTTCTCGTTTCAAAGATGCCACGCATGCGTCCAGAAATAGAAGCTGGCGAATCAGGTGAATGCTTCAAAGCCAAGCCTGATTTTATGAAGGTAATTTTGCATCTTTGGATAAGAATACATCAAAATTTGTGCTGTTATGTTTCATATATTTTCCTTTCTAACTTCTTTTTCCCCTTGGCTTAATGGATCAAGAAGCACCAAAAGTGTATGGGTTTGTGCAATCTTTCTGTCTAAATTTTCACTTTGTTTCAATACGGTACACAGTTTCAATTTTCAATACAACTAATATCCAGTCACAGTGGAATGTGAGAGACTTTGTATGACAATTATGTCGTATATTACATTATAACTGGGTTGCTTCTCAAGTCTATATATTTGTGTGTGTTTAAACTCCATGCTTACATGTAATTTTCTGTGCTCAACTGCATGAAGCTGAATTTGGGTTCTTAATTAAATGCACAAAGTTCAGGGACTTACTAATGCATCATATTTTTTGTTGTTGTCCTACCTTCCCTTTTGTCTGTTTTGGTATTTCTGATGTAATGCCATTTAAATTACCTTACCACATATCTTTCATTTACTTAGGCATGGGAAAGATGGCGGGCACAAGTAACTAAGTTGGATTCCAGTGCTTTCTGGGTTCAGTGTACTCATCGTCCGACTCGGGGGGGCTTGAGAAATATGCTTCAGATCATGCTGGGAAACCTGAATGTTCTCTGCAGTACCACATATCATTGGATAGAACTCTATATATCTCATTTTCTATACATAAGGCCCTTAACTAGAGTAAGTGTCTATGAATTGGAAGAGAACAGAATCATTTTTAGTTAGGTGGAGTTTTAAAAATTTGGCTGTGTAAATATTTGGAATTAATTGTTTAATTTGGCTTCTTGGATAAGGGATTAGAAAACATGTACAACCTAGCTCAAAAGTGCCTTCAGTTGAAACCAACATCCTGTCCGGATAAGTTGGCAAGACTCTTAATTGGAATTCTTGGGGAAAATACTGAGGTGAGCTTTGTAAATCAGCCTGCTGGTATAAGGGCTCTATTCTATTATTCTATGGTTTCTTTAGAGATTGACTGGAAATTTTCAAATAAACTGCAGGTTGTACTAGCAGAATGTTCAAGAGGGTTTGGGCCCTGGTGAGTTGCTTCAAAATCTCATCTTGCCATGCTATTCTTTTCCTTTTTTTCATTTGTTGTTGTATTCCAGTTGTTTAAGTTATTCTGGCAACGTCCTGGAGCACAAATTTATGGAAGTTAGACTTGAAACTGGGAATATGTGGCTTCAATTATGATTTCCTGTTCATAATATTTTTCTTGTGGCTCATTCATTGCAGGATGGTGTCTCATGCCATAGAGCTTTTAACTGCTGAGAGCAATCAGGCAGGGATTCTTTTGCATGAAGAACGTCATAGCTTGGGAGAAATCAGCATGGAGGAGCTCCATCGGCTCATTTATGCACAAGTTCTCTCTTCTCATGTCTTGACTTGGCAAGTAAGTGCAAGCTGCTTGTGCACGGATATTATTTCCAAATCTTTCATATATTGTCCATCATTTTACAAGCATTTGGACACCCATTGGGATGGATATATGCTTGGAATATGTGTGTCGGCATTCCGTTTCTTATATACAGTTTCAAAGAGTGAACTATATGTTGGACAAAATAGTTACACGGAATGATGTAATTCCTTAAGGACATTAGTGCAATTTACACCAACAATTTTGAGATCGTTTATGGAAATTATTTACTTTTGTTAAATTGCCATTTAGTGTTTACTAATTTTCTTCATGTTGTTAATGTGACGTAGTAAGTAGCCAATTTTGAGAGATTTGAATTTCATCTTGGAAACTATGTCACAATTACTTAGTAACAACATCTTCCAGAGAACAAGGAACTTTTGATGAGGCTAATTAGGTGAAGTGATTTTCTTCCCATACAACGCCCTTGTCTTGAAAGATGTTATGTATCAGGATTCAGATTTGTTGCTTAAAGTTTGCTTTTATGGCCTTTGAGATGGCAAAGTAGAACTGTTATATAAATTATCTTATGGACCTTATTTCATGCACCTAAGTTTATTTTGTCATTTATGTAAACTTTCTTTGCAATATTTCTCATATTTTACCTGTGTTTTCTTTTTCGTTTTTTTTCCCAGATTGCTCCAATTTATCTAGCATCATGCATAAAGCAGGGGATGGGGTTGTTAGAAATTTTGTTGAATAGGCAGCCTATTCAAGACAGTAAAATTCTGCTTAAGGTCGTTTATTCGTCTGTTTCTCTTGTCTCTCCTTATCCTTTTTCTCTACTGAACATTTTATTCATTGTCAATTGTGATGTGCTTTATGCAGAATTTAGAGATTTGTCGTCTTTATGACCTTGATAGTGTCAGTACGAATATTATGAAGGTATGTAGAATAAGGTGCTTTCTACTAGTGAACATAGCAAGTCATGTAACATTGCATTTGGGGATTTCTCTGGTTGCATTTGTTGAAATAACATAGGACTTGCATATAAAACAACTGAGAACCTCTTTATAGTAAATTTATGTTGCAAGTGCATTTAAGCTAACAGTTAGTTTATTTGAAGTTTAGATAGCAGGGGTGTACCACTGGAAGCATGGTAGGAAAGGGTCTGGGGTCTTCTGGCTTCAGCAAGCTCACGATGAACGTTGTCTTAATAGGATTGCTCAGCAATTATTTGATTATGTTGGAAAGTCAATCTCTGGGGAATGTTTCCTGGTAATTTGTTATTGATATCCATGGAAGTGACCAGTCAGCATATTTGAAATTAAAAGTCCTTATGCTCATTCTTGATTATTTTTTGGAATTATAATCTTGAAATTGCACATTTTCCTCTGCCATACAGCAATGGGAGGGCTTAGTTGAGTTGTTGGGCTCAGAGTCCAAGCATGCTGGAGGCCTCGAGTTTCTGCATAAGTATGTAATTTTTTGAAAGAGTGGCCACCCACCATATGTTCTTCCTTTTTCCTTTTCTTTATTTCCATTTGTTAATGTTTCTCTAATATTTGACCATGATGCAGGTACAGGGATTTGAAGAAGTCCCTTCATCACTTTGATCATGGAAAAACTGTAATTGCCGCTCAAGAAGCTGTAGAATCACTTATGTCGGTGTGTGCAATACTACAGATTTTGTGTGATTGATACAATTGTATTACTTAATTTATTCCTCAGAGTTTGTTGGTGTGAAAAGGCTTCCTTGATTCAAATGTCCTCTCATTTGAATTCTGTTGTAAAATTCTGGATTGAAATAAGAACATAAAATTGGATTTTGCTACCCTCATTGGTATTTTTTAGTAATTTCTGCTTTTCAAATCTGCAGCTTATGAAGAATCCTTCTACTCCTCAAAGATTCTGGCTGCCTCTTCTCTATGACTCGGTAAGCCCTTTTTATATTTTGAAAGTGGTCTCTTGGAGAAGGCAAGTGGTAATTTGTCTTCTTGCGCTGAAACTGTATGGTAACTTTTGAGGGTAATTCACTGCAGTTGAAGTTGCTTAGCTGGCGTGAACAACCTTTGTTGAATGTTTCTCAAACAAACCTTTTGTTGAATAAACTGCAAGAGCTGTCCATGGCAAGGCTGCGCCCAGATTTCGTTGAAGCTGATTTGCCACCCCAGGCCATTAATTCTGTGAGACTAGCTCTTGCAACCAATCTTGGACGCGCTATCCTGGAGGAAAAATGACGCTCTGCAATTCTAAGACTTGAATGAATGCGGAGCATGGGGGTTTTGCCTCTTTCCGTCATGGTGCTGGGCATTAGCAACCACCGAACTTTTTCTTCCTTATTTTGGAACCGTCCATGATGAGAATGGATAGCTCATGATCACCAGAGCAATTATTATTCTGTGGGCAGGCAACTTTTTCAGGGAGCTTTGCTGATTGAGACTACAGGTATCCTGTATATGATTGTATTTGACATGTTTGTACTACTACGATGTGAAATTATGTGCCTTTAGTAGTTACGTGATAGAGGTGCAAATCAATGATTTACCGAATAGTCACTATAGATTAACTTGACACTCTGGGTTAACCAATTAATATTACTGGTACAATATTTTGTTAGGCGGAGTTAAATTGACGGGTCAGTTGAAGCATGTTCTAGCTGGGGAAGCATTTGATTCGTCCATTTGAGAGTTTCCACCCATAATTTTTTTTGGCCTTCTGCCAACTTGATTTCTTCAACTTCATTTGAGAGCATAACAATGGATCACGAGTAGGAAAAAAACAGTAAAAAAATGTAATTTAGCTGACATGTAACACCTGCAGGTTCATGCATGCAACAGCTATTCAATGGGAACATTTTCAGATACGTTATAGTGTAAAGAAAAAAAAAAGTCACGCCAGTTTCTTACACACCGCGCAATCCAGTTGCGTATAATATTATATTTTTTCACAATACTTTTATACAGGAAAGAAGCTATCAAGCAACCACATTTTAAATATCATCAGCACGTTATAACATTTTATGAAAAGAATAGTCTCTTTTACCCAGAATAGACAAAGCCTGCCTTACAATACAAGCTAATAAATGACGCCACAACCAACATGATTATCCTATGCTATATCCGGATCTTTTAATAAAGAAATACAACTGAGTAAGCATATTGATCGATTTAGAAAAGAACAAACAAATACAATAACCTCGAAACATGTATAACCAATAGAAACGGGAAAAAAAAGAAGAAAAAGATAGAGAGGAGCTGCAGATGCACCTTGAATGATAAGATCGAAATCTTGAAACAAACAAGCTTGGGATTACAGGTCGTTCACTAATCACCCTCAGTCCTGGATAGTGGCAGGGAGCCGCAAGACTTGGCCAACACACTTCCAGGGAGCCGTAAGACTCCAGAATGCTATACAAATTCATTGCCTTTCTCAAAGCCACCGCCAGCTCACCCAAGCCTGGGATAGAGTGGTCTCTGACAGCCTTGGTCTCGTGTAAGGATGATTATAAGATTTTCCTTGTATATATAGCTCTTTACGTGAGTAACAGTTTGTTCTAGTTGACATGCCTGTACCTCAAGTTTACTAAAGCTTCTTCGGCAGATTATAAGTCTTTTTGAGGAATTTTGATGCTGCTTCATCATTCCGATAACATAGTACGCGAAGTAGAGTATTAGGCTCAGTTGGGCTCCACTGCCCTGAAGTGGGAGGTAGTGTGAGCTTGGACCTCGCGGAAGACCCATATGCTTCTAGTGTCACACGCCTGAATCGCTCTATGAGGCTCTCTGTATCAGTCCGGAATAGTGGGAGTATACCTCGGACTGTGGTTGAAAATTTATCTATTAAATCAATGGGCAAGCCCTCACCATTGGCCCAGAAAAGATCTTTGAGGTACTTGAAATCTTCCTCCACTAGTTGGGAGTCCTGCAAAGTAAAAGCACGGGAGGGGCCTCCAGCAAGCAAAACAAGCAAAAATCCATCAAAGGAGGCTCTCATTATGTCGGTAATAACTCGTGTACGAACCCTTTCATGGATGGTATCTGAAACAATCACCAAGTTCCGCTCAAGCTCCTGGAGAAAATGTTCAATCCTTGAAGATAATGGCTCACCTACATACAATCCATCCCATAAGACATGAGATAGATCATGAAAAACAATTTTATAACCCAGAGCCTCACTGAGTTGTTGAACTCCTTCAACACAAGCAGATGGTGTGAGTTCAAACTTCTTTGCCAAACCATTTGAGAAGTCTTCTGCCTGAGCAGATTCAGAGTTCCTAAGATGGGTTATTATTCTCTTCTCTAAGACTTCCAACTCTGCTCGGATTTGATGTAAAGTATTTATGCGAACGCAAAGCTGCGCTATGCCAAAAGAACTGTCCCCATTTGTTGTAGCGACCTGAGAATTTCTCTTCTGAATATTTGTTGCCTTCTCTTTCTTCTTCCAAACACCTTGGAACTTTGATCCGAGAGTACATCTTGTCAGTGCTGGCATAGTTGGTATATATGTGTTCCTTGATCCTACATTAAAGATTGAGTGGATGAAGTTGTAAGAAACCAAAGTATGAAGCTATGGCAAATTATTTCAACTTTGTGAAAGTTACCGCAGCCAGATTTTGCCTTTGTTGCATAATATTGAAGACATCTATCAAGACCGGTAACCAAGTCAGGCAACAATGCAGGATGCATGAGTATTGGCAGATGAAAGTAAGCATCCAAAGTTTCATCAATAATTCGCAAGACTTCTACTGCAGAAAGAGCATATCCTTCTTGATTTGCCTGCGGATTCCAGACCTATATAATATTGTAGAAAGTTTGGTCAAGAAAAGCTACTGAAAACGCATACGAGAAAAGGTATAAATTAAAGAGGTTGAAGGCAGTTAAAGTTATGATGGACAATAGGAAGTCTTTAGATCAAAAGATATTTACATTTGCAGAAATCCATTTTTCTCATAAATTCCTTACATAATGACACAAATCATCCAATCAGTACATCTATAGCATTATTAAAACTTGACATTTCCTGCTCATAAACTGTACCTCCATCTAAAGTAAGCCTCTTTAGAAGTATGGGATAACTCTTAAGAACTTAATTCTACTTGTAATGTGCAACAATCCTAATTCATTTAATTTTATAATCATGGGTATGTCTTGTTTGTTGCAGCTCTCCAGCTATTTGAAGGTATCACACAGGGACTATGGATAAAACTATCAATGACTCTAATGCGCAGATATTCTGAAGACATGGTGCATATACATGCCACATTAGTACATGTGACATGCAATGTGTCGCACAAGATTCCATGGAGCAAAAATAGAACCTTATTAAACAAGTTGTGGGCCAAAACGAGTTGTGCCTTAGAGGTCATGGCTTAGATTGAATCGTGTAATTAGTGGATAATGACAGCTGGGTTGTCTTGTAGGTGCTGAGTTCAAATTGCTGGTATGGGGTAGAGTGAGCATGAGTTTGGGTTTCAGAAGCACAGAGGAGGAATGAATAGAAGAATTATTGGATTTCTAGCTACTCTTATGGTAGCAGGAGGCATGGAAGTTGAGCTTAAGGACAGAGAAGGTACCAGAGGCTTTGCTTTGTATTGCTTGCTGCAAAAGATATTGCAACTCTTGTATGAAAAAGCGGCATGGATGCAAGCATTAAGCATGGCTTTAGCTTTTAAAGATCTCTTGCGCCAGAAAAAGTGAGGGACAGGGTTTTCAAATAGAAGAGGAAGATCAGACTTTACTTTTGGTGAACTCATTGTAGAAATACAGTATATATTTGGCACATATACAAATAATGTCTATGGTTACACTGGCGAATGACCAGCAAAAATAGCTACGGAGAAAATTGTAGGCACCTAAATTTCTTTAAAATAATAGGTGGTTTACAATAGGAAAAGTTTCAAGTAAAATACAAGAAAAGTGAACTACACAAGTAGAGCCATTGAACAAGTTCATGTGTTAGTTTCATTGCATGGGGAGAAATACAAAATACAAATGGAGAATACTTGACGAATAAAGTCTATTTACCTTGATCACATAATTAGAGGGAAGACATAAGCTACCAAATATTATGGCTGTTCCAATCCCACAGCCTTATATGACAGTCTCAGATTATACAAGCAAAATAGATACACCTTCAACAGAGACAACTGGAAACTTGAGATACCTACCAGTACTGTTCTAGTGAATTCTGAATTCTACACACTAACAAAGAAGAAGGTACCAGATGCCTACCTCTTGCTGCAAATTCCGGTCAACCCACTCCTTTAGTCTGTCAATCCTTGCTTTGATCCATGATTTTACAAGATTGGCAATTGCAGCTTCAGCTTCATAAGGAGGCATTTCACGGATTATAGCTTTCCCACCATCATCGCTATCTACTGAATCTTCAACAGCAATCTGCACAAGATCTTTTTCCAGCTTATCTGCTGCTCTTAGCACTTGAACTGCATCTGATGTCAATTCCGTTATACCAGATATAAATTGTTTCAGTTCATTGCCGTAGCAAACATGCAGAGTGGCTACAGCAACACCAGCCGCAAAAGGGTGCCATCTCTTCATTATTGGACTAAAAACTTTCTTTTCATTGATTGCCAGCTCACCAACATCCCTTGCAAGGATGGCAAGAACAGGAAGAGGGTTGGGCTGATTTTTTGATGACCTTCTGTTTGAGTCGGCCTTTTCCATTCGCTATTGGATGAAAAAATATAACAGTCAAATAACCAATCAATGAACAGTAGAAGAGGAAAGCAGGCAAATCCAATAAAGTTCTTTCTCTATCACACTGTTGGATCCAGAACCATTTTCCGGAGACAGGAAACTTATCTTGAATGCTATTCTTGACTACAAGCCCAGTTAAGATGGAATGGTGGTCCTCAACTAAAGCCTCACCTATATGAAATCTTAAGTCCATGTACAACCCAAAAAAGATGACCCTCATTGTAAAATCCATGCCAAATCCATTTCCAATTCATGTTGATTTATGCAATAAAATTTTAAAAACTAAAATATATGAACAAACTTGCATATTGAAAATCTAAAATTAATACAATTACAATTCAAACATGAAAGTTTACCATAAAATCTTTCAAGGAACAAAATGCAACCAGTTGGAAATACATGTTATCTATTGATTCCTTAAAAATGTAAGAAAAAGAACAAACATTAAA
>JANVCL010000008.1:19642555-19653404 GCA_026546855.1 Erythroxylum incrassatum | reverse complement strand
CTCACTCAGTCCTTTAATTTCATAAGAATTTTACCATTATAAAAGAAAATATGCCACTGTAATAATTGAGTCAACCACATGTGCCAATTCTGAAACTAGTTCACTTCAATAAGCTATTACAAGGGGACCTTTCACGATTGTAAACATGTATAATGTATGTTTTGATATGCAGACACCTCAATGGTATAATTTAAAAGAACTTTTAAAAATTGAAGGCTTCCAAACAAATCTTTCAAAAACTTTGCTATTATCATAAACAGGAAAACATTTCAAGTAAAAGTTTTAGTTCATGAACTTATAATTGCACCATATGCTGTAATCAATTATCACATATAAAATGAAAAGACAAATCTAACAATTGGAAGCAAATTGATCAAACATGTCGATTTTCTGCAGATATAACCTAACTTATAAAGCAAATTGCATTTTGAAGTCCATATCACACAATGTAACGGTAAAAGTAAGCTGAATTTTCTATCTACTTTGCAAACAGGTAGGCCATAATAGCTATTTGGCCGCAGGCCAAAACCTTTAAACTAATGTTTCTTTCTCACTCAAAGATCATTTATTCTGTATTTTAAAAAAAGAGAGGGAAAGAAGCCATTATGCTAAATTGCAGCAGGTTAAGTGAAAATGTTTTAACTTAAAACCCCTCTCATCAACTAAAGTAGACTTGCCTGAGCAAAAGCAGTGCGCAGTGACGATCTGATGTAAGTATCAATTCTACTCCTAGCGACATCAACTTCACCTTTTCTCTTTCTCCTATACTCATTAGATATGTCTTCAACCAAAATCTTAGCTGCCGATACTCCCAGAGAAACAATACTTTGCATATTCTCGATATTTCCACTACTGAAAGTATCATGATAAGCAAGGAGTCTTTTCTCTACCCAACCCAGTATTGAACTCAGTGTAGAACTCAAGATCTTGGCATACTGAGGATCCTTGGATGCCTTTGCATCTTTTGCAACTTCTGCCAATTGACCATCAGCAGCATCCAGCAGGTCAGTTTCAACTTGGTCAGTTGTAACAAAGCGGTGAAATAAAACCCATGTAAAGCAGAGGTTATGCAGCATTTGATTTATTCCAAGTATATTCCAAGTCTTCTTAATGTTTTCCATAAGTTCGTCAATTTCCTCAATTATAGATGATTCATCAGATACATCAAAGCAAGCTTCTAAAAGCATTTCATATAGTCGGAGATTGAATGGAATGCCATCAGCCCAGTGGCATATCTCAGACAGAGAGCCATCAGATCTATTAGCAAGAGCCATGACAGCACTACGAAGCACTTGCATAGACTCATTGTTCTTTCCAGTTTCAATAGGCCTATCTAAAGCTCCACGAATTATTTGTCGTAAGCGCAGTGAGTTAGGATTTGATTTATCCAGTGGCACGTGGGGATGCAAAAGAAGTCCAGCTTCAAGAACTTTTAGAGTTCTTTTCTGCCATTTTTCATATTCTTGTTGATCGGTAAAATCTGAAAGCTTGAGTTGTTGCAATAGCTCTAATGGTAAAACAACTGATTCGACTCGCCTTCCAACCTGTGAAAAACACATTACTATGGGGTGAACGTATTGCATGCATGATGCAATAGTGTGTAGAATTCAAGTCGAGCCAAAGGGACAATCAAATGTATCAACAATTTGAGAGAAAGAAATGACAACAAAAAGGGCGGTTCAATTTGAATAATCCAAATTAATGAATGAAGACACGTCAAAAATAAATAAATTAGTATTGGATAATATTCCAAGCCTTATGCAATCGACATCAGTCAGTCTCCATGGATGAAAAGTATCAAACTAACCACATAAATAAATAAATAAAGGGTGATAACATGTAAAACAACGCTCGTATGGCAAATCCATAAACTAGTGCTACATGAAGACAAGAAACCAAAACACTTTTACGATTATTGGGAACAAATATTTAAAAGAAATAACACTTCCGTAGGATCCACAGGAATCAGTGGAGAAGCCTATGGGAAGTTCTAAACACACAGGATTGAAAGAATTTTGTTCACTTAGAAACGAAAACACGTAGAATACACAGGCTTTCAGTTAAAAACATAAAACAATTCAAATTAATCATATTGCCTTTCAAAAAACAGAAAAAGGATCTCAATTCTCATGTATTTTTCGGCTTCACCGTTCTGATCAGATCAAGGAACGATAAAAACATCAAGGTTAGTAGAAAATAGTTAATTGTGGGCTCAATTCTTGCAATTATAAAAAGAATGACACAGAGATCAGAAATAAAATAGATCAAACCATGGAAAGTCAACAAAGGCGCGTGTAATAAGAATGCCCATAAAATTCCGAAATAGAGCACACCTGAGCAGCAGAAATCCTCAACAGAGCTCTCCTAATTCTAGAATCCACAGTCTCCGACACCCGCATTTGAGTCCTCATCAACTCGCCCACAGTCAAAGCTTGTCGGCTCTTAGCCTGACCCGAAGAACCTGGGGATTTCAAGCCGAGAGCTTTCTTCATCCGACTGGCGGCAGCAGAAGTGAGAGAGCGCTGCAAAGGAGGCGAGTGATTGTGAATGGGGGAGTTTGATGCGTAGCTCAGAGGCTTGCCGGAGGAGGTCCTGCACACCCCCACCAAGATCTCGTAGGCAGTGGCGCGAAGCTCCGATTCCGAAAGGTTGCAGGAGAGGTCGCCCAGCGGGGATGGGAGATCAATGGGGCAGAGCCTTGATGGAGACGGTGGTTCTAACGGCGGAGGTAGAGGCGGACGCGGGGGTGTTGACTCTCTCTTGGAGTGGCCCAATGACAGCTCTCTGAATATAGAAGCCATAGATTTGCTTATGGGTTTCTCCGGGAGGCAGGAGGATGAGTGGCTGACTAGAGCTGGAGAGAGAGAGAGAGAGAGAGAGAGGAGAGTGTGTTCTCTCTTTTTGTGCGAGTGGCCGCGCGTGCGTACACGGAGGGATGATTGATTTGGTACAAGTACTGAAATGAAATATTTTGAGTTGTTTTCTGCACACCACCACACCGCAGTTGAGGAAGGCCAGGTTACTGTGTGTTGTGTTATGCAATCTAATTTTCATTTTCAAATTACTTCGTTCTCACGCTATCACCACTGTCCTGTCTGTAGAATCTTCTATAACTTAAAATGTACCTAATCTGTATATGAATGCTAAATCTTTTTCAAAATTCTCATATAAATTTATAATCTTTTAATAAATTTTTATTAATTTATAAAATTAATAGATTGATAACTACTTAATATTTTAATCAGCATTTGTGACGACCAAGTAAAAGTGAGCTACCGCGTCGTTGTAAGACAAAAGAAGGCAAAGGAATTGAAAGGAAATGAAAGCGCGTGAATGGAGACCTAATCTTTCCGTCTTTGGGAAATTGAATGGCACCACCTATCAGCCTGGATTTCGACTCTTCACCTTTTCGAATATCAACATGATTGGTTGGTTTTGTCAAACATTGTTTTCCCCCTTGACAAAGGGAGAATTAAGTTTAAGCCACCCTAGATTCACTAAATAGTTCAAGACATTTTTTAAATAATATTGAAAATTTTAAAAATCCTGTTTTAATTTTAAATATTAAAGTAATTTTAATCTCCGATCCAACTTTCACGTCATTTATATGTTCTAATTTGTAAGTTGTGGAGAAGATGCAGTTATTAATCAGAACAACGTGATCCTAATCGAAAAATGATGGATTGAAATATATTGTTGACTTTTTAAAAAAGAATTATAAATCATCATTTTAATACTCAAAGGCCGTTAATTTCAATTCCGTATCAATGCAAGGTATTTATGGGTTTTTTACTCTCAATTATAATAAGTTGGTTTTTTGTATGAATGTCCCAATGGCGCGCGCTCAACTCAACTCAGCTGGCTGAGCTGCTTCCCATTATGCCTGGTGTCGACTAAAGCTGAGTCTTCCACTCTGATTGAGTTGTTTTCATGAGCAAAATATCCAAGTTCACACGTTTCCTTTACTAGCATGTGTGAGATTAAACTAGTATTAACTTATTCCAACAAGGTGATTTTAACAATTGTGAAGTAGTCGGTGGAGAAACTTAATAATTGGACTTAAGGTAATACATGGAGGGAATTTAATCTTTTATCCACAGTTATGCCGTGAGCAAATGAAAGGATGTATCAATATCATTAAACACTTGTAGTATTATAATTGAGATCAGACAGACTAGGGCATTATACTAGGTTTACATTATGATTTTTAAATTAGGCTCCAACATTTGTTGGACTTAAATTAAAACCTACTTTGTCGAATTTTTATAAATAAAAAGTGAGAGCTAATTTTGGGAAAACGTTAAATAAAAATACAGAAAATAAAAAGAAAAAGGAAAGAAGCAAGTCGATTAACCTATTTCAGGGATTCAACACACAACCTTTGCGCGTACTTATAGCCCACTTCTTGATTTCTCCATTTCCCACACTAAAAACCTTTGCGTGTAGTTATAGCCCACTTCTTGATTTCTCCATTTCCCACACTTTCCTGTGTATGGTTGAGAACCATCAACCATGTCAAATATTGGTGACGATGAATTGGCCTTAATTCTCAACTGGGTCTACGACCATAATGACAGAAAATCCTGCTCTCTCGTCTCCAAGCAATGGCTTCGAGTCGAAGGCCAAACGAGATCCTTCATCAGAATTCTCGACCTCGATGATCTTCAAAGTTTCTTACCCAGATTTCCAAATTTGCTCCACCTTCAATCCCAATTGCTTATACCCGATTCCCACCTCCAATTCATTGCTCAAATGTGCCCCAAGATCGAGTTCCTCAATTTCAATCTCAAGCCTTCGCGGGGAGGTGAATATTTTCATGGGCTTGATGAATTCCCCGACTTCAGTGATTTTGGTGATAATGGAGTTCGCTCTCTTGCAAAGGGATGTTGCAATTTGACCAAGGTGTTGTTAAGAAGGAGAAAGAATGTTTCTAATCACGGGATAATCACTCTTGTAAACTTAGCGCAAAATTTGACCGCGTTGGATTTGGGGTGGTGTAATTCCATTGATGACCAATCTCTTGAAGCGATTAGGGGTTTGCACTTTATTCGAGTTTTAAATCTAGAAGGCTGTTCGTTGATTACTGATCGTGGGTTGGGTTTTTTGGCTAATGGGTCTTCTTCAAGATCATTAAAAAAATTGATTCTTGCAGGTTGTGACAGAGTGACAGATTTTGGGGTCTCTCTTTTGCGGGGAATGTGTTGTCTGGAGGAGCTTAATTTGGCCGAGTGTGGACCTAAAGTGACTGATAATGGAGGGATGGTGATTGCTTCAATTCCAAGTCTCAAAAGACTGAATATTTCATGGCTTATCAATGTGTCGGACATTACTCTCGTTGCAATAGCAGAAAATTGTGAGGAATTGGTAGCGCTTGTATTAACAGGTTGTGAGCTGATTACTGGAGCTGGGGTTCGTGCTTTTGCAAATCATGAACGATTGGAGTCGCTGGTGTTGGCTTCCTGTTATAGTATTTGTGGGGATGATGTTGAGATGGTGCTTAAATGCAAGACATTAAGGCAACTTGTGCTTGATAAGGGATTGAGAATGTGGATACCTGCCAGAACTCAAGAAAACATTAGCAGATCTTGTCAGCTTCATTGGAGATGATTACGACAGGAAAAGTTGAATGAAATTATGCAAGGTATTATGTTCTCCAGTTGTTCTTTGTTCGGGGAAGGAGCAACGAATGTTGTTAATATATTATGTCTTATCGCTTGAGTGTTCTAGATTCTTGTTAATCAAAATACTTTCATAGTTCTGGTGACTTTCCATAGAATGTCAATTGTTAGAGAGTAACCCACCTTTGTTTTACTTTACAGCTTGAAGCAAACAAGCGGCTTGGAGATGTCTTAATTTGTTGCTTGAATAATTTCTTCGGTCGAGAAATGTTATGTTCGTTTTAAAGCTGGACAGCCAGATGAAGTGGATAAAAGGGTGGTCTTACTGACAGCTCCAAGGTCTGATGACAACATCAAGGGTGCTTCCCTTAAAATAAGTATTGGACTTTCCTTTTACTGTTATAAACTTTTTCCTTTATGAGCAGGGTAAGAACAGCTCGATCCAAAGGCCGAAGTGAAAAGAACTGAAGTTCCACGGAGTAGGGACAAATAGTTTCCGTATTAATATTTCAATAGTAGAATTTCCGTAGATGCTTTTGGGTGTTGTAAAGAAGGAATATAAATCTCAATTTGGTTAGCTTCCATTGTATCTTTTTCCCTACAAATAAGAGATGTCATATGCGGAGACTCCGTTTGCAAAATGTTTTCCCTTCAATTCAATCCCACTCTTCTAAAATTATCATAGGAAAAAACCGTGGTGGCTGGCAGATGATGTCGATCATGAGTCATCACTTGCCACGTAAAATGTAAATATGTATTTATCATTTATTTATTTTTAAATGTAAATTAGATTAAGTCCTAAAGGGCAATATCAATTATTACAAGCATAAATCGTCTCATCAAAAGAATGGGTTATTAAACCATCATGATGGTATTACAAAGGATCAAACAAAAGTGTACAAGCTAGTCATTAATCTCATGCTGACATAAGACCGGAGCTAATTGTCTTCAAAGGTTCTCACGCCGACATAGACCGGAGCTAATTGTCTTCAAAGGTCACAAAATGTAACTTGATTGCTTTGATTATTTCCCTACGTATCCTTGATAGTTGTTTCTTGATGTCCTTGAATATTCTCATATACCTTTCATCCCATACAACTTGCATTAGATATGACATAACAATGAAAAGGCACCATTGCTTCGTTTTATCTTGCATATTTAAATTTGAACACCAAGCTACAATCTAATACCACTTATGTGGTGCATCTCCTAACAAACATCTTTAAGTTATGTCCTTCTGCAAACACTGAGTGAATTGGCATATCAAGAATAAGTAAGTAATACTTTATTGTTCCTACTTGCATAAAGCACATCAGTTTGAAATATCCATAAATTTATTCAATCTATCAATTGTAGGTAACCTATTCTTGATTGCTCTCTACGTTGTGATTGAAGCTTTAGGTATCATATACTTGCACTAGACAAGTTTATGCCATGTTACCATATTTCCTGGTTTCAAACCAACTTTTTACAAGTCAGATTGTTGAATTTACGATTTCTAGAAAAATTCCACCAGTTGACAGCTACTTTGTTTTCCTTGAGCTCACTGCTATTAATCTGATTATACAAATTAGATATCAAATACTTAATAAAATTTTAGTTTTATGTGCTAGAGCATAAGCAATAGATTGGTCATTCCCAACGAAATTTCTGATCAAATTGAGCTCACCAATATCCTCACAAACTTTAGTAGTTAACCATCTGTCAGACCAAAAGATGTATTGATACCATTTCCCAACAATTTGATCACATATGGTCTAACTTTGCTTTTGAGTCTGAAGATCATTTTAGTTGTGTTTGAGGTCGTTTTAGGTATATTTTGACTTTCCATATGTCCCTTTGATGTAATAAGCATCGATCCACTTAACCCATAAGGATTCCTTGTTTTCAATGATCATCCATAAATTACAAATCCTCAAAGGGAGCACATTCAGCCCACCTTGCTTTTTCAGAGGGCATACTTCTTACCATTTGACGGGATTGTAGTGTTTATTTGTTCTATTTCTAGACCATAAAAATTTTTGAGAACATCCTTGGGAAAATACATGTGAGTTGCCTAATGTATAGTTAGTGCATTGAGTATAAAAGAGATGACTTATGCTCTCCCAGCTGGGGACAAAGCTTTCAGACTCTAGCATGATATCCTAGCATGTATTTTATCAATTGGCAATTTGTAATCTCCATAAGTTGACTTAGAAGCAGCAATAGGAACTCCCAAATATACAAATGGCAAGTTATGTTTATTAAAACCTGTAACTTCAAGTATCATTGCATTCTAATCCGTAGCTTTGTTAGAGGGGTAACAAGAGCTTTTTCCAGAGTTCACTTCAAGTGTAGACATTTTAGAAAACATTTGAATTGTAGTTATCAAATCCACTATAGATATTTTATTTGCTTGGGATAGTAGTGATAAATCATCAACAAATATTAGATTTGTTATACTTAGCCTCTTACACTTAGAATGATATATGAACTGCTTTGTTCTCTTCACCATCCTTTTAAGTGTTTTACAAAAAACCTCTATAATAAGAGGGAATAGGTAGGGAGATGAAGGATATCCTTTCCTTATACCTTTGCTGCTTCTAAAACTCCTCAAGTACATTAAAAGATGGAGTGGTGATGCATTAAGAACTCCACTTAATAGATATTTCAAGAAAAGCCATCGCTTTTATAATGTTATTAAGAAATTTCCACTCCACATTGTCATAGGCATTCCTTAAATCAATATTCAAGGGGCAATTTCCACCCCTCCTTCTTCTACAGTAACCTTTCTTAAACTGTTGCAATAGAAGAATGTTGTCACGTATTGATTTGCTAGGTATATATGTGTTAAGTCAAAATAACTTCACGTCTAATAATTTTGATGAAGACCAAATAATAATAATATTAGAAATTGTTGAACCATTTTGATTAAGAAGAAACTAATACGAAGCGGAAGCAAAAGTAAGATAGAAGAAACTAAGACGAAGCAGAATAAAAAATAAGACGGAAGAAACTAAGATGAAGCGGAACAGAAGAAACTAAGACGAAACAGAAGCAAAAGTAAGACGGAAGAAACTAAGATGAAGCAGAAGCAAAAATAAGACAGAAGAAATTAAGTCGAAGCGGAAGCAAAAGTAAGACTGAAGAAACTAAGACGAAGCGGAAGCAAAAGTAAGACGGAAGCAGAAGAAACTAAGACGAAGACCTGATACTACGTCAAACAGTTAATAAGCTTAAGTTAGTTACAAAACTCAACTGAATAACGGTTTCTACAAGAATCAAGAAACAAGAAGAAAGAAGCAGTTATTAAGAAGCAGTTGAAGACAAAGACTATAAATACAAGTCAGAGTCGAAGACTGAAAGAGTTTGTGAATTCAATTAGTGATTTGATATAGTGATCTTAAGCTTTTGAGCTTTAAGTGAAACACTATATTCATTGTGCGAAACACTAGAGCTATCATTATTGTAACAAAGCTTGCAGTATCTTTCTGTAAGAAAGAAGAAAAGTTGAGAGCCTGAAGAGGCTAAGTGAGCGGAAACAATACTTGGAGTAAGAGACCTGAAGAGGCTTTGTGAAAAAGAATACTTGTACACTTGAGAAGATTAGTGAAATCTTAGAAGAGTTATGAGGATTGGACGTAACCCACGGTTTGGGGTGAACCAGGATAAAATCGTTGTGCCCACTCTCTAACTTTGGACTTTTAATTTCTACTATTTATACATGTATATAGTAGTTAATTGCAATACATTGTGATTCTTACTTAATAAACTTTGAAAAAGCAAGTTTTCAAAGAAATATAAAAGGGGATTGTATTCACGAAAAAGGATACACAATTTAACCCTCCTTCTTGTGCATTTTGTATATTGAACATAAAGTCTATACTAACACGTGATTTACTTCAATTGGTATCAGAGCTCGGTGTCCAAGAACCACCGTTACAAAGTGAGGATTAAGATCCATGGTAGAATCACACGTTTATATCGCTAAAGGCGCCTCTATCACTAGACCTCCTGCGTTCAATGGTGAAGATTACCATTATTGGAAAGAAAGGATGCCGCTCTTCATTGAATCTACACATATTGATCTTTGGGAGATTATCGAGAATGGACCATATACATTGATGGATGATGAAGGAAATGCCATTCCACGTACCAGATGGTCAGCTGATCAAAAAGCAAGAGTCCAGTTAAATTCAAAGGCCAAGTTCTTTTTAAGTTATGCCCTAAGCAGAAGTAAATACAATAAAGTTCATGGATGCGACACTACAAAGGAGATATGGGATACACTATCCATCGCACATGAAGGCACCAACCAAGTGAAAGAGTCCAAGATAAGCATTCTTGTACATCAATATGAGCTGTTCAAAATAAAGGAAGATGAGTCTATTGATCAGATGTTTGGACATGCTAAGAAGATACAAACACCCTAATGATAAGAGTGGTTTAGGTTTTATCTAAAATAATACTCAGTACAAACAGATTTTCGACCCACATAGGAAGAAAATTCATTAGTCATCTTATTATCAGTCCATGAATCATTATAAGACTAACCCCAAAGGACCCAAGAAAATCTAGGTACCTAAGAAAAATATAATATGTACTGTAAATCTCCTTCCTTGGAAAAAAACAACTAGCACTAATGGTATTTAGATAGTGGATGCTCGCGACATATGATAGGAAGAAGGTCTATAATCTTAGATCTTCAAAATAAGAAGGGAGGATCGGTAATTTTTGGAGACAACTAGCAAGGAAAAATAATTGGAATCCGTAAAATCGGTAAAGATTCTTTTGCGTCTATTGATAATGTTCTGCTAGTTTGTAGCATCCCGTTACCCATGTTAGGGCTAGAATTGTAAATTGTGAGATTTTGATGAGAAATTAGGAAATTGCATTTCTCATGCATCATATTTGTGACTTGCATATTTTGCACAATTATCTGATTGTACATGCATTCATTGGCATCTTCTGGGTACAATTGAATTGTTAATAATGATTAAATTGTGTTTAGGACATTTCGGGATTATTTATGTGATTTGTGGAATTTTGGTGAATTTTGGGGAAATCTTGATTTTTGGGCCAATTATATAGTGACATGTGGCAAATTGCAATTGGGACAAATGACATTGGTAGGTTGTTGACAAATGGCAAAGTAAAAGGGACAAATGTCTTAAGGAGGAGTAGGACACGTGTGAGCCATGCATGATAGCCATATGAGTTGAATTAGGAGGGGAGAGTTTTGCAAGTGTTAT
>JANVCL010000008.1:19593667-19608395 GCA_026546855.1 Erythroxylum incrassatum | reverse complement strand
AACCATTATGATGTGTTTATATGTTTATGAATTGTGACAAGTTTTGATGCATTCATCATCTATGAACAAGATGAAAAATTCATGAATTGTGTTGTTTATGATTTTGATTACTTGACAAAAAATTTGAGAAAAATGTGTTTTATGATTCAAGAAGCATGTTTATAACAACAAACTTTTTGGAAAGGATTTTGCTTGTTATTTTATTATAAGCATGTTACCCACGAAGCTTTCGAGCTCACCCCCTCTCTTTCCCCATCTCCAGGTATTGAGTAGGAGATCAAGGAAAGTGAATCAAAATCTGGATTTGCATGTTTTGATATGTTTTGGAATCATTGATGTAAACCACGACTTTAGATGTATTTCAAGAAATCATTGAGTTTTACATTTTTGTAATGTGGGTACTGATATTGGTATTGTATTGTGGCATGAGTTGCCATTGAAGTTTTTAAATTCTTATTTATGATGTTAATGAAATGTGGAATTGTGTATGATGATGATGAAGTATGGATTGTATATGGATTATAAAATATAGATTTGTGTATGGGTTTGTAATGTAAATTGGTATATGGATGACTATGATGAATGTTGAGCATGAATGATTGGTTGGTATATGTATATGTATATGTATACATATAAATGAGTTGCTATGGAAATGAAAGAAGGAAATTATGAATGGTTTTGAAGGATGAGAAGTAGCTAAATATGACAAGTCAAATGAGCTAAGATTTAAGAATGGATAAAGATAAGTCGGAATTCAAATGGTTATAAAATAAGGTGAAGTTGAAAAATTGACTTAACTATGGATGAGGTTAAGTTGGAATTAAGCTCACTTAAAGAAGTAATCCAACTTGAGTTAATGATTTGGACTTGAATTGTTGTGATATGCATGTGTATACAAGTGAAATATTGTGGAAAAGAAAATAGGATTTATGAGTGGTTAAGAATGAGATTGCATTAGTTAAGGAAGTGGATTTGGGACAATTGCAAGTTTAACAAGGACAAGATTTATGTTTGACTTCCATGGAAAATCTGGAAAAATTGAGATAGAATTAGCCAAAGTTTCCTTCATGAAAGATGTAGTTCGTCTTTTTAGCTTTCCGACGCTATAAAGTTTGTAATTTTTGGATGTCGGAGTTAAGAGATATGAATGATACAAGTTATGATGTTGCATAGGGTTTGTGTATGATGACAGCTATGGTATATTGATGAGAATTGTAGTTTTGATGATTTGAATGGATTGATATTTGAGAGTTTTGGTGAAATGAACTTGATGTTTGAGTTGTTATGAAGTGTTTAGGCCTTAGAACAAGTGAATTTATGAAGATTATAAGTGTTTATGTTGTTAGGATGGTTGTAGGAAGCATGAAAGAAGGTTTGGAGGGGTTTTGGGAAGCCCCATGTCCGTTTAACGGGCTTAGAGTCCGTTTAACGGACCTTCTTGGGTCAAAAAGCCCTTTCATCGCCCATGTCTGTTAAATGGATATGGAAGTCCGTTTAACGGACTTTCTCGGGTGAAATAATGTAGTTTACCCGATAAACGGACATGCATGTCCGTTTAATGGACATACACGGGAAAGATTGCAAGAATTGACCCTTTTGGAGGTAGAATCAAGTTTTGTGGTCTTCATGAAAGTTTTATCTCTTGAAGTCTATTTTCTAATGGTTCAAAAACGAAAGCAATCCTACTTCTATATTGAAAGTTATGGCGATCGCGCCAAGAGAGGTTCAAATCGTTTTGAGGTATAAACATGGTCTATTCTTTTGATCATAACTCTCTCATCCGACCTCGAAATGAGGTGATTCTTAAAGCAATAGATTTATAAGACATGTATCTATCTCTCCATAAAAATTTGTAGCATTTGGAGTTGATTTGAGAAAGCTTGCACGAAAATAAGTGAGGGATCGGTTAGGAGAGCATGATTAGGGTTTGAGTAGATTTGAGCTTTTTAAGCATATCTTGAGCTTTAAAGCTTCGATTGAGATGATTCTTTCTTTAAAGTGAACTAGAGACCTAGACCTACGATTTCTATGAAGAAGTCAAATTGAAATTATGATTTGAAGATTTCCAAATTCTGTTAACAAGTAGGAGAATTGAGTTCAAGCATGGTGACTGATTTGTATGGGCATGCCATTGAACAATTTGTGAGTGAATTTTGGGATATTATGAAAAAAATCATGATGGCTAATGAGGGTTTAATGTAGAACCCTTCAAGTTAATATGCATGCTCACGTTTCATAAGTTTCGCAAGAGGTTGGACTTCGGAATCAAGCGGGGTCCAACAGCTGTATGAGGTTCAAGAGTTAGGTTCCGGAATCGGGTCCCAACACAAACATGCTAATGAAATCTCTTCATTACTCATTCAATCATATTGGATCATCAAAATGTTATGTAACCAACCACTTACATTAATTTATAAGCTAGTTTAATTCACTTTATGACCTTTTAAATTACAACCCAAATCATAAAACTTAATCTCGTACATAAAATAAATATACATAATATATAAACTTAAAAAGAGTATTTGAAGCTTGTTTGAAAAGTTACTTGGATTTTTTATGTGGGGATAAATACCTTATCATAAATAGTTTTGGTTAGACAACTAGGTCACTATCTCAAATGGCTACTAGCATTGTTCTTTGACTTCGACCTTTTTATTATACAAAGCTTACAAAAATAAATTTATTATGCTTAGTTATTCACATATTACGTTGTCTCTTTTTTATCTTTTTCTAAAATTAAAAGTTCTTAAAAGAAGTCATAATTACCTATGCATGTACATATTAACAAATATTATCATAATGTTCATCAGATCTTCATTTTCCAAATTAATAAGGCAAATCAAATTCACATAAACACTCATAACTAGTTATTAAGCAATCTAATTCACCAAAGCAATCAAATTCATAATGCTCAAAGAACAAAAATATCCAAAAATTACCTCCTATTAAGAAAATAATGACAAAATTGATAAACCTGAGTGTACTCTTATAAATCTATAATATCTCCCCTGTACTTAAAAAAAACAGTGTCCTATATTTTTCTATCATGCAAGACAAAAATAAAAATGAGAAGGGGCTAAGGATATAAAGGACTTAAGCTTCTATGGATTTTAAGTCATTTGGTCAAGTCAAAATGTGAGTCCATTCTAATGATACACCATTGCAGTGCTAAATGTACTATAAAAATAACTTAGGCAAAAAGTAAGTCAAAATGAAGTGAAAATATCAAAAGTATGTAAAAATGATTAAGAATATTTATATAAGCAAAAAAAGTATGAGATATAAAAAAATATATCAATGGTCCTAAGGAAATGGTGGCATTGGAGGTGGCACGTAGAGAACTTTTTCCCACTGGTCCTCTAAGTTCTCAAACTAAATCTTCCTCATGATGCTTCTTATAAAGGACTTCATCATCATTATCCTCGTGTCATCATCGATAACAGTGGCCTCCTCTCTAGCTAGGTGGTAGTATCTTTTGATTCTATAATATATGCATCTTCAGCATCCTCCTCAACAACTAGTGCCTCAGGATTATTGTACCTTCTAAGCTTTCTTTCCTACCTCATGAATTGTTTCCCTAGGAAACAAAAGCTTTCTTTTACCTCTTTTTTATTACAAAAAAAATCTGACTTTTAAAGAGCTACACCACTTTAAACATGAGTATGAGTAATCGATTATGTACTTTATAAATTTCTCTAAAAATAACAAGGCCAATATGGGTACATACATGGCATTGTATATGACAGCATATTCTTTATCCAATCGATAACATAGGGTGTGTAAAGTTTTCTGAAGAAATAAAAGGAACTATATCTATAAATGACCCTTAATATAGGAATATATGCATTGTCGTGTTATGTGATTCTTCTCTAAATCTTTCAAAGTTGCTACATTTTGTTCCAATAGTTCTCCAAATGTGCTTTTCTTCCTTGTTTGACCCAAAATGACAAAACTTTGCAAATTAAGTATCAAATCGTTCAAAAATCATTCAAAGAACAAGAAATACACATAAATCATATAGGTTAGATTCAAATATATCAGAGGAACTTATATACCAAGTTAATGCATTCTTAGGAATTTTTATTAAAAAATTTTAATTAATCAACTTAAAGGTATGAGTTATATGTCTTGAGAATGTCTTGAGAAAGAATATGAAAGTAACCCAAAAAATTATACCATTCCAAAAATATAAGGTTAATAATTGAATCAGGCTAAATCAAGAATAAAAAGTTTATAAGGGGTTCTACATCTAGATCTTGTTTATCAAATGATTATTTCTTTTTGTTCTCATTGATTTCGTTTGTTAATTTTATATTACTAATTTTAGTTTGTTAATCATTCTTTTTGAATCAATTATTAGTTTTGTTTGGTTAGGTATCGGTTTGAAGTAAACTCAATTATACTCTCTTCTCAGATAAGGAATAAGGGCTAGAAACGGGGTAAAGGAATTGGTCAACTCATCAAGCTCATGAACATTGCAGGTTCGAATCCTATCCCCGCCTAATCACTTGAGGTTGTAGTCAACCTAAAGATCCAAGATTCCGTAAGTAAACTAGATACATCCTCAAGTCAACAAGTTAGGATCTCATACTAGAATAAAAAAACAATTGGTACTAGTACTTATATTCCTTATAGGATTGACACTTATATTTATTAAGATAAACTAAAAGAACAATATACACACTTACTTAGTAGTATTTACCATAGTTTGAAAAGTATACAATCAAATTTTCGGTATCATTTTAGGAAATAAGATTGTAGAAACTAAGGCTTGGCAATTAGACCCAGGCCTGGCCTGGCCCAACCTGAAGTCAACGAGCTAGGCTTGCATTGGTCATATCTTAGCTCGAGCCTCAGGCTAGGTTTTCTAGGAAAGCCCGAGGCCTATTATTTTAAAATAAAAAAACGGCCCAATCCATTGCCATACCTAGTAGAAACACTTTATTTTTATCAATCTAATCAAAATTTCTTTTTTATATTCATTTATTTATAATTTTCTTTCTTAATCTTGTGTTTATTTGTTGAATTTTAGGGTTTTAAGCACTTATATCTACCAAACCCAATGACAGGATAAGAAGGACAACGTACTACAGGATATTATGTTAAAACATCACTTATGTTGACAAAGCCTAGCATGACTGGGCCAAGAGTGGAGGCCAATAATTTTGAGATCAACCTTAACATGACTCAGATGGTTCAACAATATATATAGTTTGATGGTTTGTTAGATAATGATCATAATGCACAAGTCATTAACTTTAGGAGATTTATGACATTTTTTTAGATTAATGGAGCTTCAAAGGATGACATTCAATTAAGGTTATTTTGTTTTACATAGAGAGACAGAGATAAATCATGGTTAAAGTCATTTTCATGTGGATTTACTAGTTTCATTGAAAGACTTTTAACTAAATATTTTCTTTTAACAAGAATCCAAAACCCATAAATGAAATCTTTTCCTTTTAACAATTAGAGAGTGAGATGTTGTATGATACTTAGAGAGATGGAATAAGTTATTAAAATTCTATCCACATTATAGGCTTGATTTGGAATTATAGATGTAAACATTTTGTAGTAAGTTAAGTTATCCATCTAAGCAGTTAATTGATGCTTCTTTGGGTAGAATCACCTACTTTAAAACTCATAAAGGATTGTAAGAGTTAAGTGAAAATTAGATATGAATAATTACTAGTAAGCGGATATAAGAATAAAGTTTAGATCAAAACGTATATATAATGTTGATGTAGTGACAACATTAAAGGCAAAATTGGAAGCTTTAAGTAAGAAGATTGACGCTGTGAGTTGGGTTGTTCAACTAATAGAAGTGATGCATTGTGATATTTGTGGTGGTGAACATCCCAATCATCAATATCAAGCACTTTACAACATGGGAAAATCGACAAAACCAATTAATTTTATAAGGAACTAACCTCAAATTAACACCTATGGTTACACTTATAATCATGAGTAAAGAAACTATCATAAATTCTCATGGAATAATTAAGGATAGCAAATACAAAAACTTCCACATTAATTTAACAACAATAGCAGTAATAAAAGAAGTCAAGCTCATATAAAAATTGATTATTACATTTGAGGTTCACTTATATAACATTGAAGCATCTTTTATTATAAGGTAGAAAGGAAATTTGTCTAGCAACACAGTGCCAAACTCGAAAGAATAAGTGAATGTCGTGACTTTAAAGAATGAAAAAGAGCTAAAAATTAAAGAAAAAAGAGAAATGGAAGAAGGAAAATGATGTCATGCAAGAAAAGAAAGATGGAGAGGAGAAGCTAAAGAAGAAAGTAGTTAGAGAATACCAACCAAAAATTCCATACCTGAACAACCTTGATAAAGATAGAAATGAAGATAAATTTGGTAAGTTTTTTAGAAAATTTTAAAAAATTACATTTTAACATTCCTTTTATTGGAGCTTTTTATAGGTTCAAAAATATGTCAAGTATTTAAAGGATCTCCCTTATAGCAAAAAAGAGGCTTAAGGAGTTGTTGACAATTACTTTAAGTGAGGAGTGCTCTATCAGCTTACAAAATAAGCTACCCTAAAAATAAAAGATCCATAAAGTTTTACTATTTCTTATATTATGTATAATTTTTCAATTGAAATAGCATTATCAAAATCAAGAGCTAGTATTAATTTTATGTCATATAACATATTAAGAAGCTAGGGTTAGGTAAACATAAACCAACAAAGACAAGCATCTGTTTAGTGGATATGCCAGTTTAATATCATATAGGTACCACACAAGATGTTTTGGTTAAGGTTGACAAATTCTTCTCTATTTATGTTATGATTGTAGATATGATGGATGATGTAAAGGTTCCCTTGATCTTTTGACGACCTTTCTTAACTATTGCTAAAGTTACGATATATTTGTATGGTGGAAAATTAATTTTAAATGAAGGAGATGAGCAAGTAGGTTTTAAGATATATGAAACTATAAGGCATACATTTAAGAAAGATGGTTCTTTTTTCTTTATAGATATGATTGATGCCAAAATTTCTTATATTATGTAGGGAATAATCACAAAGGATCTGTAGGAGATTTGTATCATGCAAAAAGAAGAGGAGATGCATAACCCTATTCTATAAGAGCAAGTGGCATATTTGGAGGCTAATGAACATATGATTTGGAATTAAGTATAAAGTACAGCTAAATGATTCATAAAGAGACATTTTTGGGAAGGCAACCAAATAATTTAGGCGTTTTGTTTCAATTTAGTAGTTATAGGAATTTTCAGTAATAATTTTTGGTATATTTTTGTATAACGATGATTTTTTACATTTTTAAAGTTAAAACAGTTTAAAGTCATGGATTCAAAGGTGTTTTAATGTTCTTTCACTAATAAGATCATGATAGCTATCATCAATATGTACTTTTCAAACTGAAGTCATAAAGCCTTTTGTTGTCAAGGGAGTACTAGTTATCATAATTTTCTTCCTTTCCATTATTTTTCTATTTTTTCATTGTTTTTGTAATTGTTTACATTGAGGGTAATGTAAAACTCAAGTGTGGTGGTGGAAATAATTTTTAATAATTAGTTTAATAGTGAATAATTTTGAGTAAATTTTTAACTTTGGAAAAACTTTGATTGAGACAATTTATTATAAGTTTGGTTATTTTATTTTATTTACATAGTCATAGTCATAATCATTAATTATTCAGTTAAATTTAATTTGCTTCATCGTTTTCAAAAATGGATACTTAATTTTTATTGTTATACTTTTTATATAATTTAGACACGCTATTAACTCATAAATGAATTATTTTTAACCCTTTTCAGTATCCCATAAAAAATGTGTGAATAAGTGAACATAATATAAATTCAATCCATTGAGTCTAAACAAGTGAAAAGGTTGAAGTTAAACAGTGATATTAGTAGCTAAACTTTAATAACTTCTTTTAGACTTTTTCAATTATTTGCATGGATTTATTTGTCTTATTAAAGTTGTTAGTTTAGGTGGTACATTTTATATAATTTTCAAAATAAATTATTTTAGTAAGTTCACATAGGTCTTGTTTTAAGCAAGCAAAGATAATTCTTTAAGAAATTTTTAAGTTTGTCAAGAGAGCTCAAACCAAAATGAACTCTCTATTACATCAATTAGGAGTGATTATGGCAAAGACTTTAAGAATAAAAGTTTTGAAATCTTTTGTGAAGATAATTTCTCTACTTCTAAGACCTCTCAACAAAATGAACTTTTTGAGAGAAAAAAAGTGCATTATAAGACATAAATACAATAATGATAAATGAATATGTCCTCCTAAAGTACTTTTGGGTAGAAGCTATCGCAATCCCATGCCACATTTTCAATAGGGTCTATATAAGACCAACTATCGATAAAATACCTTATAAGTATCATTTCATTAGAAATCATATGCCAAATAGGGGCAATGAGCTAGAATTTGTTGAAATCTTGCACTAATTAGCTTATATTTTCGCTAGACTATTAATTTATGAAAGATTTTGCATAATTAAATGGTAATTGCACATAATTGATGCATATTTTCTATGAATGATTGATGATTATATAATTTTTATATGCATGTTTAATCTTTTGAAAGTCATTTGACTCAATTTTAGTGCTGTTTAAGTTCAATTCGGAGTTTTTTTGTTGAAGTTTTCTTATATGTGTAGTACACCTTGCCTAATATATGGGTTAGCATCGTTAACCAAATATACGTCAAAAAGTTTTACAATGCATGGAAACCATCAGCAAGCCCTTCAATTAGATATTGGCAAGTCGATGCTCAACCATTGGTTAACAGGAGAAATATGTTCAACTAGCTACATGTTTTATATTTTAAACCTATGTTTCCGTCTCTTCTAACATTCATCATTCATCACTCAATTTTTTTTAAAAAATCTTCTCCAAAATCCTTAATTTCTTATAGTAATTTTTTAGTTTCCAAAAGTAGCTTATCAGTTTGCATTTCGTTTTCTTGAATAAAATCCTCTTTCCTCACTGATTTTCATCGCCTTTTTGGAGCTCTTTCTTCCTTGTTCTCTAGTGAGCCTCGAGTGACTGATCCTACTAGGCTCCTAAGACTAACTTTATATGAATACCCAACCTCAAAGTAATCATTTTTAATGTAGGTAAATCCCAATGCCTCCTATTTTGGGGGTTTAAATAAATTTACGTTTTTCTTGAAATAATTGGTTAGTTGATGTTTTGATTCCATGATTTATATGTTTTTGTGTTTTTAATTCATAAACAATAAGTATTCTAGAGTTTTAGATATAGGAATTTTCTATTTTTTAATCCTTTTCTTATAATTGATACTTGTTTGATTCAATTGGGAGTTTTCTAAGGTTTGTAAACTCTCAATTAACGGTGATCTTTAATGTTACTTGAATTTAAAATTTGGGCATTTTTACATGTTAAAATTTGGGAAATTTTGAAATTATTGAGAATTATGAACTGTTTTATGAAATTAATGATTTGTTAATGCAATTAGGAGCTTAATTGAATTTTTACGACAATCAATTTTGCTAAATATTGTCAAATGATGTTAGAAGTGAAAATTTTTAGTATAGGCATAATGTCAAAATGAAGATTTCAAATTGAATATATATATTTAGCTACAAAATTATGAATTCAAAGGTTAAATTTATCTTTTGCATGATTAAGTGTACTTGATTTTGGTCTATTACGTATTAATGTAATCAATTTTAACTTTTTATTCAAATGTATATAGCTCGTGACATTTTTGAACATTTATGAATAAATTGAAAATTTAAACACTTTTTAATTTGATTGTAGTTTGGAGTTATTGTGGTTTTTATTTTATTTTATTTTATTTTATTGGAGTGTTGTATTTTTTTATGTTCCTACTCCCCCTGTCTTTCGCTTCCTCCTTTACCTCCTCCTACCTTCCATTAGAGATGATCCTTACTTTAACATTGAGTTACCTTAGATTTGGGATTACAAGTCTATATCCCTTCATTTCAAAAGGGTTATTATCTTAAAGAATAAAATAGACAAAATCTGCCTACAAGAAAATTATAGACATGTCTCTGGTGGACATTTATAAGCTGTATATTATAATCAGTCAACGATAAGAGACAAAAGCTCCAGACTACTTTATGGAGGGCTATAATTGACTACCGATGACAGGCCATAACCACCTAACACTCAGAATAGGTCGGCCATGGAATTCGAAAAGAAGCTAAAGAGAAGAGAGCAAATAGGGTAGAGGTAGAGCGCATACCTTTTGCATATGAGAAAGGCAGCACTAGGACAAAAGGCATGGACCGATGTCCTCCAATGAGTTAAGGTCGGCGGAAAGTTTTGAGGGTGAAATTGCTTTTTTTTTTTCAAGAGAAAAATCCCTGAGATTTTCGTTTTTTCTGTCATTATCATATTATAAAAAAGTTACATCTAATTTAATGTAATCTAAAATCAGGAATGGTTCAAAACGACATGTCTTATAGGAGTTGACACCTTTTAACATTTTTATAATATTAAATCTTTTCCGTTCAAACTTATTTCGTGTGGTTAAAGTTAAAACAAGAAGACAAAAAGCATTTCATAAATGAATTCCGCAGTCAAAAGTAAATAGGAATCTTTTTCATTAGTGAAGGTGTAGAAAAATAAGCACGTCAAAGGAGTCAAAATCGAACTTGGTAAAATTCAAAGTATAAGCGAATCAATTGAAGGAGACTTTTTTTGTTTCTGATTAGTAAAAATAGCGGCGGTAATAAAATTGAGACGTCCATTTTTCAATAACATTAGAGTTAGACTGCGACTTCAGAGTTCCAGGAAAGGCAATGACACGTGGCACGAGATGTGACTGCCGACAGTCGTTGTCATTCGTTTTCCTTTAATTTTTTTTACTTGCTGCTGGATCTTGCTGTTTTCCATTTCTTTGTTGATTTTCTTTTTTTCTTTTTTAATAATCGTTCGTGCGACAAACACATTTTTGTAAATAAAAAAAGACCTTATTGTTAGTTTATGCTCTTTGTAAATAGATTAGTAGAACCGTTGATAAAAGATAAGGATGTTGTATATGAATCGTGTATTTATTCTTATTTTTTATTTTTTATTTTTTTATTCTCTTCTAATCGGTCTCTATTTTTTTCTAGTTCTTTCTTTTATTTTGTCTATATTTTTATGTTTATATTTTTTATTTATACATTTATATTCATTTCTATATATATATATCTATTATTATTATTATTATTTATCTAAAAAAATATATCTAAAAACATTAAAAAATATATATGGAATATACATATCAATATTCGTGGGTTATACCTTTTATTACACTTCCAATCCCTATATTTAAAATGAAGAAAAATTTTCAATTAGAAAGGCTGCTCTTAAGGGGCCAAACGAATTCCTAATTAGATTTCATTTTTCAAGAAAGATGAGTTTTTGACCCATTTGCCTATAATTATAAAAAGTCATTTATTAAACTTAAACTTATCAAACCCACTTCTATTGATGTATTCTTTCAACCCAATCCTTATTTTTCAAGTTTCTAATCTTTATCCTTTTTGAATCGAAATATCTAAATTTTTCCTTGACATGGTACATCTCATGGGATAACTATGTATTGCAAATGAAATTATAATTACAAGATTTGTATTATATTATCAAAAAATTGTTTATAGTTATTGTTCTATTAAAACTAGATATTAATAGAACGTAAAAAAGCTAGCATATGTTATGTTTTTCCTTATGAAGAAAGTAGTTAATCTCATAGGCTAAAGTATGGAGATACTTAAACAAACGTGTAGATATTTATTAGAAAAAAAGTTCACTAAATAGATTCGATATGAGAAATTTATTTAGAACATTAGTTGTATTTCTATAGAATTCTTATTATCATGATTATATAAGTAATCTTTTCACTTAATGTCATTAAACTTATCTTGTATATAAATTGTTATGTTTTGATACTACTTATAACTTATTTAATCATGAATTGTTCAATTGGTAGTTATTAGATATAGCATAAGTTATATAGATGTAGTTGTGTGATCAAGATAAATTTTATCACCTTAAGTAATTACAGAGAATGTTCCGTTATTTTCGATTGATACTGATTCCGAAAATCATTGGCCAAGGTAAAATAATGTTTTGTAAATAGTTTACAGATATTATTAATTGAATCAATAACTAATGATATTTTATGTCTAATTGAAACATTGCATGATGAAATGATTGAATTACACATAAAAATTATACACGAAAAGTTTAGTCAAAACTACTTTGACATTTTTAAATATTTTGGTGGCCATGATGCGTTACTAGACGTAAATCTTAATCTATAATTATAAATTATTTAATAATATAATTAAAGATAAATTAAAATGAACTTTAATTTATCTAATTCTAATTCTAACTCTAATTATGAAGGGAAATTTAAATTTTCACTCTCCACCATAAACTTCTGATATTGTAAAACATGTGTATAATTTCAGCTTAAGAACTATACGCGAAGCTTAAATCACTCACATGAACAGGTTAATTTCTTGTTATACAGAATGTTGAAGCTTTATTATAATATGAAATACACATAGATAAAGGATTATTGTAGTCTTCCATAATGTTTCTAGGTCCTACCTTCCAAGTGGGAGAAGAATGATGGGATTAGCTGGAGGAAAGGAGAAAGCTTAACAAGAACATGAGTTAAAAATCATGGGGCTTTAGAAGAGAACAAACAAAGAATTCTTATGACAAAGGAGCAGTAGTACGTACTGGAGAGCAACAAAGTCTTTGTTGAAGTGGGCAGTCTTTCTTTCAATAATTAGCAAAAGAATCTTACTGTAACAAAAGTTAGAGACAAGCAAATAAATCACGATACCAACAAAGCTATGTTAGAAAACAAAAACATGGAAAAAGGGAAAGAATTGATGTTTCACGAAGTTCTTTTCAAGATTCTAAATACTTTGGGGTCATGGCTGATTTTAAGCTTTTTGTTCCTCTTTGATTGGATAAACGCCCACTGTTCTGGTGCCCCTCAAAACACAGCTAATACAAGTGAACAAAAAGGAGTATGTCCCTGCTTAAACCTGAACAAAAAGGAGTATGTCATTATATCATTAAGATGTTGTTTGTTACTATAAACGTAAACAATTCTGATGTAAAATCACCCCATTGTATTAAATCTTCAAACTTAGGTTACATGTATTTTACGTAGTTGAAAAAGAGATGTTCGCCTGTATCTTTAAATCACAAATTTGATAATAATGATTGCTGTTATCGCGTACTGAGTTCAAACATTCTACAATATGTGGGGACGAACCATTGAAACTAACCGGTACAAAAGAATACTTCAGAAAAACTGAGACTTGATATTGGAGCTAGCCTGGCCTTGTTGCTTTAGCTTTTTGTGTTATTTCCTTTCTATCCCTGGGGAGAAGACTAGAGAAATTCTTGATATTGTCTTCCAATAATTTTGAGCAACTTGGTTTCGATCCACCTTGCAACTCTTCTCCTGCTGCTGGTGATTTTTCTGTTTTTCCTCTAGGTGATCTTCTACGACTGGAGAACAACATGTCTAAACTATCATTAAGATGAAGCTTATGCAAAAATAAACATGTCTAAACTATCATTTACCTGCATTAATATGCATTGCACATGAATATAATAAAATCTCTTGTAAGTTTCCAACCCCAAAAAGGAAAAGGTAAGTCCATGTAAAAACTCCATACAACTAATTAATGACTCAACCATCATCCTGATCATGATTGAATAATAAATGGGGCTGCCACGTAAGTCGTTGCTAATCTTCAGCCAAAATGTGTATATAATTTAGCCCTATTTCCTCCAACCACATATCCCAAGAGGATAGGATAGAGATGATAATATACATGGCAAGAATTTGCAATAGTATGCATTTGATAATAATGTTGACGAATGACTTGATTGATCGTGGGCGAATTCAATAGATTAATTGAAAAAGGGTTCTCCAATGGAATTGACCATTTTATATATACATTAAAAAAGAAAAACAATGGAGACAGCTCATTGAAAAGGATACCCCTGTGCAATGCCAGTAAGTGGCAGTGACTTGAGAGTCGAGAAGTATCCTCATAAAGTCTTCATCTCAATAATTCACTACAATCTTTCGTCTCCGGAAATTATTATATATAAGCTTTAATTTGGTTTCCCTCATATTCTTCCCACGGCTCCATTTCTAGTCGTATGCGGTTATGTTATGTACTCGAGCCATTGCGCTTTCAGCCCCTTCATAGAATCCAAAGGTGGATTAGATAGCTATATGGGATATGCATGGTATAGTTTCATTGTCGCCTCTCTTTCCTTTACTTTTACCAAAACCAAATTAAACAAGGATTCAAAACTGCAACTCTGTCCACATCGCTTTAAGCTAATGCCCATTATGTCTGCCTTAATGTTCATATATATAACCTCTTGGTCGAGATTTAATATACATTTCATCAACCAATACCAACCAAAATAACTAGTGAGGGTAAGTTTTGTAAATTTATGTTGATCGGATACTTCAACCAAAAAAAATTAATTTGAGCCCACAAACAAGTAGAGATAGAATAAAAGGGGGTCAAAATGTTTAGGTCCTCACAGATGTAATCATAATTAAGATATTTTCGTGGTTGGGACTGATGATAAGCGACCGGTGAAGGTCTTGCATTTATACCAAAACCCTTAACTTGAGGCCAACCCACGTGGATCGACTATCGTAAGTTTCATATTGAACTGGAATTGACGTCAGACAT
>JANVCL010000008.1:19578997-19591900 GCA_026546855.1 Erythroxylum incrassatum | reverse complement strand
GATCATCTCATCATGATTTAAAAACCTAAAAATTTAACAAATTAACTCATAATCATGCTATATATTCTCATATTAGCCTAAATGAGTGGTGCAACACCTAATATTAAGTATATGTAAAATTTCAATTTAGCAACTAATATTATATTTCACCACCAAATCAAAAACAGAAACTTGAGCTCTGAAATTCCATTTCCATAAATTTCTTAAATTCAATCGCCTCCACAAACAAATGAAGACGATTAAACAAAATCACCATCACAATGTCACCGATAATAGTATATTTCACCACCAAATTAAAAACAGAAACCCGAGTTTTGAAATTCCATGTCTATAAACCTCTCAAATTCAATCTCCTCCATAAACAAACGGAGATGATTAAACAAAACCACCATCAAAATATCACCAGTAAAAAACACAAAACACAAATCACCACCCCAATTGCATAATGATGCAAAAAAGAAACAAAAACCCATACAATCAAAGTAGTACACAAAACCTAAATAAACAATGTCACCATAAAACCACTTACCTTAATCGATGATTAGACAAAGACGACGAACACTATTGGGTGATGTAAGAAGACAATAAAAAACCATTGAATAGGATGACAACGAGGACAAAAACAACAGATACAGGGCCACTAAAAGCCATCGAAAAATGAAAGAATCGAAAACTTTATTCTTGGAGGAGAAAATGAAAGAAATAAAAACCTATAGAAGAGTACCGAGGGCTTCGGGTGTTAGGTTTTTATAATTATCAAACGATGTTGTTTTATAATAAATTTAAGAACACTGTTGACATCGTTTGAATTTACCGACAGAAAATGAATCCGTCAGTAAATGTCGTTGCTGATTTATCCTAACAAACCTTACCACTAAATGATGTCGTTTACGCTTTATTAAAAAACGTTGTAGTCAAAACAAACGATGACGTTTAACTTTCAATTTTGCCGACGAAATTCATTTCTGTTGATAAACAACGACGCTTATTTTGCTTCCCATCATTCGTGCCTCTTTTACTGACGGTGACTCCTATTCCATCGCTATATTTCATCGCAAAAATTATTGGGATAATTTCCCTCTAGCTTTACAGATGGATATTTTGTCCGTCGCAAATTACCATTTCGTACGACAACTTTATCGATGGAATTTGATTTTTCCTAGCTAGTTTTCTATGGTATTATTTCCATCAGTAATGATCCGTCGGCAATTGGTAATTTTCCTGTAGTGTGGGAGAAGAGTCGACAGATATGACCTGAAAATAAAAAGACTGTAATACAACAATGCAACAGTTAAAGTGATAATGAACCAGAAAAGAACTAGGAGTTGGAGAGAAGGGGACAAGTATAAGAAATAGCTCAAAAAGAGAGTTTGGTATGTACAGATAAGTTAAAAGAATTATAAGCCATGTAATTAAGTTCAATTAAGGTTACTGAGGGTAAATTTGAAATTAGAGTTCAATGATATTAATTAGGATTTATAATTTGATTATATTTATATGAGAAATTGCATGTTTTATTTATATGATTGATATTTTTTATGCATATTGAATTGTATATTTAAAGGTATAACATTTTACATGTAACACGTGTTTGATGAAACCATCAAATTAAGCTCCTTATTAAATATTAAGTACATATTAAGAACATGATTGTTGTTTTATATTAATCAAGTATAAAATTAGAATTCAGTTTATTCTAAGACTTGTTGAGTACCTAAAAGACCCTTTGACTTAAAGTTATTTTTATCTTAAATTAATGAGACTTAACTAAATTTATATGATTTGGATGAGTGACTCATAATCATATAAATTTATAGGCAAGGTTAGGAATAATATATGAGATATATTTTGAAGATTTATCACCTAATAGATCTAGAATTCGTATTAGATGTGATTGATAAAGTATCATTAACTAATTTAAATTTAATTAGCTTGTTAAATAATTCAAGATTAACTAAATTTAAAAGAGATCCTAGCTTACTAGAGAGATTAAAATTTTTATAATGGTAGTGGCATCTATTATTTCGAATAAAATAATGGAAGTAACTAAATATATCAAACTTATTTGGTTGTTATAACATATAACATATTCTTTTCTTTTCTTACTTTTTTTATTTTTTTAGTAGAAAATTACCTTTGTTTAAACTAAGTTTTAATGAAATAAATCTCATTGGTATAAGATAGGTTTAATAAGAGTTCAAAAAGTTAAAAAGGAAAGTTGTTTATCCATTATGCAATATAATTACTAATCTTTGTTAAGGATTTTGATAACAAAGTTTAAGAGATATATCATATCATAGAGACGACAAAATACAATGACATTTTAAAATTTACTAATGCATAAACTTTTAAGGCAATATGTAAGAAAGATGCCAACATCATGATAGCACAAAGCAAATGGTTGCAAAAAATAGAGCTAAAAGATATAATATCTTGAGGTAATTGTTTCACTAAACTCAGTTTACTAAAATCACAAACGTGGACTACAATTGAAAGGCATTTGTTATAGCATGATTATAGTTTTCATTATAAGAAGATACTTTGATGACTTTTCTTGTCAATGCAAGATATGATAGAGATCATATATATTTTGAATTCATGTTTTTGCATATCTGATAATGAGTTTGGATTCATCATTACTAAAATGTTCAAGATATGATAAGAAATAAATTGTTGAGTAAAAGTAGTTGATCTAAATTTGCATGAATAGTTTTTATGTGTCATATCAAAGAAGACTTATTTTTAAAAAAGTGGTAAGAATAAAGGTTAGATAATCGAGACCATCGTTTTATTCTACATTAGTTAAATCAATATAATGAGAACTATAAATTTCCATACAAGGATATATGTATTTATTGATTATGAATCATATGAAACTTATAAAACTTGCTAGGTTGAAGGAGGACCAAATCATATTATATATATATGATGTATTAAATGTAATAATAATTCATGAAAGGATGAATACTTGTACCTCTTCAAATTTACTAATGACTTTATATAACAAAATCATATGTACTACATGGAATATTAATTTAAAATTTGAAAAGTTTGATGTACTTAAATCTAAGTGTTACAAATTGAGAATATTGAAGCACATCAAAGAGATTGATATGATAAGTTTAAAATTTTATTGGTTATCTTAACAAATGAGATTCTCTTGTTAATATCTCCACAGCAAAATTCTATAATCATATGGTCTTATGTAAGGAGAAATATAGAATATGGGATATTGTATGATTAAATAGTGATTTCTTCTATACCTATTCCTAGTATAATAACTTGTCTTTGATAATTTCAATTGCATCAATAAAAAGAAGCCATATTAGATATAGAGTGGTAATGCTTTAAACTATTCAGAGTTAATGATTTTGGGACGTGATGCTTAGTTAAAGCACATATTATCGGGGGTCATATATTTAGAGGTCCTTTATAGTTTAAAAGCTTTAGAAATTTCATTTAATCTTTAAAATTATAAAAAAACTGCTTTTTCTTCAATTTGTAAAATAAGCTCCTAAACTTCAATTTAACAAATAACTATAAAAATAGATAACATATGAACCAATTAAATACTACTTACATAATGACCTAACCTAGCTTTTAAAATCGAACCAAACTAGTTAAACCATACAAAAACTAATAATTTATTATAATTATCAACTTAAATTAATAGTTTAATATAATTATTTTAAAGTATTATAATTATCTTAAATTATTAATTTAATTTGAGTTTAATGATTCATGTCAGATTTAAGAGCTGAATTGGGTTACTATATTAGTGACATTTAATTAATCTATGTATGATATTTATATCGTATGTGTTTTATTGTTATTTTTTAACTAAAGTCTAAAAGAAGAGTTTATTTCCATAAAATTGAAAATCATCAATATTTTTGAAAATTTTGAAGATTAGAAAGTTTTCAAAATTTTCTTAAACTCCTAGAGAGTTCTTCGTCTTTTATCCTGTTATCTAATAAGTTTTAAACTAAATTGAATAATAGGAAGTTATAATAAATCTAAAAGGTAATATATCATCATATAAATTATACTAAATAAAATTTCAATGCATTCTTATAGGAGAATGATTCTCAAGATAAGAAGAGAGAGTAAGATAAAGTTTGAAAATGTTTAAATCTCATATTAGTACATCTAAATAGAACTAGTGCCTTTGTTAATACATTTGATGTGTAGTCAAACGATTATAAAATTATCAATTTAACCTCTCACTGCCCAAACTTTCCTCTGATCACTCACTACCAAATTTACTGACCTACCCTCATAACTTTCCAGTTTTGGAAAGTTCCTGAAGAAATTTGGAAATGCTCCAAGCAAACCTAGATGCCCTTGTGTCTGGGAACATGGAGACGAAGGAGGGTGAGATAGCCAAAGGTGGGAACTTTATAGTGAAGAACATTGGATTTGTGAGGAGTGATGGAACCATGGAGTTTTCTAAAAAGGATTTCCTAGATCTGCAGAGCTCAGGGAAATCCACAGGAACTAAGAGTCTGATTTAAAAATACGTATCCCATGGTGATGGGAGTTAGACACAAAGTGAGGGAGGGGATCTAGTCTCCCCTAAGTTCTCTTAAAAGTCAAAGGTAGCAGCTTTAATGATTAAGAACAAGCTAACCCACTTCAAGGATGTGATGGATGATAGGGCCTTATCTCCACCAAAGGAAATGCTAAAAGCAGGAGCAACAATTTGGACTTCAACACTGGTGGGATACTTTTGGAGTAAGTGACCTTCATACCCCTAAGCATAAAAATGGCTCCAAAAAAATGGGGCAAGAAAAGACTAGAAAGGACTATGTTAATGGAGAAGGGCACATTCATCTTCCAATTTTCTAGCGAAAGCAACCTCAATGAGACATTAGAATTAGGACTATGACATATAGGAGGTTAGGTAATGTTTTTAAAAAAATATAGGCTTAGAATGTGCTTGGATAGGAGCAACATTGAGTCAATTCCCATTTAGGTCATTTTTCACAATGTACCACTTTAGTTTTGGACATTGAAAGGGTTACACTTCCTAGTTAGTTCGGTAAGAAAGCCCCTTTCAATGGATACTAAAATAGCTAGAATGGAACGAATTTGCTATGATAATATTTATGTGGAGATGGAGAAGGATAATGAGTTGTTTGAGACGCTATCAGTGATGATGTTAGGTGAGGAGGGGGAACTAGTCAAGGAAGTGATCTAACTTAGCTAACCTTGGAAGCCACAGACAAGTCACAAAGTATGGCGGCCTACAGGGAAAAGGTTTATAATGGGTAACTATAATAGGATTATGGGAGTGGAGGAAACCACAAATGAAGGAGTACCAGAGATGGAAACAAATAATCAACTTTAAAATGTGGTTGAGGATTTAATGGGGGGAAAGAAAATGAATTTGAACATAACAAAGGAGCAACACATTACATAGATTACATAGGAGAGGAATCAAAATACTAAAGTGTAAACTAATAAAGATACTTCTGATTTTTTTAGGGTATGGAGAAGATTTGGAAAAGGGACCTAACATTGGGAATTTTGAGTTGGTTATTAGAAAGAGAAAGGCAGTTAAAATCAAAGGAAAGAACAGGTTAAGGGAGTTTTAAACTCCCACCTGAGTTATGAACTTATTTTGGAACATAAGAGGGCTTAATGACTCTTAAACAACAAGCATTTAGGGACATATGTTTGAAGAAAAAACTTGCAATGTTGGGTTTATTGGAAACTAAAATAAAGCTTCATCATCTACAAGCATCACTTTCTTTTTGGGTGGTAAATGGAAACTAATTAGTGATCATTCTTTTCATCACAATGGCATAATCATTATTGTGTTTAACATTGAGAGAGCAAACGTTCATCTGGGATTCATGTCAGACCAACTTATGCACGTAAAATGTGAAATTTAGGATATACCTGATAGTGTCAAACTTTCTATTTTTTATGCGGCTAATCATGCTTTCCAAAGAGCTAAACATTGGGAGAACCTTGAGGTAATTCAAGCTTTAATAAGAGGACCATGGACTGTTACATGAGGTTTCAATTGAATACTTTCTCGTTTGGAGACTGAGGGAGATAGATCAATATTAAGGGGAGTATAAGAGATTATGCTATAGCTAAATCTGATGGACTTAAGGTTTGTTAGGTATCTTTGTACATGAAACAACAAACAACAGGGGGAGTATTTTATAAGAAGGAAATTGGACAGATTTATGGTAAATCAGCATTGGCTTGATGATTTTTTCAATTCTTATGCCCATTTTGGAGAACGAAGATGCTCAGATCACTCATGGATAAGAATTCATAACATGCAAGTTGATAAATTCAATAGAGCCCTATTCAGGTTTTTCAATTGCCTGGTTGAAAGACAGGGATTTGAAGAGTTGTTTAGTAGCAGGTGGCATGCAAAGGTGGAGGGTTATAAGGCTTATCAACTAATGAGGAAGCTGTAGATGGTTAAGCTTACATTAAAGGATTTTATAAAGATTAATAACATCGAATCTGCAGAATCATTACAAAAACCTAAAGCCAAGCTGTTAGAAATCCAACAAAAGAGTTGTGATTCTCCACACAATGAGAATTTGATAAATCTAGAGGCAACATGTTTGAGAGATTTTAATTCTGCATTGAAAGTTCACAACAACATTTTGAGACAGAAATCTAAAATTAATAGGCTTAGGGATGGTGCTACTAATATGAAGTTCTTCCACAACACTATTTTGACTTGAAGAAATAGAAATAAAATTACTATGCTAGCTAATGACAGGGACAATTTATGTACTAGTCAGGTTGAGATACAAAATATTGCGATGAATTTTGTTAAGAGGTTGATGGGAACGCCTGAATCAAGTGGATTATGTGATCTTTCTTGGGTTATTAAAGAGACAATCATCTAAGAAGCTAGGGAAGTCTTAATCAGTTCAATTTCAGTGCTGGAAATTAAAAACACTCTTTTCAGTTTGAATCCATCGAAGGCTCCTAGGCTAGAAGGGTTTAACGCCTTTTACTTTAAAAAAACTTAATGCATTACTGGTCATTTGATGGTGGAATCAGTGTAGGAATTTTTCTACTCCTCCAAACTTCTTAGGGAAATCATCAAAACTTACATATGCCTTATCCCAAAAATTCAAATCCCCACTAGGATGAAAGATTTTCACCTTATATCTTATTGCAACGTCATTTATAAACTTATTTCAAAGATAACTGCGAACAGATTGAAGAAATTCGTAGATCCTTTTATTAGTATTTCCTAACATGCTTTTGTTTAGGAAAGGAGCATTTGGGATAACATTTTGATTGTTCAATAGTTAATGAGGCAATACGCTTCCAAGAAGGCCCTTAAGAGTTACTGCATCAAGATTGATTTTTTAAAAGCCTTTGACACATTTAAAATGGAATTCATGATTAATAGTCTTTAAACTTTTAGATTCCCAAAGTTTTTGTGGAGTGGATAGAGGAATGTACTTCATCAGCAAAGTTCAACTTGCTAATCAATGGAAGTCCGACAAACTTCTTCAAGAATTTTACAGGTAATACGTAGCGGAATGCCCTTTCCCCTATCTATTCTCACTAGCCATTAAATCCTCTCCAGAATATTGGTGACCCTTACCATTAAGAATCCGAGGGTTAAATTTCATCACAAATGCGATGTGTTGAAGCTAAATCATTTAGCATTCGTTGATGATATACTTTTAGTGTGTGGAGCTAATGTGTGCTCTTTAAATATAATGATTAAGACTCTTTAGGAATTCAACAAGATTTCAGGTTTGAATATTAACTTTCTAAAAAGTTGTTTTTTTAATATATTTCTTCATATATGTAGAATGAAGAAGAGTTAATCATAATGACAAAAATCCAAATTCACGTCCCTCCATTCGGATATTTGAGTGTTTCGATTACCTCAAACAAACCAAAATATATGGTTGTTTAACCCTAGTTGAAATGTACAAAACCATGATTAATGCCTGGCAAAATAGGCGACTGTCTTTTGCTAGAAGATTGCAGCTAATATCCACAGTGTCAAGGAATGTTAGCATGCACTGGAGTGCTCATTTAGTGCTACCTAGGAATGTTATAAAGGAGAGTGAAAGGTGTATCAAGCAGTTTGTATCACCAGGAAAATTGGAAGCTCAAAGGGTGCCAAGGTGAAATGGGTCGAATTATGTTTTTCTAAGGAGGAGGGGGGATTAAGGATTATATCACTTATGTCTATGCAGAAAGTACTACTCACAAAGAGGATATGGTAGATATTCAAGGACAAAGATACCCTTTAGTCTAAGTGGATTAATGAGTACTATATAAAGGTGGAAAGCTTATGGCAATTAAATCAAACCAGAGAAAACTTATGGAGTTTTAAGAAAACAATAAGATTGAGACACCAAACATACCACTCAATGAAAATAATTGTAAAGGGAAAATCAACATGATTTTGGTTTGATAACTAGAGTGAGTTGAGTCATTTAATCAATAGCAATGAACTTAGACATAAGATTATCAAGATTCTTGTTCAAGCGAGAGATAGCTCAATCTTTCATAATGGAATTTGGGACTTCAATTTTCAAGGGGATATTAGCTTGAATGACTTACTTCCTAGTGATTCACCTATTGGCAAGGAGGATAAAATTATCTGGACACTCACCAACTCCAAAGAATTTACCAACAGATCATGCCACAAGTTGTATAAGGAGACTCATCCTAAGGTACTTTGGTTTGAACTAATCTACCAAATTCCTTATCCCATAAAACAACATTCATGAGTTGGCTTGCGATGAAAGATAGGCTTAAAACTAAAGCTAGATGGTAGTGTGTTGCAGCTAACTTGAATGCCAAATGCAGCTAATGTAGAAGGGAGAGTGAAACTTGGAATCATTTATTTTTCTAATGAGGATCTCACATGTCATTTGGGGTGGAATCCAGAATATTTTGCAAGTTTAATGTGCCCATGAAAAATGGTTAAACTTAATACAGTGAACTATTAATAGGATAACCAAAATGAGGCATGATGGTGTAGCTCTCAAGATAGCTTTCTATTGTTCAATTTACTCTATCTAGAAAGAGAGAAATAGAAGTTTATACACGAGCAAGGCTTTGGAGACGCAAAAGTTGGTAGATGTAACTATTCACTAGATTAAAGAACTCTTTTTAGCCAAAGAAAAGCACACTAAACTCAATCCAAGCATGAGGACACATTGGAATAAATGGTTTATGAGTTATTAGTTATTAGGAAACATAGATTGCTAGTCCTTGTTTTTTCTTTCTCTATTATTGCATTGTAGTAATGATTTTCTTGCCATTGAGATGTATATTAAGCCAAGCTTAGCTTGAGTTAATACAAATATCTTTTTCTTAAAAAAATTATAAAATGATTAAAGATTCACTTTCATGATGAATTCAAAAGGTTTCTTTGGAGATGATTATGAATTTATCATGTTTATAAGAAGGTTAATGAAAGTATAATTGTCTTTTCACTAGATTATATAATAGCATATTGCTTATAGAGAACAATAATTTTAATTGTTGAAGATTTGATAGTCCAATAATAACTCTTATTAAATATGGAAAAGGTAATAACTTAATTATGGGTAATCTAAAAATAGCCTCTCTACTACTTAGGGTTAAGGTTGTGTACTATTGGACCTCCCTAGATCTCACGGTCTATCAGGATTTGTACTGGATATTTTGTTGTTGTTGTTGTAAATATATAGAGATATAAGAAAGTTGTTTACCTATTATAGTCTAAGTACATAGAAAATATACTAAATGTATTTAGTATTTGATAGATTTAATAGTTATGAAGTATTAACTATATTCATTTTTCTATATGTGAGTTGATGTTTGAGTTAAAGGTCATATAGATATTAACTTTAGTTTAAATGAAGTAAATCTAGGTTAAGGTATGTTTTACTTAAAACAATATATTATTTTAACTTAAACAGGTTTTAATTTAGTATCAAATCTATTCAAGTTATAATAATTTTTATTTAGTAAAAATGATTATTTGAATTAAAAGGTTCTTTTATGAACTTGGTATAGTTCATTTTATTATTGAAACAATAATGTACTATAGAATATTTAAGCCGTTATGCGTGTGAAGGGAGCTAAGGTCTCATCAAAGATCTAAGTATATATTTTGGCACTTTCTCTTAATAATGATGATAATTGAGATGAAAGAAATAAGGTTTTAAACAAGTCCTAGGCAATGAGAATCTTATAGAATTCTCTCACTGAACCACTGTTCCAACAACAACATGATCGTCATACAAAGATATAGTATAAGACACTTAATTGAATGATTTAGTACAATTAAGAGATTGTTAGTTAATATAATATAGCCAAATAATTCGTTGTAGTTTTTATGTCATAATTATTTAAAGACATTATTTTTCTTATGCATAGTTGTTTAATTAATTGATGTATAAGATAAAGCCTATGAGATAAATATACACTACAAATAAAATTATGATAGGAACATAATTATGGTATTTATATTACATTTATGTATTATCGCTAAACTATTCCTAGTCATTGTTCTATTGAGATTAGACATTAATAACATAAAGGATAAAAGACACTATGTTCTTATATACTAAAGAATGAAAATACTTAAACAAACGTTTCAATGCATATTAGAGAACAAGTTTACCGAATTAATTTAATGTGATAATTTCATATGAAACATTAATTGTATATCTATGAAAATTTTCATTGTGATGATTGTATAAGTGATCCTTTGGTTTGAGATCTCCAAAATATCTTATATAGGTATTGTTGTATTTTGATATTATTTAGATATATCTTAATTAAAGATAGCTCAATTGGTAATCATTAGATATAGTGTGACTATAAAAAGATAGCTATATGATTAATATATAATTCATTATTCTAAAGTGATTAGGAAGAACTTTTTGTTGTTCTTGATTGATATTAATTCAGAAAGTCCTCAATAAAGGTGAATTGATACTTTTAAAATAATTTTCAAAATTTATTAATATAATCAATTACTAATGATTGAGAACTAATATGATCATAATCAAATAAAGTAAATATTAATTCAATGCTTATAAAATATTGTATGATAAAAAGATTGGATTATACAAAAAAATTATACATGAAAAGGTTAATTAGTTAAAATTAATTTGACATTCTTAATATTTGAATAATAATGATGAGTCGTTAGATGTCAATCTTAATTTATGGATACAAATTATTTAGTTAAAAGATTAAAAATAAATTAAAGAAATTTAATTTATCTACTTTCAAATATAATTTAGGATAATAATTTACATCAATTATCAACATATTTTGTTGGGTCCCGTTTCTAGAACCCAATTCTCACTGAATCATAAAACGTAATCTTCTTCATCACTTCTTATTTCTAGATTTCCAACATTCTTCGGAATCATGAAACATGTACGTATTACCCTGTAGGTTTAATTCATTTAACCCTCATAAAGTGTGAGTAGGCTTCTTTGTAGGGTTATGTCAATGTACGCTCATTAGCCATCATCCCACAAGGGTGGAGTGCCCCACTAGTCAAACACCAAATCAAAATTTTACTTCTTCAAAATACTCATAGCTTTATGTCTCTATTTTATTTTGAAATGAAAACCATCTCATTCGGAGCTCTATAGCTCAAGATATGCTTGAAAATCCAAAGTGTGTTCATAACCCTGTCATGCTCTTTCAACCGATCTCTCACTTTCTTTCCATAAATATTTTTCAAATGAACCCTAACGGATACCAATTTTTGTGGAGAGATAGTAGAATGTGTTAGGAATCCATTGCTTCAAGAATCACTTAATTTGGATGTCAGGTTATAAAGTTATAGCCAAAAGAATCAACCATCCTCACGTCCTCAATCATTTTGTACTTGCCTTGATGCAATTGCTATAACTTTCATTAGGGATATTGGATTAACGTCGTTTTTGGACACTTTGAAAGAGGACTTCTATCTCTACAACGTTTGGGAAGATCCCAAGTGAAATTCTGTCATTTGGATAAAGCACGGACCATGTGAATATACACGGTCAGACCATGTGACTTTCTGGTCTGACAGTTTTTCAGCATCAAGAATACACGACCTGTGTGATTTCACATGGGCAGGCAGACCGTGTAAGCTTTGGGTATAACAAAAATTTTCACCCTCCAAGACCCTTCCAATAGATCCTAAATCCATTCTAACATCCCCTTTTCTCATAATCTCCTCCAATTCCACCCTTCTAGTGCAAAAACCACTTCACTTACTCTAGTTGTTAGGTATTCACATCCTCTATGACATCTTAACTTTTAATGATAATAACTCTCAACTTCGATATCCAAAAATTGCATACTTTATATCGTTGGAAAGATAAGAGGATAAGCTACAACTTTCATGAGATAACTTTGTCTAATTCATCCTAGATGAATACAGATTTTCTCCTGAAGTCATAACACACATTTTACCCTCATGAAAAACTTGAAATTTATCCCAATTTCACTTCCTCTATTACAACATCATTCATAACAATTTAACTACCAATTGGAATTCATCAAACTCTCAACCTCAATTCATTTGACTCTTCATATTCAACAACATCTCATGATTCTTAACATTCTTATCTTTCTTTTCTATAGTATCTCTCTTATATATATAACAACAATTCATGTTCAAAGTTCATCAACTCAAGCGGAAAACTTTTCAAGTACATCTAATTCTAACTCAACTCATATCATCCATACAAATTCATATTTCATTATCATCATAAGATAAGTGTTTACAAGCTTTAATGGCATCTCATGCCACAATACATCATTTCGCAAATTCCCCAAAATACACAAGATACTTGAATGATAATTGCTCAAAAAGCAACTACGACCTTGTTTTACATAAATTACTCCAAAATAAAACAAAACATGCAAATTCGGATTGATGTCTTG
>JANVCL010000008.1:19560990-19572297 GCA_026546855.1 Erythroxylum incrassatum | reverse complement strand
CCATGGACACCGCTCTCCACCGCCTAACTCTGTCTGATGAGGAAGAAGACAGCTTGGCTCTTCCTCTTTCTTCTGCTCCTCGCCACTCGACCTTTGATCTGTGTTTGGTTGGTATGTTCCTAACCTATACTCGCATCAACTTTGTGTCTATGAAGGAGAATCTGCCTGATTTATGGCATCCTCTCGCTGGCATTTCTATTTCTGATCTGGGTGCCAAACGTATCCTCTTTCGTTTCTATGCGGCTGTGGATCTGGACAGGGTTCTGGATGGTACTCCTTGGTTTTTTAACCGACATTTGCTGCTCCTTCATCGCATCCAACCTGGTGAGGATTCTCTGCATATCCCCCTTATTTTTACTGAAGTTTGGGTGGTGGTTCGAAAGCTTCGGCCTGATTATATGACTGAGTTGGTTGCCTAATGATTGAGAAATTTCATCGGCTCTTTCCTTGATTATGACCCTACTGTTCGCAAGGATGCTACTGATGAATATGTGATGCGGATTGATACCACGAAACCACTTCGTAGAAAGAAGAAGATTGTTGACCCTGACGGATCAGTGTTCTATGCCATGTTTTCCTATGAACGGATCTTTATTTGTTGTTTCCTCTGTGGGAAGTTGAGACATACTGACTCTTTTTGTGATTTACTCCTTCATCACAAGCGCGGAGAGTTAAAGCCGATGTGGGATGAAAGCTTGTGGGCGGCTGGCCGACAGACGCAACGTCCGATGAGTTCTTGGCTGAGGCCGGACGCGATGGGTACTACGGTTTTGGGTGTTCCGAACTCTGAGAGATTGGTTGGCGGCAATTGTGATGTGCTGCCCTCCCAAAGTTTTTAACATTCCTTCCTTCATGGGACTTTGAATTTTGATCCGCAATTTGCCGCTTCATCTTCTACTACTGGAGCAATGGATACTGATTGGCAGCCTGTGGGTCACGGGTCTAATGAGCCTATGGAAGACGACCCTATGGCTAAACCCACTGATCCAAAGAAGAGGCCTCGTTTCCCACAGACTCTTCCAACCCCCTCTATTTCTACACCACAGGATTTGGAACGGGGTATAACACAACATCCAACGGTCGCACCTTCCATTACGAAGGTCGACCGCCGGCCATGAGGCTCTTAGTGTGGAACTGCCGAGGTGCGGGTAATCCTCGGGCAGTTCGAGCATTGAAGGATTTGATTCTTCGACATCGACTCGCAGTTGTTTTTCTTTCTGAAACTAAAGTTCATGGTGTTAGGATGGAAGCGTTACGTTCTCTTTTTTATTTTGATTCTTGCTTTTCAGTTGACAGTCTTGGCAATGGGGGTGGCCTCTCCATTATGTGGAGTAATTCGGTACAGTTGTCCATTCAGAGTTATTCTGCAAATTTCATTGATTGTGACCTTCAATGTTCTGGGCGCACTTGGCGGTTTACCAGTTTCTATGGCTACCTTGAACGTACTAGGAGGAGGGGCTCGTGGCAGTTATTGAGATCCCTTGCTGCCCAGAGTAGTCTTCCTTGGTTATGTGTCGGTGATTATAATGATATTGCAGTTGCTTCTGAGAAGGATGGTGGCCCGTCTCTAGCCAACTTTTTGATAAATGGTTTTCGTGAAGCGTTAATGGATTCAAATTTGGCCGATATCTTCACAATGGGCTCTTTGTTTACGTATGTGTACAGGGGGACTTCGCCGGATCGGGTGAGGGAGAAACTAGACCGAGCTTGCGCTACGCCGTCTTGGAATTCTCTTTTCGCGAATGTTGTGTGTACTAATTTGGTGGCTCCTGTATCTGACCACTCTCCTCTTTTGGTTGATACTGATGGCTCTCTTGGCCGTACAAATCGAAACTTCAGGTTTGATAATTCCTGGTTATTGGATAATGACTTTTTTGCCATTGTGCTGCGCTCCTGGCAGGGCTCGGCAAATGATGATTTTATTCGGAGAAGAAATAAGGTGATTGACGATGTTCAGGCCTGGGGGACGGCTCAAAATCGCTTGTGGTGGCAGCAAAAGCGTCTTGTTCAACAGAAACTTGACTCGGCAATTGATAGTTTGGATCCTCTCACTATCCACCACCTGAAGGAACAATGGAATTTTCTCTTGGCTGAGGATGAGATTCGATTAAAGCAACAGGCAAAAGTTTTTTGGCTACAAAATGGGGACAAGAATTCGAAGTATTTTCATAATAGTATCAAGGCTAGAAGGCGTGGCAACCGGATAGACAAACTTCAGGATGCCTCGGGTTCTTGGATTCACAGTGAAGTTGGGCTGCAAACTTTAGTGAGGGATTATTTTGGTGAACTTTTCCAAGGTACTGTTGCCTCTCACCGTCGTCCCGTTACTGGCTTGGTATCGACCTTGGTTAGTCCTGATGATAATGTAGCCCTCATGCGACCGTTCTCAGATGCTAAATTTCGGACTGCCCTTTTTCAAATGAACCCAGACAAAGCGCCTGACCCTGATGGGTTGAATCCGACTTTCTTTCAGAAGAACTGGACCTTGATGGGCAAGGATATTTCCGATAGCTGTCGTTTATGGCTATCCCAAGGTACCCTCCCCCACTCTTTAACTGAAACTTTGCTTGTTCTAATTCCTAAGTGTGAAAGTTCAGTCACAGTTAAGGATTTTCGACCTATAGCTCTTTGCAATGTGCTGTATAAAATTCTGTCCAAGGCGCTTGCCAATAGGTTGAAACATGTTCTTCATAAGCTGATCTCAATCATACTTAATAATTGAATTAGGTTATCATATCAATAATATTTAATTGGCGTATATATAGTAATTAAGTAATATGTGTTTTGCCATTATTTTTTAAGAAAAATCTAGGTGAAGGAATTTTTAGAAAATTAAAAATTACAAATAATTTTTAAAGAATTTAAAAATTAAAATATTTTGAAAGTTACTTAAAGCATAGAGGAGGCTTATGTCTTTTTTTTTGTATTTTTCTAAATATATAAAATAGTTATTTATAAATAAAATAAGTATAAATAGTAAATAAAATGAATATATTCTTACAAATTATTTAATATATTAATCATTGCATATATTAATTTGTATTATTATATAATAAAATAAAATATTAATAAAAGATAATTCATTATGATTTTAAATTGATTAATTTATTATTAATTATAACTAAACATGAGAACAAGCTCAATATTAGGAACTAATAGTTATGGAGAGAATTCTAACATCTTAAAACCACTATCTGCATGCAAAACAGGCATTTTTAAGAAGATTAGTTTATAATTAATCAGTTCTTATCTTATTTTATTAAATATTATTTATACATTTATGTAGGATCTACACAAATATGTGAATAAAATTAAATAATACAAGATTGTGCCTAAGGATACTTTTTGATCCAACGACACAAGTTAAGCATAGACTTTGAAACATCGTGCTCGAAGAACCAGTCGCTGGACCCCAAAATCATATTTCCATGAGTAACCCTGTATCATTTTTATGGTATTGTATTTGGAGAAAGCAAAAGTGTTTAGTGAAGCCAAGAAATGGTACCATATATATCCACAAGGTCACACGTATAGCAGAAGGCAAAGAAGCAACGAAAGGAAAAGGTGAAAAACCAAAAGCAAATGTGTTTATTGAGACAGGCCTGTGTCCTTTCTATCAGGTCAGATCAGATAGCTGAGCTTTCAACAGCTTCATTATTTGACATTGATAGCCAGAAAGTGAACATGTATATATATTGTGCATTAGATATCATATACTTCTTTTAAAAAAGTTGCAGGCTTTGTTCCTGCAGTTTGTCTCATATTCACTTAAGGCAAAGAGAGGCGTCACACGCACACGGACGAACGCGCATTTAAACCTTGAGATCGCTGATGACAACCTATATATAAATATATATATATGTCCATCTGAAGAATTTTCCTGTTTGAAGTTATTAATGGGAATATGTGTGTATGTATGTAAGTATATACTATATGGGTATATTTGAATTTGAGAGGTATCTGAGAAAATGACTAATTCCCATACGTGGCAATTTGTCAGTGTCAAAAAGGATCATCCTTGTGCCGGGGACTTAATCGAATCCTCAATAACATGCAATGCAATGCCAATGCCAATGCCAATGCCATGGAAATTGTATAGGATCTCCTTAGGACCCATCTTTGATGGACGAATGTGTTTTTAACTTTTTCTCGGAAAATGAGATGGGTTCCCTACTTTGAACTATTCCACGTGTTTTGCTATCACTATTCGAGTTTCCTGTTTTTCTTATTTATAACTTAATACCAAATTGATAATAGATTTTTTGGTTTTACTATTTTTGGTAATCGATGGCAGACAGACTGTAGGAGATTATGATACAGTCAACTGCTTCATAAGCACAGAGAATTTTCATTAGATTATGCTTTTTAAGGTACGACCTCACTCACCTCCCTGGAGTCTGGCACGCTTATCTATCTTGTACTTTAGCCCCTTGAGGCAAGTTCTGGATCGCAAAAATAAGGAAAGAAAAGCAAAACTCTAATAGGAATAGAATTAGGAACAGGAACAGGAACAGGAACAGGAATAGGAATAGGATGGTCACCAACCAAGACCAGAGCAACGGAATTTAGCTTCTTTTTCCCCCATCTTCCCTAACACTGTACAACTAATTACAAACGTTGGAAAGAGGCAGTCAACAACAAACACAGAGTTGTCACGGAGACTTAGCCTTTCGAAGAAAAACATGAAGAGGGCTGAAAGTCTGACCTTTATCACACACAAAATGGATAAAGAAACTCAAAAACAAGAAGTAGGTGAGTAATTAAGAAGCAAATGGAAAGCACACACACTTGCACACAAAATACATCCGCAAACATAGCCACTTCTTTAGTAATCCCATAACGAACCTTGCCCAAAGTTCATAGGAGTCACGATATTCGCAGTCTCGCTCACTGTAAACTCGTCGGAGAGATGATACCCACCACTGCAACATTCATCAACGCTTAAAAGCCACGGCGGCGTAGACATCCACCCGTCCACCGCGTCGACGAACAACAAATCGCTCTTGAACTCGGTCGTATCGTAGCTTGTTCCCAGACTCGGCAACTCCACGATTTCACTCAACTCCTCTTCAGACCCTGTGGATGATGACAAATCAATGGCGGACACGAGCGAAGACAGGGACGATGTGGCTGAGGATGACATTGACGAGGTTGAGGAACCCAACTTGCGATCAAACTTGTCCATTTGGGCCGCTTTGGCGGCGGCGGCTTGAACGTCACGTGGGGCGAGGGAGTTGGGTCGAGGAAGCGAGTGAGCGAGCTCCGGGAAGTTGAGAATCGCCGAGTTGCCTTTAATACTCAAGGCGGCCACGTCGTGGGCTCGAGCGGCCATTTCGGGGGTAGGGAAAGTTCCGAGCCAAATGCGAGATTTCTTACGAGGCTCGCGGATTTCAGAGACCCATTTGCCCCAGTTTCTCATGCGAACTCCTCGATAGACAGGGTGTTTGTTGGAGTCGCGAATGCGTTTGATCTTCTTGGAAGGTGACTGTGGATCGTGTTGGTCTGGCTGTTGGGGTTTGGATTGGTTAGAGTTAGACAGTTGATGGGCTGATGAGCCTGGGGAGGACGGTGACGGTGGGGAGGACGACGACAATGAGTTTGAGCTGCTGTCTGTCTCTGTAACTATAATTAGTGGTTGATCAGACATTGCTGGTGGGTGAAGTAAGTTTTTGAAGGCCAACCGTGGAGTGAACTAATAAGAAAGGCAAGGAAAGGGAATACCCAGTTTAGTAGTAGAAGGCTAAAAGGATAATGGAAGTGACTGTTTGAAGCGTACTAAAGAAGGAAAAAGAGAGGCGTGAGCATGAGCTAGCTCTTTCTTTCTTTTCTGTGTCTGCGGGAGCTTAGCTTAGCCTTCGAATTCGTCATCTCCCAATCAGACTCCAACAACTTATAACGAGAGCATTTTGAGAGAGATGGACCCATAAAAGACATGGCTCACCTTATGGTACAATGGGGTCACCTTCTCTAATACCACGCAATGCAACACCTCCCCATATGTTTCATCATCTTTTACCGCTCATTTTACCCATTCCTTACTGTTCATTTATCCCTCTAACTTGGATGACTACATTTATCACCATTTTGCCCCTTATCCATGACAATCAACCACATGCATTTGCGATTTTACCTTTTCCTAAATGTATATTTATATACATCAGAGATTGCAGTGAATGAAATAGCATATCTAGGTTTGTACTTGCTTCTAATTTTCGGACTTAGGCCTTTTCTAAGCTCGGGGTCTTCTTGACGTTTCTATCTCAACAAATGGGTTTGTATCGTAATATCCGCCAAGTTGAGTGGAGTATTAAATAATTTGGTCCCAATGCAGTACCAGCGGAGCAACTCCATGCTATGTTTTTCAATGGACCCATTTTCGCCAACTACTAAAAACACATATTAAATGCATAAATGCAATTTTTTGCTTTTACTATTATGGAACCCTTGTTTAGAGGACTACGAGATAACTGAAAAATCATTCAAGTACGTGACGTAATTAGATTACATGAATCGAGAAATGCTCTTCTCACTACAATTCTTAAGCTAGTGAAAATTTTTACCAATAAGCCTTAAGGGAGATACATTATGGATTTCCAGCCTATATACCTTTTAAGTGATTTTGAGAGCTGAATCTTTGTTAATTAAGATCATACAAAGATAACTGTACTTAAAAACTCAATTATACTAGCTGAGATAAAAACCTTCTTTTAATGAGCGTCAATGCTCAAGGCCTACCTTTTAGGGATTTGAACTAATCAATCCTTCCCCATATAACTTAGATCTTAAATGGGATCTATAGTCCAAAGCTTTCTTTACACATGACCCTTATAAAGAGACAAGTGTAAAGCATACTTGCCTTACTGTATGATTGTAACTACATTACTTAAGAGTCAATTTTTTTTAGGAGAAAGAAAACTTAGAAGGAATCCATAAGATAGAAAACACAATTGATATTATTAATAGAAAACTAGCTTGTTTACAATTGAAAGAAAGCCTTGCTTTTGTAAGCCAAGCAAGGAGGAATAAGACAAACAATTTTTAAAGAAAGATATAAGCAACCCATATGGTACAATAATGCAAACTAGAATATAAAACAAAAAATTATTGGGAGACACTAGGTACTAATAATTTTCCTTAGAAATAAGAAGGAAATTCTAAATAAGGTAGTGCTGATAAGGATAAAAGTCCACCAATACTATCATCATCAGACATATCATCATCCAGCTTTTCCATTTCTTTGATGAAATGGGCTATTTCAGCATCAATCCAAACTGGGGCCATTGATCTTCGGAGTCTTAGAAATAGTTTGGAAGGTCTTTAGGCTTGAGCTCATGAATAGTAGAGCTTTCTCCAAATTCAAAAGTCCTTTTGGGCATAAATCTAGGTGGACATGTTAATTCTCTTACCATGACATTAAAATCTTACGAGAAAATTGGTCAACTGAAGAGTAGTATCCATCATTTGGTAAAATGGGCTTAGGTAAAGCAAAATCTCTTAGGTATGGTCCTAAAGATGTGCAGATGCTAGGTTTGCTGATTTTTGGATGATGAATGAGGTAATCAAGGAATTGATAAAGATCATGCATTAAATTCCTTTGATTTTTGGGCCAGTCGATGGAGGTTCTCCAATGTTGAAAATGATTTACAATATAGACATAACCATTGTTAGTTATACTGTATGGGCAATGGACAATGAAGAAAGACTAGGCTTTTTGTTCTTTCAAAGGAATACTCTATAACTGATGCCTGTTAAGTATTTGACTCAATCAGATGCATCATTTTATCAATGGTTAGGACCATTCTAAGAATGTCCATAACAGAGAATTTGCATTGACCGGATTGGCCAAATGTTGATAAACATGTAATGGAGATAAGGTAGCAGGATATGAATAAAGGGAAGATAAGCCTAAAGATGCCACATGGGCGGTTTAGTGAGAGAATCATAAAGATGATGCAAAGTGCGATAAGGTATTAGAATATCAAAGTGGCATAGATGCAGAGGGATGTTCAGAGTGGTAAGAACAAGATGGAGATAATAGAAGAGACTCTTCTTGAGAAAAACAACAATCTTTTCTAAGTTTTTAGGTAGTTTTTTGGTAATCGGAGGAAATTTTTTTCTTTATCTTGGCATAAAGATAGATATGCATGAGTAGGAAGATAAGGAGAAGAATTGGTTTTCTCAAAATAAGAGTAAAGAGTTAGATTGGCTTTTGAGGTCTTGAGAGGAAATTAGTAAGCATGCCATTATGGCTTTTGATATGAAAGACTGTGAATTTATAGTAAAAGAACCAATCTTGTCAACAAAGTAATTGGTTTTCTAGCAAAATCTTTTTGTTAGGCTCAAGGATCTTGGTTCATGTTGTCTCTTTCCACCACAAAGTGATATGGGTTAAAGTAAAAATTAAAAATTTTAATGCTTTTCTTTTGCTGCCAAAATCTCTTTGTAGATGTTATGGTAGTTCTTTTCTAATTCCTTGAATTGGTCACTTGTATGACCACAATTATATTGCTTCCTATCAACTTCTTCAATTAAGACAATTCCCTAATAATGATCATTGGCATATGTTTAAAGAATGTGTTGTCCTTTATTAGGAATCTTTAAAGGAGGTTTATGGTAACTCACTTGCTTTAAGTATTGGACAACTTTAATCTACTCTTTACTTTATAGAGGTGAATTTTTTCTCAACAATTTTGATAAAGAGTTGGTATAATCAGCCACATGTGATATAAAATCTCTGATGTAATTAATAACTCCAAGGAATTATTGTATTTACTTAAGCTAAAATTTTATTAGGAAAATGTAATAATTCACTAGCAATATGTAGGTTGGGTTGATTCCTTCATAAAAGCTCATTCCTAAAAATTCTATTTGGGTTGATCTAATGTGGCTCTTTTTTTGGCTGAGAATATAATCTCATATTGCTAAGTAAGATAAAAAATGGATTAGAGTTGTGCTTTATGATCTTCAAAGGTCTTGGAATATATTAAAATGTCATCAATGTATATCAGGGCACTAGAAAGAATATGCTCATATATCTTTGTCATAACTCTTTGAAATAGTGATGGAGTTACTTTAAGTCCAAATAACATAACAATCCATTGGTACTGAGCATTTGGGATGCAAAAATTTGTTTTATAACTTTCTTGGGTCTATTCTCAATTTCCAAAAAGTTGCTATCAAGTTAAACTTCAAAAATATTTTTTCTTTCTTAATAAATAAGACTTAGTTATTAATATTTGGTAGTGGAAACTTTTCATCTTAAATGAATGCATTAAGAGGTTTATAGTTAATGGCCAACCTCTTCTTTTCTCTTCGTTGTTTAGCCTTGTTATTCACATAAAAGGCTTGACAAGCCAATCTGATTTTGGGGCTCAATTAATTCTTGTTGAAGTAGTATAGCACACTCCTTTTATGCTAGCTTCAAACCATCAAGATTCATTGGACGATGAGTGGCCTTGATAGTATTGATATCCTCATTCTTTTTGAAAGGTAAATGAATGAAGAGTTGTGGATTCTTATATAATGGATGAGGATGTGAGAACTTTGCTTAATGATCCTCATAGATTTTAGACTATAGATCTTGTTTAAGGTCTAAGTTATATAAGGAAAGATTAGTTAGTTCAGAACCCTAAAAGATAAGCCTTGAGAGTTGACCCTCATTAAAAGGATTGAAACTTAACTCTGATACCATTCCAGAACCTTTAGTCATAGGGCTATGGGAATTACTGAAAAACCATTCAAGTATAACATTGTTAGACCACATGAATCGAGAAACGCTCGTCTATTTATGAATCTTAGGCTAGTGAAAATTTTCACCGATAAGCCTCAAAGGAGCTGCATCATGAGTTTCCAGCCTATATACTTTTCAAGTGATTTTGAGAACTAAATCTTTATTAAAGATGAAGATCATACAAAGATGACTATAGTTGAGATCTTAGTTATACTAGCGAAGACACAAACCCTTCTCCTCTCAAGGGGTGTCAACTCTCAAGGCCTGCGTTTTAGGGATATAAGCTAACCAATCTTTCCTTGTATAACTTAGACCTTAAATAGGATTTATAGTCTAAGACCTATGAAGATCATCGAGCAATACCCCAATCCTTGTATAGTAATTATATATGGTCTCTTCGTTTAAAAATTAAAAAAAATTGCTTCAAATTTCTCAGTAAATAGAACCATAGGCCATATATGCCAGAATAAAGTAGAAGAGATGGAATTAAGAAGGCTAAACTTGACTAACAGGGTGATTCTAGTGATAATTGTTTATTCAAACTCAATAATTGTCCCTTATAAGACGATCTACTTCAACCAAATTTATTCATGTCAATAGGCTCTGGTTGTGTAACATCCCACCCCCAATGGGAAGGGTAAAATAGTAATTTGGCATAGGATGCGATTGATTGGGACTAATTAGGATTGTACATGTATACTGGTACTTGTGAACAGTCAAATTTGCACATGAAAAATAACTATACATGCATTCATGATTATTTCCCGGTATTGAGCCTAAATGGAATTTTATTGTGAATAATATGAAAATTGTGTTTGAAAAATTTATTGGAGTGATCCATTGTGTGTTTTACATTTTACGGGAATTATAGGAATTTTTTTGGAATTTTTCGAAGAAAATTCCCGGACAAAAAAAATCGTCAAAGTGGCGAACCGGTTGATTTTCGGTATCGAAAATGGCTGTCCAATGGCACTACAATATTGGGTATATTATTTTGGATTGAAATTAGGGCCATTGGAATTGAATGAGTCAAATTTTTCATAAGGGTTTCTTAATAAATCCTATTACATGATTTTGGCTTTTTGCTTATTTTGTCCTTTTGTACACTTAGCTTACACCATTTAATGCTTTGTTGTTCCTATCCTATGCAATTTTCGGCAACTTCATTGATAAAGGAATGAAAAGTCAAGTTTATAGCTTAAGTTCTTCATCACATCCGAAACTCCTTCTCTTCTTTCTTCTTCTTTGGTCTCTCCATCGATTTTGCTATTTTCCTCCAACCTTGAGTGATTTCCTTACATGCTTGCAAACTTAAACCTTCTATCTTCTTAACTTGATGATAACCATGCATGAGGATTAAGTAGAGGAAGTTAAATAGTTGGAGAATTGAAGAGTTGGAAGCTTTGATTAGGTAAGTGTATGGTAAGCTTTACTTATGTATTTCATGAATGAATTAGTAGTTAGTTGCATTGATTGGAAGTTATTGTTCATTATATATGGTGTATGATGCATGAAGGTCATGAAACCTATGGGTTGAATTGTTGGGTATGTTTGTGTAAGACATAAATAGGTTAAGA
>JANVCL010000008.1:19490449-19502328 GCA_026546855.1 Erythroxylum incrassatum | reverse complement strand
CTAAACAAAATCTAAACTTTCAAATTTCACATCTTCCAATTCCCACATCCAAAAATAGCATACTTTATAGCGTTGGAAACATTGAAAGACAAGGTACAACTTTCATATAGACCACTTACTCCAATTCAGACCACTTACTCCAATTCAAACCACATCAGTACGACGATTGGCCTCAAAGCACAGTACACGCAAACTTACCATATGAACATTTTCCAAATACAAAGCAAAATACACTTAACTTCGAAAGATCATAACTTTCAATCCCGATATCGAAAAATATCATACTTTATAGCGATTGAAAGCTCTCAACAGAAACTACAAGTTTCATGAAGATCATTTTCTCAAATTCTGCCTAAATCAAAGAGTCAGCTCTCTACTCCAAAAAGTCAAACTGTCTTAATTCTCCACAATTTAACACTTTCACTAATCATTTCTTGCTTTTTAACTTCCATTTCAATCATCTCAATCATCTCATTCACTTAAACTTTCATAACTCAAACAAATCTACTCAAATATCAAAGTCATCAAAACCAATTGATTCTTTTCTCATCAATTTCCTTAAGACACAATAATATCTATAACACAATTCTTATACAAAAGCACTCATTGAATTTCATTTAATATCTCTAAATTTTCACTTAACGATCGGGGTCCAACACTCTTACTAATTTAATTTCACTAAACCATATAATAAAATCCTACTAACATTAACATAATTATTAAACTCCAAAAATTAATCCATCAAAACCTCATTATTCATTTGAATCATGCTTAATTTAAGAAAAAAATTTGGGGCCAACAACAACGGCGAGGGAAAAGGAAACAACGTTGATTGAGTAATGGTGGGAGAGAAGAGGCTATCGACGTTTAAATAGATAAGGAAGCAACGTCGTTAGTGGTTCAACAAACGATGTCATTTTCCTTTTAATTAAAATCAAAATCTGTATGTCATTTGAATTTACCTACGGAATGATATTTTCGTTAGTAAATTATCGACAGAAAACTTCTCCATAGGTAATTTGTCTATGGACTGGTGTTTTCGTAGGTAAATTACCTACGGAATGGTGTTTTTGTAGTTAAATTTTCTACAGAAACTGCCCTCCGTAGTAATTTGCTTACGGAACTCTCTTTCCTTTGAGAAATTCCCTACAAAAACTACTTTTCATCGGTAAATTATCACCCGAATTTTTGTTTGTTTGTAAATTTCGTACGCAATTTTTGTCGACAACCATTGGTGCCTACTTTACCTACGACTTTCACTATTTCATCACTAAATTTTGTCAGCAAAGTTTGATCTCTTCTTTTAGCATTTTTATTTATGTTGCAAATTACCTTTTTCGACAATTTTACTATGGAAAATAATTTCTATCGCTAAGTTACTACGGAATTTTTTCTATCGGTAAATTTCATCGATAATTTGCAATTTTTTGTAGTGTGGATAAAGTTGAACCATAGAGTAAACAGAAGTAGTTAATGAGAAGGAGGGGTGGTCGAAAGATGAAAAAAGGTGAAAGTGACGCTGAGGAAGATGTAAGCAGAGAAGTCATCGCTAGACAAAGGATGGCATACAGAACAAGGTGAGAGAGGAGGAGAGTTTGTAGAAGCAAGAAGAAGAATGAGGGACGGAAGATAGTAACAACAAAGCACAATGCAAGTTGCAGTATGTTCCAAGGAGATGAGAAGAACAAAATGAAGATGAACGAGATGAACAGTGAGTTATACCAGATGAACAATACCATGTTAAGAGCCTTGGTTTCTATAGGATTTCGTTCTGATCTTTATTCTTTCCATCCACCTTTCACCATCTATCACGGACCTAATTTTCTTTTGTGGAAGACAAAACAAAGCAGAATTAAGAAAAGTGAGAAAATTGAGTAAAAGAAAATGGTATGACCTTTGTAACCATACGATAAGTATTTGATAATCAACAAGATTTATTTCTATGCTAACTATTTCTAATGTTTTAAAATCAGGTCAGACATCGAATCGGTCAAAAAAAAGATTAAAGGTTTAAAAGTTCAACTAGTATTAAACAGCTACAAAACCGATATATAATAAATAAGAAGTAAAAATATAGTATAAAATAAAATGCTTTATTAAAATAAAATTGCACTAATAATGTCTATTAATATATAATAGACTAAAATTAATTATAATAATTTAAACTAAGATTAAATCTAACATAAATTTTATAATAATAATAATAATAATTGTATTTTGATATTATAATTTACTTAAAAACTTATAAAAGTTGAGGTATATTTACAGTAAGTCAATAAAAAAGACTTTAAGTTTATTCTAATTTCTTTTTTAATGTCCTTTAAATATAATTCCTTATATTTTAAATATTATTTTAACACATTCTTAACTATTTTAAGCAAAATTACTTCATTATACTAACTAATAATTTAATTTTTAAACAAATTTATGATAAAAATAATAATTAGATTCTAAAAAAATAATTTAAAAATTTTCAATTAAAATATAAGGAGATACATAAAGAATCTAAATTTTCACAAATATAATTTATTAGTGAGATTAAATAAATTTAGTATTTTTAAAAATAAAATAATAGTGTGGTTTTTAAATAATAATTTAAAATAAAATTTTTTAATTAAAATATAAAGAATATAAATTTTGAAAATTATAATTTTTATTTAGATTATATGAATAAGTTGAAAAGAAAATTTTTCATTGAAACTTTAAAAGATTTATGAGTCTACCCTTAAATCTTAACTTTCATTATAATGCATTATATATAATAAGTTTATATATTATAATTAATTAATTGGAGAGTGATTCTTGATAAGAAACACCAGGCAAAAATTATACCCAATAAAAACTCATAATAAATATATAAACTCTGATAACTGTTTAGTTATAACTGTTTAGTTATAAATTCACAACAAACAACAGTTTTTTATTTAAATATGTCTTTCTTAAGTTTTAATGTAATTGAACTCCTATATTTAAAGGAGTTAATTCAATTTATAAAAAAATTAAGTTTCAATTACATGTAAAAATTGAACTCATCTATTTTTTTATTTTTCTAAATATGTGAATTGTACTGAATTCAATTTACAGCTTTTGAAAGAAAACTAAAAGATTTACAACTACAATTAGAGCTGAAGTTGGTTGGTGCCTGACTCAAAGAGGAACTTAAATGGTGGTGGATCCCGCGTCATTGAAAAGACAGCGGGTCCTATATCATTAAATAGACACGTATCAACACTTGGAAGCCTTATCACTATCAAGGTAGTAACTATATATTCATCTTCATTATACGAGGGATAAGTATGAATAATTAAAAGCCTAATCACGGGTTATGTTAATCTAAAAAATAAAAATATAATTTCTAAAAATGATATAGTATTCGCGAAATCATATTGATGGCCATAATATGCGGTCCACCTGATGAAAATAAAGAAGAAGGGCATGCGTGTCCAAACAAAGGAGAGTAACAAAGCGATCAAAGCAAAGAATTTAAGAAAAGATGACAGAGGGAAGACAAGTGACAGTGGAGCGAAATTTAAGAAAAATGAATAATATAGAAGCAGAAGAATTCGAGGGACCAAGTACAATGGAAAACTAACTCAACATGCCAATACTACTGAAAAAAAAAAATCCTCAGGTAGCTAACCTACTCTCCAAGCAGCAACACATATGGAGAGGAGAGTTAATGCTGCGTTACTCAATTCTCATGCAATAAGTTTTTGGGTTGATGGCTTCTTTTATATACTATTTCTCACGGTAATATGCATTCATGTAATTTGTAATTTACAGTATCGTCTTGAGTTAATTGTTCGTTTAGTTAATGCCTGTTATAATAATTACTCTTGAAACCATGTTCTCCAATTATATTTTTAGTTTGCTCCGTCGAGAAGTCAAGTGGAAGTTTAGTAATCCTTTTGTAGATTTATACCAGAATAATTTAATTTACATAACGATTTCATCTCTTCATAAACCATAATTGATTGGAATTCAACTCCATTCACGAATGAAAAAATAATTCAATTTAAATTTAATGGAAAAGGGTACATAAACACTAACTGTAAGTCTATGGTGAAGTACAAGCACGAGTTAACGAAAACCCGTAGGCGAAGGAACCTTCAAGGCCTGATGGTTTATATTAATTGGGCCGTGACGTGACTGATATAATAGCAACTCTTAAGGATCTACTGGTACTAATATAAGTGGTAACCTCCTTGATCAGAGCTATCAACATCTGAATTACTAGTAGAATCGCCAATGCCCCTTTTCATTGTCTGCAACTCTTCAACACGACTAATGTTACTAGTTGGGGAATCGTTTTTCCTTTTAGATCTCCTCCATTCCCATTTGCGGATCCAATGTTTAGCCAACAGGACCCCTAAACCAACAAAAATGGCCATGGTACACCCTCCACCAACAGCCACCACTATCACCAACGTCCATGCCATACTTTTCCCTTGCGGCACAATCGTCCACATGGCCGCAATATAAGCTGCAGCCATGAACGACACGGATACCCACATCACTTTATGTGTCACCACCAGTAACTTCATCAATGATTTTCGTCGGAAAGGTATGATGCTAACAAGGAAAATGACGATGCCTAGGGATAGAAATAGCGCCACAATGTTGCACACCATGAAGACTTTGAAAGAAGTATGCCTTGCCATTATGCTTCGACCCCTTTGCTGGTCAAAACCCCCAGGAGGGTTGATTCCCGCTGCAAATGTGACGGTGGCTATCAAGACCGCCACCACAGTGATTGTGTTACGTGCATTTCGCAGGCCCTCGTTCTGGTTCTCTAGCTGCTTTTCACGCCGTCTGCGGTGGCTACGGCGATTGTTATGTCGACCTGGAGATGGTGCTGTTTTCTTTGGCGATGGTGATGGTTGGTATGAAGTTTTTTCCTGCTCCGTTAGGTGAATTTCTTGCGAACCTGGCGGTAACTGATCACACCTCTTGCCTCCAACATTTTGTAACGCGGGTAAAATCAGGAGTGCACCAGAGTTGCTAACATCAGACTCCACTATGTCAAGAGCAGTTTGTCCCTTACGGTTTATTGCATTTACATTGACACCAAGCTTCAGGAGGTAGATGACCATCTAATCTCAATCACGTAAAAGACAAGATGAATTCCATTATTTGAAATCGGTAGCAAAATGATTTAAGGGAAAAAAATATATTTTATATGATGAGAGAAATTTCTTACAGTGCTAAGCTTCCCGGCAGTTGCTAAATGCAAAACGGTGTTGCCGTCATTGTCGGGCTTATCAATAAGCTTGGTGATGTTAAGCTTCTCAACGAGATACTTAATGGCATCAAACTGGTTGTGTTTGACGCCAAGATGAAGAACTGTCTCACCATGTGTAGTTAACATCTCAGCAGGTTCGAGGCTTACAGAGAGCAACTCGTCGAGGATGTTCACTCGGCCTTTGATGGCTGCCGTATGGAGAGACGTACGACCATAATTGTCTTGTAAAGAAGATGAGTCTGTGTCAAGCCTTAGCAACTCTCTGGTTATCTCGAGATGGCCTTTGCTGCAAGATAGGTGCAAAGGTGTGCATCCATGAAGGTCTTTCTTCCATGCAAAGTCAGGCCGCACTTTAAGGATTTCCTTCACTATTTCTGCATGCATGCTCGGATTTCATTAACAACCGCGTTAGTTAACTTTATTCCAATTTCTTGTAATTGTAACTTAAAGTTTTGGTGTCAGTTGGAGACAAGTTTAAGACTTCCGTTCATACTGAAAATCAAATCTTTACATAGCCTTAACGTTTTCTAATATATAAAAGAACAGAAATATTGAAATATATATAAATAAAAATCTTATTCATCTACTTAACAAGACAGTCTACCTTTCTGTGTTGTAATATGGTTAAGATTAGTAGATATCATGCCGTTCTCAAAGGCAAGTATGCTCCGCTGTCAGAAATGAAAAGTTCTGGAAATATTTACTTGTACAAATTAGGCTTAGCAGAGTTACGCAGGAGAGAAAAAAAAAACACATTGGAGAAAAGGTTAACACTTTTGGCTTCTGGTGGAAAGACAATGTAAATTTTTTTTTAAAGATAATGTAAACAAAATTTCAAAGAGATTACGTAGAATTCTCAATTAGTTGAACTGGAATTAAGAGAACACCTATAAAACAATTAATACTCTAATTAAAACACATCCTATTATTAACTTTTCACTTAAAACAAATTTATGTTGTTGTCTTCTAAATTTTCATTTCGTATAATTTTAATATTTATTTTTACTTACAAAGTTTAAATATTTTATGGTCAACATCATTGAAATTTTTATATAATTTAAACAGAATAAAATGTTTCTGAAAAATTTAAATATAAATTTTTTATGTAATAAATGTATATTTTGACAAAACTTTTAAATAAAAATTATAATATGTATTGTATTTAATTTTATAATTACACATTATATTAATTTAAACTATACAACGTAACAATATATAACTTTGTTTATATAAGTCCTTATATGATATTGTTTCTAAAATATAAAGGTTACGTGTTCTACCAAAACCTTAATGGTATTAACTATTAACAAAAGAATATGATATTTTATGCAATAGAATTAAATATTATAAGAAGAAATTTATAACTAAAGAATATTCAGAAAGCTGTATAAAGGAAAGGTACGCGTGTTTGACTGGTTACAGTTAGGACGAGACATGATCTTCTGTAATCCTTACCTTATAGAGTTAGCACTGGTCAGTTTTATTTTGTCTTAATTTATTTTATGAAATTTCAGCTATTTATTTTGTGAATTTTATATGAGTACTGCTTGAGACTTACATAAATAAACAGCTGAGATTTATTGAATATAATAAGACACCATAATATTAGACAGAAGATCTAGACTTCAAAGTAAAGAGAATTTGAGGAGAGTTAGGACAAGTCAACATTATGATTCTGAAATATCTGTAGTGGATTCCAGCTATACGCGGGAATAGGATCTAGCCGGTCGTAAAAGTGCCATGGACGAAAAATATTAGATTTATTTTTTATTCTAATTTCTTCATATATTTATAATTTGTAAAATAAATAACTAATTTTAAATTTTGTTTTTATGAAGAATATGACTAATATTCAATTTATTTTTTAAAACAAAATTATTTCGAAAAATATAAAATAACTTTTCTAATTTTAAATTTCTCTAAAATATATAGATTTTAAAAAACTTTATTTATTAAATAAAGTTTTCTCTCATTTGAAGTAAAAACTTAAACCTGCATCTTCTGATAGATAGAAAGATTCACATAAGATACTCCAGGAAGAATATGATAGCCTCCTCTAAAAATATTTTGAGAATTACCTTACTAATTTACGTGTCGTATAGAACTAAAAGAATATTGACTATTGTCAAATCAAGGGGATTGCGTTGATCCATTTTTTATATTCCTCCGAGTGCTATACATAAAAGCTACAGAATTCAATGAATTTTAGTTTATATAGGACAGACATTTACAAGTAATTCCACTTTTGGATTAGTTTGTCTTGTTCTCTGTTTTTCTAATAAACATTTCATTAATCCTAACATAACATAAGAACAATAAGAAGAATAATATAGTATTTAGGTGTTAATTACCTGTGTACCCTCCTGAAGCAGCAACATGTAGAGAAGTGAATAAGCCATCAACTTCCGACGTCAGTAGCCACTGGTACTCAAGCAAGTATTGGACAACATCCAGTTTTCCTTTCTCACAAGCAACAAATAGAGCACTTTGGTTGTCCTGGTTGACCTTGTAAATCACCCAAGGATCAGTTTCTACCAAGAGTTTCGCCAGTTCCACCATCCCCTCTCTACAGCACTCATGCAATGGCGTCTCCATCTTCTCATTCACCGCTGACACCATCTCCGGCCTCAATTTCACTATCTCTCCCGCCAACTCCCGGTGCCCGAAACGAGCTGCTATGTGTAATATAGTATTCGTAGACTTTGGGGTCGTGTGATCGATTAGTGCTTCGTTTTCTCGAACAAAATTTAAGAAGGTCGATGTATCACCTTTTCTTACGGTCTCATGGAGGCGTCGGTCCATGTCTGAAATTGGGGAAGATAGAGAGAGTGATAACAATGAAACGTAATGGAGGGAGCTGTAAAAGTGGGCTGCAGTGGAGAAGATTTAATTATTGCAGGAATGGTCTCATTTTTCCACAAACTGCAGCCGCCATGAAGCTTCGCCATAATTGCACGGAGTTCCTAATTGATTTCTTCCTTCCTAATTTTGTTTTCTTTCTTTGTTTTCTGAGGTCTTGAGAGGTCAACGCCAAAGGGACGCAGAATTGGTGTCACATGCATGGGTAGTCATCGACCATGTCCATCTCACTTTTTCTGGGACCGTTCGGTATTGGTCATTTGCACTGATTTAAAAATCGGACCGAACCGATCGATTCGACCGATGATCGGTCCGTTATTTGGTTCGATTAACCCTAAAATTTGGTCTCGAATTGAACCAGTTTGAACCGGTGAAAACCGGTCAATCGACCGGTCCCCGGTCCGGTCAAATAATTTTTTTATTATTTTTATTATTAAATATAATTATTGCATAATTATGACGTCATACTGGTTCGACCGGTGGTTGAACCGGTCGAACCGATGACCAATAAGACCATCAATTTGATGACTAGTCCTGATTTCAAAACACTGGTCATTTGTATCACTCGGTTGTTAGGGATATATTTTTTAAAAGGTAAATAAATAATTTTTACTTACAAAAGGAATAAAATAGTATTATCATAATGTGAAATGAATTTTTTATAATTTTCTTTTTCTTATTCATTGTATTTCATTTTTTCCTTCTATTATCAACGACAAAAGAAAATTAAGAGATTTTTTCTTTTTATTAAGTTTCTTATTGTGATTTTAAAATTAATAATTTATAACATATATCATCTTTAATACTGCTCTTTTAAAAAAACTGAAAAACTACAATAGATTTAAGAAAATACATGTTCTACTATTGCAACAACTAGTTTCAAGAGCGACAAAATTTTCTTTGATCTATTATACAAAATCACCATTATCTTTTACTTTCTTTGATCTATTATACAAAATCACCATTATCTTTTACCAGTAAGTAAGTTAACTAAGAAGGACGATAAAGATGAAGCACCAATTTGTGTTACCTTTAACTTCAAGATGATCGTTAAAAAATGAGCTTATACGGACCTTAAAAAACTTCAATGGCTGGCTGTAATACTATGAAGACAAGAAAATATCAAATATATTAAAAAATATTCTACCACCCTATGAAAACAATACCATGTCTATGTACAAAAAGTATCGCTACAGATAAGTTACATATCTATTTCAATATGAGAATACTAGCAGAAATACAAAAGATATCATACTTTAATAAAAACTATAATTATACATACTCAATATCGTGAAATTGTACAAAAATATTTCACCACTCATAATAGATAAATCAGATCATCACTTTAATATGTGAATACTATCAGTAAGTATAGATAATATCATCACTTAACAAAAAGTATATTAGACCAAAAAGTGCTACCACCTATAACTTATAAGTTATACATTCACTTTAATATCAAAATGCTATCAACGAGTACAAAGAATATATATACTATGTAAAACCTTCATACATTCACTGCCACTTTTACATATAAAAAGTACTAGTACTCACTATATATAAGTAACACCTTTACTTTAATATAATAATCCATATTAGAGTACTAAGAATACAGTGTCTCGATATAAATTAAATTAGGGCTTTATACATCGTACCTTGCTTATTTATAAAAAGTACTACCACTTTTAATGGACAAGTGTCGCCTTCAATTTAATATCAGAATATCATCATTAAGTAGAAATAATGTCGTGACTTAATGCAAACTATATCGGAACCTTATACATCTAATACCATGCTTATGTACAAAAGAAATCACTATCTATAATAGATAAGTCACACCTTCACTTTAATATAAGAATATCATCACTAAGTACAAAGAAAATGATCACTTAATAAAATTTATTCGAAGACACTATTTATTTAATACTACACTTATATACAAAAAATCGCTACCACCTATAATAGATAAAATTCACACCTTAAATTTAATATGAGAATACCACATTAAATAGAAACAATACCATATATGACTCAAAACAAACTACTAGGACTTCGTACATCCAAAACCACACTTATGTGCAAAACATATCACCACCCATGACAAATAAATCACATTTTCACTTTAATATCATAATACTATCACTGAGTATAAAGAATACCATGCCTTAATAAAAATTATACCAGAACTCCATACAACTAATATCATGCCTGTGTATAAAAAAATACTACAACCTATAATAAGTAATTCAAACTTCACTTTAATATGAGAATAACATTACTTTAATAAAAGTATATCATGCCTCAACACAAACTATACCATTTCTAATTACAATTTATACAAAATTTATGAAAATTTCTATTATGCATTAAGACTAAGTAACAACTATAAAATGTGTGCTTGATATCTATGATCATCACTAAACACAACCTGAGACGTTTCATAAGCAAATTTTCTTCGAAAGAGGCTTTGATATCTATGATCATCACTGAAGTCTGGGAACTCATTTTGATGAAGAACCTTCACTTAACATGTAGTTCAAATATACGTTTCTTACTATATCTATAATGTAACTTTGTTGCGTTTATTTTGACTTTGGTTTTTTGTTCTTAATGTTTTGCCTTCAAAGGTAAGCTAGATAGGGTAAATCCCTCTTGTTTTTTAAGCTTGTATGACCTTGTTTTTTATTAATTAATTCTATTTCTTTTCTAAGAAAAATATAAAAAGTGGGTTCCCCATGACTAAATTAGAATAATATAAAGCTTTAGTATGAAAGAAATTGATTGGTATACCTCCGTGCATCAAAGTTTGTCTATAAAAGGTTATGATTAACAAGACTATATAGTCGTGTGGTCAATCTTGTTAGTTTCTTAAATTCTTAACGTACGATCTCCGTTTCTTACTTTTTTTGCATCTCTGGCTTAATGCTCCTTTTTTCTTTTTTCCCCCCTTAGTTTTCCACTAAGTAAGATCTTTTAGCCATTGGGGCTCTTGATATTGGCTCATATCTGTTGTTTGCAATTGAGTGTAAAGTACAAATATGGTTACACGATCAATTATTAATCTATGTCTATCAAAGGATTTGGTCAATACTCTTAGCTATACCCTCATATGTTGAATTGTGTTTTTGATATATAGAATTTGAAGGAATAATTATTAACACATAAATATACTAACCTTTATACATAAAATCATGTTTTTCTTTTGAAGTTTAGTTGCATATAGTTATTTATGTACCCAAATGGTCACAATTTTTGTTGATACCTTTTATGAACGAACAATATGAAGGATACAGATTCTTATACAACCGTTTACTATACCATATGGAATTAATGTTTTCTTTAACACTATTACTTTTACAGCTGTCTCTTTAAATGTGTAGATATTATAATTGTTTGAAGCATACATTTGAAGGACACAAACTGCTATATGTTCATTTACTAAATTATGTTTATCACAGCCATTCATAATAATAAAGTAAGTACAACAACATGTACAAAGCTTCCTTGAGAAGTTTTAAAAAGTTTCTCCTACCCAGTACCACATTTAGGTTTTAAAGTACCATTATACTTAATGACATAATTTCATTTTTTGTAAAGCCTCCTTAAAATGCTATATCAATACCTCCTCTCACTTATTTTGGTAGTAGCTTCTTATTCTTTTATTTTTTGGTGCCTTATATGTTGGGCCCCAAAATTCTCTAGATGAATTAAGCATGATTTAAATGAATTATGAGGTTTGATGGATTAATTTTTGGAGCTCATTATTATTGTTAAGGTT
>JANVCL010000008.1:19451840-19467807 GCA_026546855.1 Erythroxylum incrassatum | reverse complement strand
ATCTAACCAAAGTTTTATAAAAATGAAGTTTGTCCAATTGATCGTTCTAGCATGCCACTCTTACGAGGTACGTATTTGGATATCACCATAGATGTCGGGTATGTGTCTTGTGGGAGTGGGGTGCTACAGATTCCCACCAATGAAGTGCAACCCTTTGCAACAAGCTAACTACATAATCTAGCTTCTCTTCGTCAGAGCACCTCACCTGAATCAGGACTCTCACAGTCCTCTTCAATCATGCTTCAGCCTCTTCAGAAATGGTGGTTCCATTAAAATCCACCACTCCATACTTACAGAGCATATCATACTGTCCACTCCTATCCACTAGAGATGGCATCGAAGCTTGTTACCCTTGGCCCATGGCATAAGTGAAAGCCTGGGTGAAGGCTTGAAAGAACCCTTGGTCTATAGTAGGCAAAAGAGGAGGAGGCGGTTGCACTTCATGGTGCACACTAGGTGCATTAGAATCAGGAGTAGGGTGTGTCCCAGCATCTTACTGGACGTAAGATTCATCCATGCTCCCTTGGCGAGAGCTAGATCGAGTCATAACTCCTTGAGTTCTCTTTCAAGGAAACATTTTCACTCCTTCAATATAAAACCATTTAAAACCCTTAATATGGTAAGAAAATTTCAAATAAAACAAAACAATTCAAATCATGTGTAACAATTCAAAACAATGCAAGTTATTCATTTAAAACAATGCATGCTCATTTCATAATTGAAAACTACCCATTCCATGCCTAGGGTACTCCTAAACCTAGTCCCAAACTTGGACCTAAACATAGTCGCTCTGATACCATAAGTGTTGGACCCCGTTTTCGGAACCCAACTATCCGGAGCCATAAAGCGTGAGTGGGTTCCCTTGTAGGGTTATTTCAATAAACACTCATTAGCCAACATCTCACAAGGGTGGTGTGCCCACACCAGTCAATAAAAAAATTACAATTTGACTTTTTCAAAAAAATTGTAGCTCTAAGTCTATAGTTTGTTTTGAAGAAAAAACTATCTTAATCGGAGCACAATAGATCAAGATATGCTTAAAAAGCCAAAGTGTGTTCATACCCCAATCATGCTCTCCCAACCGACCCCTCACTTTCTCTCCATCAAACTTTTATAAATCAACTCCAAAAGATACCAATTTTTATGGATAGATAGAAACATATGTTAGGAATCTATTGGTTCAAGAATCACTTCATTTATAGGTCGGATGAGGAAGTTGTGCCTGAAAGAATCAAACATGTTTATACCCTTAAAAATATTGTACCTAACTTGGCGCAATTGCCACAACTTTCAATAGAGATGTCGGATTGAGTTCATTCTTAGACAGTTTGAAAAAAGACTTCTAGATACACAACTTTTATGAGACCACAAAGCAAGATTTTTCCATTTAAAGGGTCAAAAATGCAATTTATCATGAGTGTACAAGGTATGTCCATTAAACGGACAGACACGGGGTTGGGGGCCATTTTTGACCCGAGAAGGTCTGTTTAACAGACCTAAAGTCTGTTTAACGGACATAGTAGTTCCTCAAACCTCCAAAGCCTCTCCAGTGCTTCCTACATCCAATCTAACATTATATTCACTCATAATCTTCTCAAATTCAACCCTTTTAGTGCAAAATCACTTCATATCAATTCAAACACTAAATTTATCTCATAAAACTCTCAATTCTCAACCCATTTGGTTCATCAAAACCACAATTTCCCATCATTTACCATAGTTGTCCTATACACACATCCTATGCAGAATCACAACTTGTAATGATCATATCCTTCCACTCGAATATCCAAAAATTACAAACTTTATATCGTTGGAAACCTAGAAAGATCATTTACAACTTCGAAGAAGACAAATTTTACCAGTTCTACCTAGATTATTCCAGATTTTTCCTTGAATTCAGAACACAAATCCTGCGCTTATGAAAAATTGAAAATAGCAATGTAAATACTTGAAAAGCCATAAACAAACATAATGTATATGTATTTCATTTACATTAAAAGATAAGAGTTTACAACGCTTTAGTGGGCATTTCGAGCCATAATACATCATAATCCAAAAATACAAAGTTTACATAACTAGAATCGCTCAAAATGTGACTAAAGCCCTGTTTTACAAAATCTAGCTTCAAAACAAAATATGCAAATTGGGAGTGATGCCTTAACTCTCGACTCGATCACTTGTTGTCTTATTCATCGCCTGAAGATGGGAAGGAAAGGGTGTGAGCTCAAAAGCTTGTGGGTAACAATTTTATAATCGGTAATAAACAAAAACCATTGAAAACCTTCATGTTCATAGAAAATTCTCATGAAAATCCATAAAACATATATTTCTCAACTTGTCAAACCAATTCACATCTCACATAAGTCAAGCACTTATCAAACTTGTCAACACATGTAAACACATAAGCACATCATAATGGTTTGGGCAAATCCATAAATATGACGAACTACACAATTCCAGATAATGGTCCTATGTAGTCGTAAACTTGAGGGAGTCCATGAAGGAGCTCCGTGCCACTAGCAGGTAGGCAGGAGAAGCTTTAGCTTGGTCAACGTACACGTGACATTCTTGGATGGGCTACACCAAACCCACATAACATGTAATTCATGAACTTGAAAACCAATTACCCAAATGGCATGTTTTGAAAACTTGTCTTCCATGAGCATGAAACATTTCATATGCAATTTCATCATCATTTCACACCTCATCACCCAAAACACTATACCAATCATATAACCATTTCCCAAATCATTCAAAAACGACAAATACAACTATTATGAAGCCATTTGAAATCATTTTCATATCAGCTCATAAGTCATTCACAAAAATTCACATACAAAATCATATGGCACATTCTCAAAGCATTTTAAAAGGATAATAAATGCAAATTATCAAGGTAGCTGGAAATCATTAACTTCCATTTATTTGAAGAAACTTTAATGGCTTATTAACTCAATTATAAAAATGTCACCCACCTTAATTTCCTTGCTTGAAAAACTTGCTCAAGGATGTCTCTCCTCTTGCTCCTCTTATACCTCTTGCCTCCCTTCACATTAGCAAAAATCCCCAATTCAATAAGAATCAAAATTGGACAACCCAAAGAACCAAATACATGAAATTGATCCTAGAATACCTAAACCTATACATTTCCTAAGCTCTTTGAACCAAATCCCTTCCAAAAATCTAAATATTAAAACACAAACTTACCTTGAATCTCCACCAAACAATGGATTTATTGGCTCTAATGGAAGCGCTAATCTTCCTCTTCCTTTTTCCCTTCTTGCTCAACCCCAAAATCCCTCTTGAAGGCTAAGAAAAGTTGAAACCTAACTCAACTCTCTTTTCTTTCTCTTCTTTTCTCCTTACACGACACTCTCTCTCCTCTCTTTTCTCCAATTTCGTTTAGAGCTTCTTCTAAATGCAAGACACCATTTTTTCTCCCCTTTTATACCTTAATGATTGCACAATGTCCATTTTACCCTTCCTTCAATGCCTTAAGACTTTACAACTTAAGTGATCTTCCCACAATGCTCCTCATGCAATCTTACCGCCCTAACACCTTAGTCCAATTAACCTATGTCACATAATCTACTTACATTAACATGCTAATTAATTCCAACTTAAATTAATCTAGCAAGACCTCAAAATAAATTTAAATCATGCTTAATCAAATAAAAAAATTCAGGGGCCAACACATACTCACACACATTCACAAAACATCACATCAAGTTTAGTTTAAACTTCTCTCCAACTTTTCTTCTTTCAAAAATATTAATTAGTCAAACCCTTACACTTTATTGAAAGGATTTTTAAAACAAGTAGGAAAATTAAACTCTAAAAAAGTATCAGATAAATCAAGCGGATATGTAGCCACACGGTGAACTTGTCAAAACTCAACACAGTATCTCTAGGTCACATTCAATATTTCTATCAATTTTTTGATCTGCTAATTTCTTCAATTTTCGATGTTATATATTATCTCGATTTCCAGCAAACGTCAACCCAAATACCATAATATTTATTCTTGATTCGAGAACACCATAATATTTAATAATTACAGTAAAAAATTCATGCAACCAATTGAACAAAAACAAAATACACATGATTATAGTGGAAGCAATAAATTTTTTTATAACCTTAAGTAATATTAATGACTACCATGAAAATTAAGGTTAACTTTAATATAAATCAAAGTGTCATAATTTTAACATATATCACATGTAAATTTAAACTGTAATATTCTAAATAATGTTTCAAGTCTATAATTCTCCCAAGATTATCGGCAACACAATTGATTCAATCATTCGATTAGGATTCATGTTATAAGAGAGAGAAAGAAATAATGACCTTGGTCCATATTTAATATGTGTGTACAATGATAAATCTTTATTCCTTTTGGTTGCAAACACCTTTTCTATGTAAAGAATTTATCCACTCCTTCTGCTTTCTTCATTCTTTTCTAATGGTGCAAGAACATATGTTTTCTTTGATTAACTTACAAGAAGGAAGGGAATGGTTCTTATTTAATTATAATAAAATCCTTGTGACTCTAATATTCTCTACAAGCCCAATAACTATTATCTTGGACCCACCTTACATTATAGTCAACCCAAGTAATATGGGTCCCACCTTTATGATTATTAAATTAATCAAAAAAGGAAATCCAGAGGAAGTCAACACATTTGGAGATGCATCACTAGGCAGCACTGCATGAAATGAGCAACGTACATTGGAGTGGGTTAACAAATATAAAAGAACAATGCTCCATGTTGTTTACTGTGTTGGTGACTTAGACAAAACTATAAAATAAGTTTAATAGTTATCTTTTGTATCAATTATAATATTAATTATTTCATTCCATTGATGCAAAGTTTATACATATAACTATTAACTATCAACTTTTTTGCAGATTTTATACTAACTACTTGGGGACGAAGCTGTTAGAAGAAAAGATATTCCTAAGGAGAGTTATGCAAATGCTTTTCTTAGATATGGACTTGAAAAGTTTAATTTTGCAGTTGAACTTACTTATAGTAAGTCCAGTTTTCTTCTCCGTATGTGTAGTGGTGTAACCATTCAGGCTTTTGGTGATATGACATAATACCTTTCGATTTTCTCTTTTGATCTTAATTTGGAAACAGGTACATATTATGGTATCAATTATGACATTGGAATAGGATTTGGTCACTTTGGTGTTCTTGTGGATGATGTAAGGCCTCTTCCCTCAAATGTTTACTTTTAGAAGAATACAAGTGAAACGATTGATTATAAACTTCAATTGAGCATCCTAAAGAAAAAAAGATTAAGGAAATTAACAAAATAAACTTGAAAATTTACCATGTGCTAATTTATGAAATAGGTTGCAAAAGCGATAGATCTCGTAAAGTCTAAAAGTGGGAGAGTTACTATAGATCTTGGTCCAATTGAAGATCAAAACTCTAACAGATGCTTTTGTTGGTTACCCTAATGGCTATATGTTCAAGCTCTTGCAATGGAGACCAACTTATGAGCCATTCTGCCAGGTAACGCTTCATATATGTGATTTTGATCACTGTATAAATTTCTACAAAAGGGTAAGTAATACATGTTATTTATAGGATGTTGTTACGTGTCCCACGTTGGCACAACTTCTTAATAGTTAGTTAATTGTCTTTTCATTCAATAAGGCCACTAAATGCTAACAATTAATGGTAGACTAGTAGGTTATTGTTTCCTATTTTTAGTGGGTTATTGTTTCCTATTTTTAGTATAGTTTTTATGTTTTGTAAGGCTATCTAATAGCCTAGAATGTTCTTACTAGGAGTCACGCATTAAAAAAGCCTAAAACCTCTCTTAGTCTTTCCTTCTCTCTTTTTCCTCCTCTCTACCGAATTCCTTCATATCTGATGGTATCAGAGCCGGTCATGGCCATGGATACTCGGAACAAAACTAATGCAGAATTTCACAACAAAGTTAGTGAAATCCTAACTCAATATGAGTTCAGTTTTGATTTAGTTAATGTTGCCATACAAACAATGTTAACCGAGTTGCAGGCTTTACGAGTGTCTCGTACCACACACAGTACTCTTCCAGAGATCAACCAGTTTTACCCAGGAGAATCCTCACGTTCTCCAAATACCTTTAATCTTAATAATTCCAATGAATCTCACCATTATCACCTTAAATTGTGCTTCTCAAGGTTCAATGGAGAGGATCCAACTAGCGGGATATACAAGGTAGAACAATACTTTCAATTCCAAAATATTTCTCCTGATCAACAAGTGCAGCTCACCTCCTTTCATCTAGAAGGAATTGCTCTACATTGGCATTGGAGGTTGACGAAATTTCGAGGACCACTTACTTGGGATGAATTTTCCAAAGCAATCCTCTTACAGTTTGGATCAACTGACTACGATGACCCGTCAGAAGCTCTAACGTGGCTTAGATAGACTTCATCTATAGCCGCTTATCAAGAGGCTTTCGATAGGCTATCCCACTGTGTTAATGGATTACCTAAAAACTTTATTATTGGTTGTTTCATTATAGGACTTCGAGATGATATTCATCTAGATGTAAAGATTAAACAACCTCGTACATTGACAGATGCAATAGGGGTCGCTCGTTTGATTGAAGAGTGGAATCAGTTACAAAGGAAAATTGTTCCACAAATTCGCTCCCAGCCAACCTTGGTGGTACCGAAGTCGAGTGCTAATCCAACAGCTAGTGTGTTAGGCCCTCCACTAAGTTAGCGTAAGAATCTAAGTTCAAATCTGCCAACTACATTTCGACGAATTACTAACCAAGAGGCGCGAGAACGTAGAGAAATGGGATTATGTTACTATTATAATGAGAAGTTTGTTCTAGGTCACCAATGTGAACATCCACAATTGTTTATGATAGACGATTCCACTCACCCAGACTTAGATGGAGATGATATTACTAAATCTGAATTGAAGGAGGTCATACCTGAAATCTTTTTTCATGCAATGGCTGGAACCAATCATCCCCAAACGATACGTGTATTGGGTAAGTTAAGAAAAAGGGATGTGATTGTACTCATAAATGGTGGTAGCACTCATAACTTCGTTGATCAAGCTATAGTGACTAAATATGGATTTCCAATAATTCAAAGCAAAAAGTTTCAAGTTATGGTGGCCAACCGAGAAAAAATAGACTGCACTGGGCAATGCCAGGTGCTCACCATCATCGTGCGAGGTAAGCCTATAATAGTAGATAATTATGTTCATCCTGTTGCAACATGCCAGTTAGTTTTGAGAGTTCAATGGCTGGAGACCAACTGAGATGGACTATAAATAGATCACTATGACATTCAAACTAAGGGGAGTTTCTCACACGTTCCAATGATTTCAACGAACTGGCGTTGAAGCTTTGACTGATAAGGAATTTAATTGCCTACAAGGTACTAGTTTTCTCTTTCAGATTTTACCTTCCACTGACAACCCCCAACCAAAACCGAATTCTCCTGATATAGCTAAACTTCTAGCTAAGTTTCAACAAGTGTTTGAACCATCTTCTCATCTACCACCAAAATGGTTGCATGATCATCGCATTCCTTACAACTAAACACAGAGCCAGTGAGTGTCAAACCATATCGATATCCTTTCTACCAAAAAGATGAAATAGAAAAGACTGTAAGAGAACTTCTACAATCTAGGTTGATAAGACCTAGTAATAGCCCATTCTCATCGCCTGTTCTACTAGTAAAAAAGGCCAATGGTAGTTGGCGATTTTGTGTAGACTATCGAGCCTTGAATACTATTACAGTCAAACATAAATACCGGATTCCAGCGATTGATGAACTTCTCGATGAACTTTATGGAGCTAAATTTTTCTCCAAATTGGATTTAAAAGCTAGGTTTTATCAAATTCGTGTGCAAGAAGAAGATATTCCAAAGATGGCTTTCCGAACACATGAAGGGCACTATGAGTTTGTTGTAATGCCATTTGGCCTTGCCATCATCCCGACCATGTTTCAAAGTCTCATAAATGACCTCTTCCATCCCTATCTTCGAAAGTTTATGTTGGTATTCTTTGACGATATTCTTGTGTATTCTAAGACATAAAAAGAGCACCTCTCACATCTTCGAGTTGTTTTTTTTACCATATTGGCTACTAATCAATTATTTGTCAAGTAATCAAACTGCAAGTTTGGCGTTTTACAGGTTGACTACTTGGGTCACATTATTTCAGAGCAAAGAGTGGCTATAGATTCGAGAAAAATACAAGCAGTACTAGAATGGCCAATACCGACAACTACAAATGGTGTTCATGGGTTTCTGGAATTAGCTGGGTATTACTATAAATTTATTCATCATTTTAGAAGCATAGTTGCCCCATTGACACGACTCCTATCTAATAAGGGATTTAAATGGAATGAATCAACTGAACAAGTCTTTAAACAGATAAAAGAAGCACTCATATCTCCATCAGTCCTATGCCTCCCAAATTTCTCTCAACAATTTATGATCAAATGTGATGCAAGTAGGACCAAAATTGGAGCAGTCCTTTCTCAAAAGGATAGACAGGTAGCTTATTTCAGTGAAGCTCTAAAAGGATCAACTTTATTGTTGTCTACTTACAAGACGGAGATGTTGGCCATTGTTAAAGCTATCCAAATATGGTGACCTTATTTGCTCGATATTTGCTTGAGTAACGGATTACTACTCCACTCCAAGTATTTGCTTGAGCAACAGATTACTACTCCAATACAAGCTCAATGGTTTCTAAGATCTTTGGATATGATTATGAAATAGAGTGTAAGAGAGGTTCTGAAAACCAAACGGTCGATGCCTTATCTTATGTGGTTGAATTTCAATTTCTGTCTATTTCAATGCCTCATACAGATTGGTGGCCAGTGTTACCAGAAGAGGTGAAGTAAGATTCTTTTTGTCAAAATCTCTCTCAAACATAATTTTCCAATCCATTGGTAAAGTGAGATAGAGTATGGTTCAAAGATGACAAAGTGTACTTGAATCCTAATTCAACCTTAATTCAACATATAATTGAAGACTGTCACTCATCGGCCATCGGAGGACATTTTGGGTTTCATAAGACACTATCTCGTACCAAGGGTAGTTTGTTGTGGCCTAACATGCATCAAGCAGTAAAGAAGTTTTTACAACAATGCGATATCAATCAACAGTACAAAGTTGATTGTATGAAACTAGTTGGGTTACTTCAACCATCGTCAATCCCTGCTCGTATGAGGACATATGTGTCAATGGACTTTCTCGAAGGATTACCGCCATTAAATAGACATACTGTTATAGTGGTAATTGTCAATAGCTTAACAAAGTATGCTCATTTTGTACCTTTAATGCATCCATTTACTGGTATCACTGTTGCCAAGGCATTTATAGCTAATGTGGTTCATTTCCATAGAATTCCAACCTCTATTGTCAGTGACCGCGATAAAGTATGTATCAGTTCCTTTTGGCAAGCATTGTTTCAATTACAAGGAACTAAGCTTTGGATGAGTTCTAGCTACCACCCTCAGACTGATGGACAGACCGAGATGGTGAACCACATCTTGGAGCAATACTTAAGATTCTTTGTATGTGACCAGCCACGAAAGTGGTTGAATGGATTGCTTGGGCGGAGTATAGCTATAATACATCGATCAAAAAAAATGACTCCTTTTAAGGTGGTATATGGTATTCCACCACCGAGTTTACTGACTTATGCTCTAGGCAGTTGCCATGTCTAAGCAGTTGATGAGTACTTATGGGGTCGTGATTCCATTTTACGTGAGTTACGACATAATATATCACTATCTAGTAATAGAATGAAGTGTCAAACTGATAAAAAATGACGAGATATGTCTTTTATAGTGGGAGACTATGTTTATCTTAAGCTCCAACCGTATAGGTAGAATTCTGTGACATTTCGCGAATCAATGAAGCTTTCTATTAGATTATTCAGGTAGGACCAGTGGCATATAAATTAGATTTACCCCCTAGTTCTCAAATTCATTACGTATTTCATGTTAGCATCTTACGGAAGCATTTGGAATTGCACAACCGTCCAATTACTGTTGCTCTTTCCCTAGTTACGGATAATCCCTCCATAACCTGAAGCTGTGCTTGATCGTCGAATCATACACAATGGTAAATATCGTCCGAAGTCTGAAATCTTAATTAAATGGAAGGGGGTTTCAATTGAAGATGCTACTTGAGAAAATGAGTGGCGATTATGCAAGTAATACCCAGATTTCATCCTTGCAGACAAGGACTCTTAAGGGGGGAGGATTGTTACGTGTCCCATGTTGGCACAACTCCTTAATAGTTAGTTAATTGTCTTTTCATTTAATAAGGCCACTAAAGGCCGGCAATTAGGGGTAGACTAGTAGGTTATTGTTTTCTATTTTTGATGGGATATTGTTTCCTATTTTTAGTATAGTTATTATGTTTTGTAAGGCTATTTAATAGCCTAAAACGTTCTTAATAGGAGCCAAGCATTAAAAAAACCCCAAAACCTCTCGTAGTCTTTCCTTTCTCTTCTTCCTCCTCTCTACCGAATTCCTTCTTATCAGATGTTAAATCCAATGGATAGAAGCACGAGTACTTGATTGCAAGTCGTGACTATCACAATGTTCCTGCGAAGTTGATAATTGTCGCTGTATAAGGAGGACAAGCCTGAGAAAAAGGTAACACGAATCCTTAGTCCCAGCAACTCCTGTCTTATTAATATTTTCTGATTATTTCTTATTGCTAGCAGAATAGTTATGTCAAACTAATCTAGTCTTGATCAAACATGACCAATTACAATTCATGGTCTTTGGTAGTTATTCTTGTAGCAAGTGAGTCAATGTCGTTAATTGAACACCTTCTCTGCTCAAAAACCTTTTGCACTTGTGAAACATTCCACTGTGATTAATCTTATGTACCTTTTATCTTCCCAGTGCGCAACAGCCATGAATAATTTTCAATTGATTGTCCATATCAGTTGTGTATTTGGTACAAAATTTTGAAATTTAAAGTAACTCACTATGAATAATTTCCATTTACAATTAAGATAACGTTATTCCTTTTCCAGTGAGATATGGTCCACATACGTTGCTTACTGCTTTCTTTCCTTCCTTGCAGGTCTTTGTTGATAATGCTGATTTTCTTAGGGAATTGGGAGTGACGAATCAATCATTATGGCTATGTAACATCAAGTAAATGGAAAATAGATCTATTTCATGATTTTATCTCTACCACACTTCTTTCTTGTGCAATATATATTCAATTCAGTAGGGAATTACCCATGTAAGAGTTCACTATGACACCCTACTTTAGACCCCATAAGTGACTGTAGCAGTTTGTCTCTGTATTTTAATCCGGAGCTCAAGAAGTTCTGAAGATGTCTGCATTCATAGTTAATTGCTTTGCAGAGCCAAATATTGGATTCTGGCAATGCAAAGTTAGTCCTTATCTCATGTAAGCACCGAATTTAGCATATACTGAATTCCCTCAGTCCATATCTGCTTGTCATCTCTACTTCTGCATTCAAATTCTATTATCCTCTCCGCAGTTTTTATACCGAAGTAAGCTCTATGCTTGCCAGATTCTTCTCTCCACCTTCCTGCCCACTCCTGGATGTCATCATAAACTTCGGATACCACGCCTGCAATCACAACATACCTCCTACTTAGCAAGAACAGGGGTAACTTATCAGTTTCAAGCTCAAGATTTCTCTTACACTTCTTGTTTGTCAATGTTCCCGCCATATGCTTGCTTTTCATTTTAACCACCACCTGTGTAGTTTCAGATGTTGAACTAGTATGCCAACTGATGTTTTTAACAGCAGAAAAAAAGGCCAAAAGAAATGCATTTTACATTTAATTTCTCTAATGACATGTTCAAGAATGTCTCTGCTTGTAAGTAACAACACAGAGAGTAAGACACAGAGAGATTGTTGAAATTGTTTACCAAAGTTTCATAGCTATTGATCACCTCAAGCACTTACCTGCCAATTAGAGTTTATATTGAAAGAAACTCGCTTCCAGTGTAGAGCTCCTGTGAGAGAAATGAATAAGATGATCAGTGAAGTGCTGTGATGTTTGTGTGGTTAATGGATATGCTTCAGAATGATGTGAAAAATACATACCTTTTCTTGTACGTTTTAGAAGCTCTCCCCCTCTTGTAACAAAGCTCAGTGCTACTGAGACTTTCAATTCTCTGATACCTCCTTTATCCTTCCTCTGGGTAAACACAATAGTTCCACAGCCCTTTTGCAAGCCTGCTGTAAAGGTGGCAGCTCCACGTAAGGCTGCAATTGATAAATGAAACAGCAATATCATATATTTGAGACATTATTGAGAGTAAATTATTTTCTGCTCAGCTAGTTAACTAGAAAGAAGATGAGCTCAATCGTTCGATTTGGATGTCAATAGTACTTGCAGATTATGGAATTCAAATTAATCAAACAATTGAAGTATAGTGACAGATCTTGAGAAACAAATAAGTTTACTAATACCTGTAGCTGCTCCGGCGGTTAGGGTCATGATATCTCCACTAGTCCTCGCACTAATTGCTGAGTTAACAACCGCTGAGATTTGGTGATGGGTTGCTCCCATATCCTCTGCAATCTCGAAACAATGAGAAGCTACTAGAGCTGCCGCTGAAGCCATTGCAGCTGAAGTTTTATGTGGGTTCTTGTTGGTTGCTGCCATTTTCATGGACATTGCATTTGAAGCAGATTGTGATGCAACAGCAGAAGCAACCCCTGCTACAGATATGGCTGCATGCAATTGAGCATTGTGCGCTCTGACCTCCTGCTTCTTCATCTGCTTCTGGTCCTTCATCCATCTTCCTATTGTTCTTCCTTTTAACATGCTCTTGTACAGCTGCAGAGCAATTTGGGCAGTACTTATTACAATCCTAATGAGTGATGATTATTATGAAGTTGACTAGTGGGATACCCCATCTTTTAGTAATTGTTGACTGGAACCGAACTCTGAATTGAGCGCTTGATGAAGTAAAAGCAGCTCCTGCACAGATTATACGTTAATCCTTCGCATATTGTGAAAAAGTAGCTAGACACAACCATACATGAACATGCAAATTAGGAAAGCACATTTGTGGATTTAAAAGACAATTGCACTCAAGCGTCTAGAAACAGAGAGAGAACAAAAAAGTACGTTCTTCTCTTCACTATCTCGTGGAGGTGGGCTACCAGAGTCACCACTTGGCAGCCGCTGAAGCAGGTTGACATTATGTGGTAAAACATGCAAAAGAAACAGGAAATTAGAGAGGAGATACCGATTCATCGGAAGCACTAGTAGCTGATTCAGCTTCAGATGAAGAGAAAACTGTCTCCTTACTATTATTAGTACTACGGGTGCTGCAAAGAGCTCTTGAAAGCTCCTTGGCTGAGACGCTCCATGATCTAGAAAGAAACTCCATTGACTCCGTTGGAGTTTCTGGTGCACGACAAAACTCCGTTGCAGGACCATTTTCATCAATGTTCTCTAGCTTTGGAGTTTTGTTCATCAGAGAGCTGCATGACCTCACTGAGCCACAAACCATGCGTATAAGCCTAGTTAATGGTTTATGACATAAAAGGATGAGCTTCATAAACATATACAAATTGCTTACTTCTTAGAGTTGCCAAGTACCCTGCTATGCAGACCCACTAGACAAAGCATGCAAGAGCAAGGCCAAGAAAGAGTGGAAATCGGAGGCATATATAAACATTGAATATGAAGTTGGAGTTGGTGGTACATATTCTAATGCTGTACGCGCTGGTGGACGGGTCACCATAAAAGGTAGCTCGTCTTTGTTCACAATTTCCGATATCTGCTTTTGAGCTCCACTGTGTTGTGCTTTATACATAAAGAGCTGAGGATCAATTTTTCTTGGACGGCGATATCCATCATTACTAGGATTCGCCTGTAACTTACAAACAAAACAAATGAGTTAAAAGTGGCAACTCCTTATGTTACATTCTCTAGCATATACTTTTGGGAAGGTTTCGAATATTGAGTAGAGTAGTCTACTTACCTGGCATATATCCTAACTATACATCCTTTTTGAGTTGAAGAGTTGCGGCAGGAATTTGCTTCCCAAAAATCACTATAAAAAAAAAAGATGATGAAGAAGAAGAACTTGAAAAGAAGACTACATTTGGATTTTGATGTCACATACGGAGAAATCCATCTCTTCAGTTGAATACTTTTGATTTGGAGAAGCTTGAAAAAGTATAATTAGGGTAGTCAAGTGCAAAGAGTGGACAATCACAACCGTTTTTCCGTAATATCAAAAACAGACCCCACCATCCCTGTAAATTGCTCAAGTCTAATCATGTACTGCACCTTCACATTCAAGAGTGTAAAAACAATGTCCGTTCTACATTTTTCTCCATCAACTGGGCAGAGATTATGGTCCTTCCACAGTGAGCTTAGCCTACTAAGCATCCACGTCCTAAAAGAAGGGTTAAGTTATGAAGCTAATAAGAAAATTATAAACCTAACAAAGAAAGAAAAATGCCCACCGCACGACCTCAATGATTGCCAATTATTAACCAAAACAGATAGGGCTATAATTACCAACTTACCGCAACAAATACGGCTAAATTGCCTTCAACCTTCAAAAATATATACACGTATGCAGATAGAATTTACTAACTTTTATCCTTTTAAAAAATTAAATACTTGAAAATTTGACCTAAAATTTTTGTATAAGTATTAAGAATAATCTAATAAACCTTCAGTAAAATTTGAACAAATATCAAAATTATTTTTAAAAATCTTCAAATTTTGTGGGATATTTCAAAAGATTATTTTAAATACAAAATCAAAGTATGTTTCACTATTAAGTTATGTCATTAACAACAATATAATAGAATAAATAAGTATATAATTTCACAAATTTTAATATGTAATGTTAAAAGAATTGTGATACATTTCATAGCGTTGTTCTAAATTAATATAAAAATTTGTATGTACTTAATAGATTAATACATTTATTACATACTAATTTTGCAAGAAATTCTCCATTTTTTATGAAATTATGATTCCTCGATTTAGAAGAAATGGTATATCTGAAATTCATAGATTAATTTTAAATTTTATTTATAGAATTAAAAAAGTAATCTATTTTATGTTCAAAATAAATTACTGTAGCAATTGATTTAAGATTAATTATACTTGTTAGCTAAAAAGTACTAACTATCTAAAAATATCATCTAAGGTTTGCAATGAGATCAGTTATAAGAAGATATTGAATATGTAAATTTCACTTCAATTATATTACATTATATTTGCACTTATTAGATTTATATTAATTGGTTAATATTGTTTAAATGTATGTTTCAAGTAAATTTTAATTTACTTAAAAATAGAGATTGATGGATTCATTACATACTATTTTATAAGCAACCCTATGATTTATATGAAAATATAATTCATTGTTAAGAATGGAAGGAAGAATCTTAATGAGTTTTTTTTTTCTCTCAAGGAAAGTAATGTTGAATCTTAGAAGAAGTAATAACAAAAATTATCTTATTTTTTTAAGCTTTTAATGTTTAAAAGGTACTTGATCTTTTTGAAGTTCTACTAAATCAATAAAAACTAAGATATCTGAATATTAATAGTTAACTTCAGGTAATATAAGGCCCATCTACTGACGGAGGTGTCTCCCAGTTGAGGAAATTGCAACTGTAGAATGGGTGAGGTAGAAAAATAGGCAAAAAGAGAAACTGTCTTAATCATCATATCCATTACCATTATAAATTACAATAGTACAATAATAAATGCTATAACAAACATTCTTTTAAATGATATGCTCTACTTAACAACTCCATACGATAATTGAATCTTAGACAAATGGTAAGCTCTGGTAATGCTTTTTCAAAATTGTCCTAGCCAAGCCTACCCTTTCGCGACAATTCAGAAACATAGTAAAACTTCTATAAATGAATATTGTTGGGACCAGAAAAATTATTATCTTATACGGAGTTATTAATTTATCGATAAATGAATATT
>JANVCL010000008.1:19430202-19441690 GCA_026546855.1 Erythroxylum incrassatum | reverse complement strand
AAGTGATCGAGAGCATAAAGGATTTGCTACATTGGTTATTTTGTATTTATGTATTAAGCCAATGGTGTGGCTTTTGATTTATAAATAAAGCCTTTCAAACTCTGTTGCTTGAGTAATGAAATGATGGATTGAAGTAGTTCGATTGTGTATGTCTATATTTGACTCCTGTGTTAAAATGGATGAGTTAGTTTGATGTTTAACTGTTGTGGGCAAGTCACCCTTGTGGGATGATGTCTAATAAGAGTTCATGTAAATAACCCTAGAAGGTAATATGCATGCTCAAGTTAAGTATTTTGGTATTCTGAAGAGTTGGATTTTTTGGGGAAAAAAGTGATGATACTTAGGGTTTTTCGCAAGAGTTGGGTTCCGGAAATAAGCGGGATCCAACATTATGCAGTATTTATATGCATATATGCTAACATTATGCATGAGCAAGAAAATGCATTTCCTTAATCTCTCTTTGAGCTCACATGTACCGAATTTTCAGGTTCTGATCCTTAGTATGAGAACGGGATGTTACAGATCACCCACCACATTCTTCTAAGAAGCCCTTGTTGAAATATGCTAAGGAGAAGCAAAGGAGGCTTAGATAGTAGGGGAGGGTAAGGCTTTAGATTGGAACAATACAAGGCTATGAGATGTAGGGCTAATAGTTAAGGAGGATAGTCCCATGCTTCCTAGGAGCAATGGGGAGACAGTGGGAGAAGTTGATGATTTAAACTTGGGAGAAGGAGAAGAAGTTCTAAGGGGTGAAGCAAAAGGGGGAATTCTCAATGACCAAGGAACACAGGAGAGAAGGGGGAGTAGGAGTAGTTATTTAAGAGTAAGGAAAAAGTAAAAAATGACACTGAGAAAAAGTCAAATGATCATTCTATTAACAATAAGAAAACAGAGGCAAAAAAATTAGGTGGGGATAGAAAGATATCGATAAGAAACTAAAACCTAGCACCACATAAGAGAGTGTTGCGAACCCGAAGAGCTGTGAAGGAGAAAGGAAGAAAGTTGAATGAACGGAAGGGGAAGAGCAAAAAAGAGTAAAACATTCATGAAAAGGAACGATTTCCTTAATATAATAGAAACCACACAAAAATAAATAAATCTAAGAATATTCAACAACTATTTTAACAAATTTAACTTCATTTGCTTAGAAAATGATAGCACGAGAGGGTTGTCTTGTAAATGTTTATATATAAAAGCTCTAAAACTTGTACCATTTTTGTTCCCTTTAAACATGCTCTTCACTTTCTATTAGTTAGTTCATTTGTGATGATTATGAATATAATATTTATATATTTAAAAAATTAAAATTATTTATCTAATGCAAAATGTTGTCTTGTGTATATGGAAATGTATTTTTTTTATACCGTTTTTGTTGTTATAGTTTTTGAAGAGCACTCTTTTATTTCTATTTCTACAATTTTTGTTCGGTGTTTCATTTTTTTATGCAATATTAACCTATATTAATGTAGTTGTTTAATTCAATAAGACTAATAAAACATTTCAAAAAGGATAAAGAACTATAACTATGTCAATTAATGATTTTAAAAGTTCTATATTTTATAACAACACAATGGGGTAACATTAATTAAAATAACTTCAACTAATTTGCTTCTCTCCTTAATTAATCCCAAGGGCCAAGGCAACAACTAATAAAAACTATTTATGTATGAATATATTTAACAAGCCGAAAATTTATTTATTTTTCTCATTTTCATCTTTCATTAAATTTTCCAATATGCCCCAAATAAAAAATGCATTGGATTATTTTTTTTTTCACCTTAAAGAATAGAAAGATTGCCGCTTACCCCTTGCTTTATTGTTGAAGATTTTCATGTTTCTTATGTCCTCCAGTTGCAGCTTCATGCGACCCATAGTTATAATGTTCAGAACAGTTTTCACATGCGACCCACAGTTATAATCAATTAAGTTCTTAAAATTTTGCAACTTACCAAAATACAAAAAAGAAGAGAAGTGCATGTTTTTTAGTACTGTACTAGCTTCTTCCTGGAGGGTTGAGTGCTGATGATTGGATATAATTTTGCCTTGCTCGTACTTTGAGCTTTTTTTATCTTTAATAATTTAAATAAAAATTTAGTACTTAAACTAAGTGTAGTGTTCTGAGGGAAGAGTTAAGAAGTTGAACTCTAGCTGTCGCTCTATTTCATTATAGATTGGAGCTTAATAAGTAACATCAGATTTGCGTATGGGGTGACCGAAGTAAAGTTGAACTTATCCGATTTTATGGTAAAAGGTCAAAACAAAGCTAACATTTTAGTTTGAAATGGTCCTGATTGCCCAGTCCCTCTCTTCCTCGTCATCTCCAGTACTGCTTGACTGCATAAAAAACAGGAAAAAGGAAGAAGTTTTAGTTGCAGATGAAACTGGACCACAAGCTTTTTGAGTTAGTAGTGGTTTGTACCATATGCCTTGGGAGTTTCAGGTGATATTCCTTCTTTATAATTTTATTCCAAGAGCTAGAAGGATATATAGACAATTTTCGATTACGCGCTCATACGTACATATTATGCTTTGTCATCTTCATTCTCACCCCTTTTCTTTTAAACTTCAATAAAGATATCATCGGGACTTCTGCCACACCTCGAGTGTGGACATCTAAGCAAATGCTTTTAGAATTTTTAGAAATGTATGAATGACTAATTTTGATCTAGTTTATTCGGATTCATTGAAGTGAATGTCCTTGTAATCGATCTTAAAATAATATTATAAAGAAGAATTAATTATTTTAAATTCATTAAACATGAACCAATATTTTACTTTTAATTACTAGTAAAAATTTCAATCAAAAAATTCTTAATATAAATTTTCCATCTTATAACGTTTAATTGCATACATTTTTATATAAATTTATCACTTTAGTGAAAAATCTTTTTCACAATAAACACAATCTCTTAATATAATATTTATTAGAATAAATTTTATATTTTTATTTCAAAATTAATGATTTTCATATAATTAAGTTGCTAGCTTGATAATTTACAATTGACACTTCACTAATTATAATTATTTTATTTTAATTAAAAAAAGCGATAATTCTTTTATGTTAATCAATTATCCAAGAATAGTAAAACAAAGTGATATTGTTCATCGAAGTCATTAGGATGTGACTTGAATTGATTAAGATCCATGTGATATTAGAATCAATTTAAATACAATAAAATTAATTCATGTTTACAAGTGAGTCCATCGTAGGTTCTCTATGCTCAGTGAAAGAACTTTTAAAGAGGAACGAATCGCTTGGTGTAGTCTCATCCATGATTGATTCTAAGTTGGAATATTTTCCTAGATGAACAATTGCAACAGAGCATCTGGGCATTATTAGAAATAAAGTGTTGGTGTTACATTTCAATGATTAAACAGTAATGTCGATAATCAAATAAAGATCTACTTCTACTAAAAAGCTGAGAAAAGAGGCATTCTCGTGCATGAGATAATGAAATGTATATATTAAATTATGCAATCCAGACAACAATTAATTAACTTGGTGTTTGTGTTCCTTTCTTCACCTTTATATAATTTTTGCAGCTTGAATATAGCTAGATTTACATGATTTTGTGACCAATTAAATAAATGTTTGGCCAAAAGCAAAAAGCTCATTCAAACAAGTCATATTCAGCCGAAGATTTAATATTACTAGCCCTGCTCATCGTTATTATCTAAATGTATATGAAAGATACAGCCAAAAGTATTGGACTTTAATATATTCATCCCACTTATGAAAATCTACTCAATCGTCCATAATGGTCCTTCACTCCCTTTCAGTGAGCTAAGGATTCTTGAAGCTATTCAATTCCCTCCATCATCTCTGTTTTCTACCACTCCTCTAAAGAAAAATAGATCCCACTGCAGCAACAGATTAAGAAGAAGGATCAACTTAATGGAAACCCCTCAGGATCATGATAAGATGATAGAAGAGCCGCTCTTGAGCAAGCCTAAAGGTGGCTTCAAAACGATGCCCTTCATCATAGGTACGGCCGAAAACTCCACAAATAAAGCACACATGCCACAATACTAACATATATGCGTCTATGGGCATATCGTTTCTGAGCTGACCATGTATATATTTGCTTTGGAATTTGTTACAGCGAATGAGGCATTTGAGAAGGTGGCAAGCTATGGGCTTATGCCAAACATGATACTGTACCTAACGAGAGAGTATGGCCTGGGAGCCGCTGAAGCTGCCAACGCGCTGTTCTTCTGGTCGGCTGGCATAAACTTCACGCCGATTCTGGGGGCGTTTGTGGCGGATTCTTACGTGGGTCGCTATTGGATGATCGGCTTTGGATCGATTGCTAGCCTTCTGGTAAATTTCATTCTGAAAACTGAATTCTTCACCCTTCTGCTTCTTTGTCTCTTTTGTTATGGGTTATTAGATTTTTTAATATAGGAGGAGTCTAAAGTTCAATAATAATAATTAAGCTGGAGTCAAGTATTGTCAAAATGACTAGAACTAGTCATTTGGATAGTTGACTCTTATACTTATAAATCCTTTAACATTTTCATGTTTAGTCAATATGAGATACTTTAATACTTTCCCTTAAGTGCAATTAGAACCAGGCATCCAATTATTACTTGAAATAAATACAGTAGTTACTAAATAGGGCCGTTGGGACTGGACATCTAGACGAATAACTAAAAAATTAATAATCTGGACCAAACTTGTTCTGATATCATTTTAGATTTTTTAATATGGGTAAAATGTTGAGTTTACTAACAATAATTGGGATTGGGCTAATTATTGTCAAAATAATTAGAACTAGCCATTTGGATAGTTGACTCTTAATACTTATAAACCCTTTAATATTTTCGTATTTAGTCAATATAGGATGCTCTAACAAGCTCAACAGACAGATCTTGAACAAGGTGGCAAAGCCCTAATCTCTAACATAAGCACTAAAATTAGAACCTAATTACTTGGAGGGTCCGTCAAGAAATTTAATTCTTAGTTGTTTGTCTGTTGTGTTTGGCCCCTTTTCTACTTTCTTCCAGGAAGAAATCGTCCTTCCTGGAATTGAGTGTTGAAAGAGACTTCCTCCTGGGGTTGGTTCATGGTCTAGCAAAAGGAAGACCTAATAACCTGTTTCCTTATTGGGGTTATTCTTTTGTAATTCTTACAAAAATAATTATTGACAGTTTTAAAAGATATCAGAAGAGCCACAATTAGAAGGAACTAAATGTATTATTCAAGCCTTGTTAATTATTTATAAGTAAATACCTCTAGTATTATTCACCTTAATTATTGGTAAGTTTTTGTATCCGGAAATTTAGTTACATACGTAAAAGGATTAACCGATCCAAATCCTCATTGATTTTCACTTCTTCAAGGATCAAATTCTAATCCGAATTTGCCTCAAAACTTTAATTATTTCGACAAACTCTTGGCAACATTCTTCTCTCGGATTTAGATAAGCACAACCTATTTTTTATATCTTTTGACAACATTGACTTTTGACAATGAATAAAGCATAACATAAAAAGAAATCAATGTAAATGTGATTGAGTATCCATTAATGTGAAATGTGGACTAAAGTTCAAATTTATGTTCATAACAAAAGTTCAAAATTATATGCAAAAGTTATGTTATTTTATTACTTGTGAAGTAAAAGAAGTAACTATATATGATGTTGAAAATGTATAAGCTAGGGATTTGAAGCCAAAAAGAAATTACTGTAGAACGCTTAGAAAATTTGGTTGTTTCTTGGCACTAATACAAAGTTAACAAAAAGAATAACAAGATAACTTACTGATGGGTAGTTCTCAGGCAGCAGTCTTAAAATTTAACATTTGCAGTCCTTTGAAAAACCTAGCTAGCGCTCTCTTTGATAGAAATGAAGTTGACAAGAATACAAAATAATGTGATATGCAATCTAGTTGATAGGGCTAATTTAATTGAGTGGAGCAAATGCACGCTGCTTTCTATTTGTTTAATGAGTTCTTTAGCAATTTCTGTGCAAGTGATGGAATCAATTTCTTCATTATTTTCACTTTCTCTCGAAGAGTTTGAGCTTAATAAGTACTCCTTTTTAGAAATAATATTCTTTTAAAAAGTGAATTCTCATTTCGCGAGTGTCTTTTAGTTATTTTTTAAATTTAAGCTACATTACGTAGCAACTGATGTCATTTATAGTTAGCTTAATTTAAGCAATTAAAAAATGTTTTAGTTTTATATGGTCATCAATGATACAATACTAAGAGTGCCCAACGAAATTATTCAATTTTCAGTTGGGACGATTATATTTGTCTCTAGTGATAATTCCTAAATGTCTTATTGGGTGCGTAAGATATCGGTATCAAAAAAATTATAAATTTGAAAGAGCTCGAAATAAGAAGTCAGACAAATTAAGGATAATAGCTAAATAGCAATTATTTGATTGGCCATTTTTTCCAGTTGTAATGAGACATTAGACCATGACATTAGAGGCTTCGACTACAAACAACAAGACATTATATTCTCAGTTCACTAAAAATGAAAAAGCATGGAGATTATTAGAATAAATACGTTAAATTCAGTTCTCTCAACGATGAAATCTAGCATAGACTAAAGTATCTATAAACCATTTTAAACAAGCTAAGGGTAACATTTTTTCTAATCTTTTAAAGAAGATGTTAAAATTATATTGATAACTAAACGATCGATACAATGAAAGTATTTCCAAACTTCACTTAGTAGAAATATTTTAAGGCAATACTAAACTGGGCTTTAAATAAATTTTTAAATATTTATTAAAAAATCTAAAAATTTACATTGTTTGTGGCCTTAATGATGTACCAAGGTTTTTTAAGTAGATATTTGAGTTAGTTCATGTACAACAAAAGACTCATTGGAACTTATATTTAAAAAAACTAAATGCCTCTCATCTATATTTCTGTTGGCTTCATTTCATTATACATTAACAAATGTGATGCACCCTTGAAGCATATGAAATAAAATGACTTTAAAGTTAAAAGTAAGAATCATATTAATATTAGTATGATATCTTGCACTTGTTGATGTAGATGCAATGGACAACCAAACATGAGATAAACTATAGAAATGAAGCCTAAAACTTAACCCTTATTGAGTAACTCCAAATTATTATCGCTTGGAATATAACTAGTTAACTACTGCAGTCTTGGCTAACAATCCAAAAAGAAAAGATGTTTAAGGACAAGGCTTTATTCTTGTTCTGAGATATAGAAATGACATGACTAGAGGTATTGACACAACTCTAAAGCCTCATCATCTTTAGTCTAAACCCTTCCTATTCTTATCACTAAATTATTTGATTTGATATGTTTTGTTCATTACGAAGTTCTGCCCGGAACAAAAGATATATATAGTTTCAAATCCTTTCCTAATATCTAGCTCCCGCATCTTTTGTTGATGATGAAGGGGGTCTTCATACTATGGTTAACAGCTGTGATTCCAATAGCAAGGCCACAACAATGCACTCAACTTAGCTGTGAATCTGCTACACCCCTACAATTGCTTCTCTTATATTCTTCGTTAGCCATCATGTCCATTGGGGCCGGTGGCATTAGGTCATGTTCCATGGCCTTTGGTGCTAATCAATTGATCAGAGACAACCTTAAAGATGCACGGCTTCGTGAGACCTTCTTCAGCTGGTACTATGTTTCGGTTGCTGTGTCCATTGTTATTGCTATGACTGTTATAGTCTACATTCAAGAAGCTTTCGGGTGGAGTGTTGGTTTTGGTGTTCCTGTTTTGCTCATGTTTTTTTCACTTGTTTCGTTCTTCATGGCTTCTCATTTATATATCAAGTCTAAGGCTAATGAGAGCTTGCTCACTGGGTTAGTTCAAGTTCTTACTGCTGCCTATAAAAATAGAGGTATCCAGTTAGCATTCCAATCCACAGATCATATACTATACCATTCTAGAGAGGGATCTGTTCCTTCTGCGTTAAGTGAAGAGTTAAGGTACGTACTTTACTGGCAATTGCCTATGTCCAAGCTTGTCTATGATAGGTTATCTTATATTTTGCATTCTTCTCAGTACGAGCAAGTTACAAAATACAATGTAGGACTTTCTGTTTTGTCTATGGATAAGAAAAACTACATTAAGAAAATTCTATCTTTTTGTGCATTTTCAGCAGATTTGCATTAAGAATTTTAAAAACAAGTATCTATATTTATTGTAACTTCTAATGAAGGTTATCTTATATGTTGCATTAGGTTTCTGAACAAAGCTTGCATTATTAGAAATCCTGAGAAGGACTTGACCCCAGATGGGAGAGCTTCTGATCCGTGGAGTCTTTGCACAATAGATCAAGTAGAAGAATTAAAAGCAATAATTAAAATAATCCCTATATGGTCAGCAGGAATGATTGCATCTGTGACTGTGAGCCAGGGATCTTTTTATATTCTTCAAGCAACAACAATGGACCGGCATATCACCTCCAATTTTCAGATCCCTGCTGGCTCTGTTACAGTCTTCATGGTCGGTTCTATAGCAGTAGGAATAGCCGTATACGATCGTGTAATAGTCCCTCTAGCATCAAGAATCAAGGGCAAATCATGTCGACTTAGCTTGAAACAAAGAATGGGAGTTGGGATTGTACTCTCCTTTATGTCTATGGTAGCATTTGCAATATCAGAGAGGGTTCGACGGGCAACTGCAATAGAGGAAGGGTTCTTCGATGAACCGAATGCAGTGGTGAACATGTCTGCGATGTGGTTATTGCCAGGTCTTATCTTGAGTGGATTTACGGAAGCCTTCAATGGCATTGGACAGAATGAGTTCTTTTATACTGAGTTGCCAACGAGCATGGCTAGCATATCCACCACTCTCTATTGGATGGGGTTATCAGTTGCTAGCTTGGTAGCAAGTTTGATAATGAGTATCATTGATTATGTGACAACAAGAGGAGGCAAAGAGAGTTGGATATCAACCAACCTTAATAAAGGACATTATGACTACTATTATTGGGTTCTTGCAATCATGAGCTTGGCAAACTTTGCGTATTACTATGCTTGTTGCAAAACTTATGGCACTTGTAGAGCAGATGGAGGAATGGCAGTAGAAGAAGGGAATAAAGAATGAGGGATGACTAATTCATTCATGGAATACATGTGTGTGTGTGGATGTGTGGCGTTTGTTAATTGGGATTATTAAATTGTTGTTGTTCTCAATTTTGCCTTTCGATTTAAAACCTTTTGAATTATCAACCTTGTGCTAAGGATTTTCATAACTTTAGAATTGTGGTATTTTAAGTGTAAATACATATTCAAGATAAAATTTAGATTGATATTTAGGTCATAGGGAGATTTAAAAAATCAGCTTAGGTTTGAATAATAGATCCAAGTGAATTTTTGTTTGGTTTAAAACATAACAAAATTATAGTAAATTTGAAGTCCTAACCTCGACCACGTTTGATCTTTTATTTTTAGTTATAATATAAGTAAAAAATGAGATTGTCCTAAGAGTTAAATAACTTCAAAATTTCTTAATTTTTTGAAATTTTCTTGAAAATCATTATTTTTAAAAACTTTATTTGATTAAAAAAATAACTTAAAATTTTCAAAATTTTCGTCAAAATCATGATTTCAAAATTTTTAGAGAACTATTCTTTAAAAGCTTTATTTGATTAAAAAATAACTTTAAAAATTCTTAATTTTTTAAAATTTTCGAGAAATCATGATTTTTAAATTTTTTAGAGAACTCTTCTTTAAAAAATTTGATTAAAAAAATAAAACATGACAGAAAAATCACGTGAATCAATCTAACTTAATGAATTAAACCTAACTCAAACTCATAGATAATTATAATAAATCTTTAATTTATATAAACTCTAATTAGTTTCAGTATGAGTTCTATAATTGAATTAGGTCATCATCTTGGCAAAATTTGATTGATTGATTTGTGGTATTTATGCCACGTGTATTTCGCTATTATTCTTCAATAAAGCTTAAGAGAACGAGTTTTTTTAATTAAAAATTATAAGAATTTCTTTAAAAGATTTAAAAGTAAGTTATTTGAAGTATAAATGAGTCCCGTGCCTTTTACTTTAATGTCAAATTGATCCCTTTTTGTCATCCAATCTAAACTAGTTACTTTTTTTATTAACTTATATATAATAATATGAATTTTTCAAAAAAAGAAAATAATTATGTTAACATAGTCGAAAGATTTATAAGACTAGATTTTTTTGTTACAATATTTATTTTCCAATAAAATAAATCTTTTTTTAAAAATAATGATAAACTTTATTTTTTTATCAAATTTAAAATTCTTATCTTATTTTTATTTAAAGATAAGCATTATTAGCTTGATATAGTTTGAATAATTTACCCTCTCTAATTTTTGTTTCAACTTCTTTTAGTACTAAGGGAATGATTTAAAAAATTTAAAAGTATTACAAGTCATGCAAATGAGTTTTGATAATTTAATTTTTGAAATATATATTAATACTTTTAATTTGGATTATTATTTTAGCTCACTTTTTTTTAGAAATATTTTAACTCACTTTTTATCATTAAATAACCAATATTCTTCCATAAAGTAATGCTAGTTTTTTGTTTTTTTATAGCCAAATGTACAAATCACTCTTTATCATTTCTCAAAAGATCTAAATTAATTTTTATCACCATCATTTTGTACTTTAATATTTACAAAATAATAATATATGTACCGTAATTCAATAGACCTCTAAATGCGAAGGTGGATTTTTTAATTTTTATTTAAATTTTAAAATGTTTTTCCAGTTTATAATAATTTTAGTTGATAAACTATTATGTTAATAGCTTTTAGTTAGGTAAAAATCAATTAACCTGGTTTTGTCGTGATTATTATAGTTTAGTTATAATAATTATACTGTTATATATATTTTTTAAAATCATGTCCTTATAACTAATACTAATCAGCTAATTTTACCAAACATCTCTAACAAACAGCTAATGAAATCTGCTGGTTAAAACAGTTAATACTAAACAGCTAGACATGTCTTTGGTTTTCCTTTTCCGAAGCAAGTTAAAATTGTAATTTCTTCAATGGTCATTCACAATTTTATAAGGTTAAATGTTCAAAAGGATGAATTACTTCCTACAAATTAAGAAATCAATGAAAATGAAGACGTTGAAGGAAATTATTTAAACGAGCCACAAAATAAAGAGATGAATGATGCGAGGGAACATATTACAAATCTTCTTGTATTACGATAAAATGCATAGTTTATTATGTATTTAACTATTTAGTCAGCTTGAATATTTATTTTGGGATTATAATATTATTTAACTTTTTTACATGTTTTAATATCTATTTTTATATCAATTTTATTTCCTACAAAAAACGAGACATCTTTTTAAATTATTTTCTACAAGATGGTTATCTAAAATTTTCTACAAGATGGTTATATAAGAATTAGGTAACCGTAAATATAATATATTGTACTTTGCATATTATTTAGTATACTTTAAATATTATTTAACATAAATAATTTTATTATAAAATAAAATATAGTTAAAATTAATAAAA
>JANVCL010000008.1:19417173-19429686 GCA_026546855.1 Erythroxylum incrassatum | reverse complement strand
TCTTAACCAATTCTATACATTTTATTATTATCAAAACATAAGTAGGATTTAATTTGTCAACCACCATTGGTCCAACAAATATAATGAATTTTACCAACGTATTTCTATTTTCCATTGGTAAATATTTTTAAATTTTTTTTAAAAATCCCGATATTAAATTTTACTTCATGATCTTATGGTTAATGCATAATTTCAATAGTTATGATTATCTGTGCATAATATTTTGATGTATTTATATATTTAATTTATTTAAACAGAAAGTTGATAGATGATATAAAGTTAAAATTATCTTAACTGATAATAAAAACATTAAATTGCACATAATAAGTATTTGTAATTCAAATAAAATGACCACAAGTACACTATTGTCTTGGCGACTGCAGATGCTCTGAGGTGCTACCCCTCTCCTTCAACTCATCCACCTTATTACGGAGTTGAGCTATGTACTCCATCAATGTCTCTACTGTACTCCGAAGCTCATTGACTTCATTGGTTGTCTACTGTCTACTAGATCTTGCTGTACTAGATGAAGGATTGTGAATAACATGTGTTCACAAATGAACATAACTCGAAGATCCTTCCACGACGATCCCTACCACCCATTGCATCAAGATATGTCTAATTGTCATTAATAACTTGTTCGTGCTGAAACTGTCGCTGAATGCTTTCTTTTATTTGGTCCTATTAGAAGGCAATGTTTATATTAGTAAGTAATAATTATTTAGAATTAATATTAAAGCATAAATTTCACATATATTAGGTTCTCTTCATCGGGTGTTGACGAATGTCACACCGTCATGCTTCTTAGTGTGAGTGTGAAAAAAAAGCTGACGGGGTGTAGGCCTCATGCCTATAGACTTTTCCTGCATAAGAATAAAATGTTATAAGTAAACTAGAATTTATAAAAATTTCAGTAGAGTTTCCTCTTTTTTATATATTTACCCCTGTTGAACAAAGAAAATAACTCAACACAGCCATATATGGTACCAATCTTTTATACCATTATCATTATCTGTAATACGCATATTTTCATTCCAAAATTCACACATCAATTTAAATTGAAATACAACAAAGTAAAACAATTAGAATATAAGTGTAAAGTTTAAATACTTACAAGTTTCTCTACATGCTCCTGGTGAGTAATAGATCCTCCCGTATGTACGAGAAGACTCTCTCCCCTCGATCCTCCACATCTATTGGTATAATTACGCACCGAAATGGACACTACCTCAAGTGGTGTCCAATACTGCTACCAACAACTTCATATTTGTTCAAAAATATAAGGTGGTTGTACACCAGCCTTGTGTATTGCATCAACAAAGTCCCGATAACATGTACGTGTTTGTCTCTCCCATACTTTATGTATGACCACATCAAATTCAGAATCCCAAAAAATTCTTTCTGAAATAAAAGTAAAAAATTCGATAAATACTTATAATGTAATAATATTTATCTAATTAACATATATAACTCAATTAAAAAAAGAAAATAATATTTTTTTATTATACCTCAAACTCTTGATAGTAAAATTCCTTTGTGGCCTGAAAGATATTATTTCATACATAACCCTCAAGATCAATCTTCTTTTTAAATTTGGATGTCATGTTTCTAAAGCACGGTCTAGGAGAAATCAACCTAATATAAAAACATATAATTTATACCTTTTAAAAATTAAAACCTATAACTTAATTATAAACATATAGTCTTTCATGCATTTCACTTACAGATTATTGACAATTATGATGTAAGTTCTTCCATCAAGTCTCTCAGCTTCAGGCTGGCAACTGCCTCCTTCATCTGCATCATTTACTCCTAATATCTCTATCGCTATAGGGGTAGTGGATGATGTAGGGGTGGTGGATGGTGTAGGTACGGAAGGTGATGCCGCATCTGTAACCATAGTAGTTAGAGGGGGAGGAGGTGATTCAGTTGCAGTTGTAGAGTGTGATGGTTCACCTTGACAGTAAGTACCTCCAAATCGTTATCTGAACCTGGGTCGCATTATATCACGTTGTCTCTTTGGTGGCACATTTCTAGAAATATAAGAATTTGATATTTCTAGAAATATAAGAATATGAATTCAATATATTGAAAAGGAAATAATTGATTTGTTGAATATAATATTCAAGTACAAACTTTGAATTAGAAACAATTCTTACAATCATAAAACAATAACAATAACAATCCACACTCAATAGTACGCAGCTTGACTCCTAACTAATAGAGAGGTTGTTTGACAAATTCTTACTGATTCAACAATAAATCAACTTTAAACCTGAGTCCAGTCGATTGCATTGATAAATGAAAATGATATAATTATTTTTTTGGATTTAAAATGACATGAGAGTCGATAAAGGTAAATGAGTCCCCAATCATTAGTGTATGAAGTGGAGATTTTTTCTACATTGTTTATTCCTTTAATAGGGACAATTTTGCCACATTCCTTCCAACAGAATGAATTAGTACCATCCGAAACTAGTTGTCATATCAACATTCCTTGATCAATAATGTTAAGAGGTATATATTTTGCAAATGTCGATTTAGAATAAAATGATGATATGTTCAACTCTAATTTCGATGATAAGTGAAAGTAGTCCACTTTAGCACTTATACATCTTCAATGTGCCTAATGATATGAATTAATCTATCCACTCTAAACATCACTTAGTAATCCCTTACTTAAGTTTTTCTAGAGTTTCTTAAGTTCCAAACCCAAACCTTCTATTTTCACCTCCTAAGTTTCTTAGGTCTCCCAACTTACAAGAAAATCCTAGCCAAAATTTCCTTCAATCTTCTAACAAAACTCCCTTTTTCGAAGGTGAATTTATACCAAGTAAACTTCCAATGATCCAAAGGAAGAACAGATAAACCCAAGGAAAATCAATAAGTATATGAATATTCAATCATGAATTCCAACAAAATTCAAATATTAAAGCATCATCAAAACATCAAATACCTAAGTATATGAATATTGATTCATGCGTTCTTTTTCAATGGAGGTTGTGTTCCTTTTTCAATGGAGGTTGTATTGTCTTTTTCAATGGAGGCTGTTTATCATTTGTTTCAATGGAGGTTGTATTGTCTTTTTTAATGGAGTCTATATATCATCTACCGAATGAGGAGCTGTAACCCTTTTTAATTTTTGTAACAAGATTAGCTACCTTAGTATAATCCACAAAAAATGGAGAGGGACCAATATAATAATAGACAACATTGTTATAGGCAAATTCGACTTTGGCAATAAGAAAATCCTAATTTTTTTACTTGTCATGGCATATACACTACTTAATAGTTTATTCACAACTTTCATTTATCCATCAGTTTATGGATGAGTAGAGTTACAATATTTAAGAGAAGAATCAAATATGCCCCCTAAAATTCTCCAGAAGTGACGCTAAAACTTAGTATTACAACTAGACATATTGGATTTTGGAATGCCACAATGTCTCGCCAGTTCTCTAAAGAATAGTTTTACAATTGAACTCACATATGCCATCTTCTTACAAGGTAAAAAATGTAGCATCTTTGAAAACATGTCAACCACAATAACAATAAAAATCCATTCCTTTTTGTGCTCCTGGCAATCCTAACATAAAGTACGTATAAAAATCCTCCCAAATATTGTTAAGATCAGGTAATGACATATAAAAACTAGTATTAGAAGCATGTCCCTTATAATCTTTAATCACCTTCTCCTTTAATGAAATATGTAAAAGGTAACGTTGATTACCTTTCATAAGCAAAGTTTGCAAGGAACTAACAGTCGCTGAGAGTTTAGTCGATTACTACATTTCAAGTAGTGTGACTCTATCTTATATCATTATCTAATCAAGATTTCAACCTTCAAATAATGGGCCCAAATTAAATGTGCACACATTGCTCAATCTTTACCCTAATGGGACCATTAAAACATAAATATCTACATATAATTCAACTCGCCTGAAACCTAAAAAATATGGTGGTCTTTCAAAACACTAACTAGTAATTCACTTAAGCTTTAGTTTCAGCAGCAACTATCCAAACTCCAAGTAGCATGCATTAATTATGAATGAAGCAATCAGTTTTAATTCATACATAGAACTAGACTTATGATGATGTTGGTACAGGCAGCCAACTGTGTTGCTACTTGTTAAAAATGGGTTGTAATTTAACCAAGTGACAAAACATGCTTATAGGTGACATGAATTATTCCATCAAACAAATGCATGGATTAGACACTGAAAGCTTAAGGAGAAGAAATAGCAATAAGATTGCCCCTCAAATTGCATCAGTAAATGACAAATATATAGCTTTCAAAAACGTGCATATCCATCCCTTAATAGTTGTACAATAATACTTAATGTAGTATAATCTCAACAAAGGCGCTAATAAGGATAGCTTAGAAGTCTTCATCTCAACACAACAATATCACGAAACATGTTTTCTCCTATTAGTTTGATGGATAAGTTTGTATTTGCTATCTTAAACCAAAATGAAAATAACTAACTAATTAGTGTTCATAGGAAATACACACAAACACAGTTCATTATATGAATTCAGTACAATCCCAAAAACCAAGCAAAGTTTTCAAACAATTCCAAATATGAAAAAATTCAACATCCACATGAACATAGTTCACTACACGAATTCAATACAACATCCCCAAAAATTCAATATCCACACGAACAAATTTTGAAAACTATGAAAGCAATACACAAAACCAAGTTCAAAATAAGACCCCACTAACCTCAATCGATGAGTAAACAAAGGCACAGAAGGAAGAACAACACAAAAGCACCGGAAGGAAGCAGGTAACAGATGCACGATGAAGATCAGAACGAAAATGCTCTTAGGGAACCGAAACACGTAAAGGAAGAAGATGAATGCAGAAAAAAGAAGATGGATGGCGAGAAACGAACCCACGTTCGCACATGGCGACACAGAACCAACTATAAGAGAGAAGAAGAACACAAGGTGAAAATGTCTTCTAACGAAGAGAGAGGAAGAACATGGGGTAAGCTTCATACTAAGATCAGACGTCTAACGAAAACGACGTCGTCTGGTAACGTCTTTTTTATTTTACTAAAATGCTGAAGAAGAAGCAAATGGTGGCGTTTAAATTTTAATTTTATTGACAGAATTACCATTCCGTCGGTAAATAACTAACAGAATATACTTCTGTCAGTAAACTCGTTGCAGTCGAAGCAAACGACAACGTTTAACTTTTAACTTTACTGACAGAATACAGTTCCATCGCTAATTACCAACGGTATTTCCTATTTCGTCGCTATATTCTATCGCAAAAATCAGCGGGATAGTTTCCCATCCAGCTCTGCCAATGAAATATTTTGTCTGTCGCAAATTTCCATATATTACGACAATGTTACCGACACAATGTGATTTTTCGTTGCTAATTTTCAACCGTATTATTTCTATCAGTAATTTTCTATCGGTAATTGATAATTTTCTTGTAGTGGTTTCTGCGAGTAATTTTCTAGTGGTTTCTGCGAGTCGCTGAAATAAGCAAGCTCAGTGATGACACAGTTCTTCACTGGCTGGCCCATACAAGCCTCTACAATCTCCTTCATTTTTGTCAATGCTATAGAAGAAATCTTTTAGGGCGCGAAGTGTTTCTCTTCTTTGCATGTGAAGATGATCATAGGCTTCTCATCAGGGCCTGACACAACATTGAAAGCCAGTGTTTCACGTCGCTCTGTACGGATGGGTCTAACAGCCTCGTACCGATAAGACGTTTGGCCTCAAAAACAGTGTTACAAGGATTCATGGTAACTTGGTTCTAGGCTGCATCGCCTATGGGACGTTTGTATCAGTGAAAGCAACATAGGATGGTGTTGTTCTATTGCCTTGATCATTGGTTGATCACAACACGATCGTTTTGCGACACACCTACACAACTGTAGGAGGTTCCGAGGTCGATGCCGCTAGCTTTGTTCGACTCCATTAGGATGAAATATAAATAACAATGAGGTGTTAAAAGGACAATCACAGAGACCAATTTGTTCTTAATTCTGCAAGTGTCTTCATGCGTAGTAAGGATAATGTTTTGGGAGTTTGAGTCCTTAATATAGATGTATAGAGAATAAGACAGCCGGTAGAAGCAAACAGGTAGAGAGAAATGGAGAGGGAGGTAAGGAACGTTTAGAGAAGCAAAAACCAGAGTTCTGGAGTTGTGCTTGGGGCATTCTTATTCTGTTGGGTTAGACCAGCCCATTTTGGGCCTGTTTTAATAGGGCTTGCCCTGATTAGGATTGTCGAGATGTTATATTCAATCATGTGAATTGTGATATTGGCACTATATGATAAATGCTAATGTAAGAACAAAATGCATGGTATGGTATGTTATGGATTTGCTTAGGCCATCGCAGGCTATACAATATCAAATACAGGAAGTCAACGAGGCAAAGTGCAGCAATACCCTAAACCCAAGATGCACAACATCTCATTTCATGCTCAGTTTTATAAGTGGCAGGCTCCGTTTTGTCAGTCGTGAAACAAATGGAAACATTTCTTTGCTATTTCCCAACGTCCTCCATAAGCATACCAAAGTCCTCTGAGGTCAGTACATGTCATTCCCCAAGTCTCCAAACTGATCACATGCATTGAGTGTTGCAAGAGTTAAAGCATCTAACTTCTATCCCCAAAACTTTAATTTCTTCACGTTATGTCAGGAATCCCACATCGGACAATTACAAAGGCATTCATGAATTTATAATAATATGCAAACCTCTCCCTCTAGATCTAACTTTTGGGAGTGAGTTAGGCACTTTCTAACATGGTATCAGAGCTAGTTTGTCACGATGGTTAGGTATGGTGCCTGGTTATATCCCTTTGTCCAATATGTTCATCAGATGTCCAACCCTGCTCTGAACTGAGGGGGGTGTCAGGAATCCCGCATCAGACAATTACAAAGGCATTCAAGAATTTATAATAATGTGCAAACCTCCTCCTCTTGAGCTAGCTTTTGGGGGTGAGTTAGGCACTTTCTAACATGGTATCAGAGCCAGTTTGTCTCGATGGTTTGGGGCGGTACCCGATTACATCCCTTTACCCAATATGTCCATCAGATGTTCAGTCATGCTTTGGACTGAGGGGGTGTATCAGGAATCCCCCATTGGACAATTATAGAGGCATTCAAGAGTTTATAATAGTATGCAAACCTCTCCCTCTAGAGCTAGCTTTTGGGGGTGACTTAGGCACTTTATAACACGTTAAATATTTGCTTCTGCAATATCTATTATCTGCAAGGTTAAATGGCATGGTCGAGGGAGCCTAGCCAGCCAAGCACCAATTCTTACTTAACATATGCCAAAACATAAAGTTTATCAATTTGGTAAAAAAAATGATACTATTTCCTAAATCAAATTGAAAGGTTTCACAAAAAAAACTAATACACAAAGACATAGGATCTCAAACAATATCATTAATAAAAGGTAGAGAAGTTGATTGAATGTGTAATTTTAATGTGTTTTAAATGTAAGTACACAGTGCAGTTGTAACTGGTATCAATAAATATGAGTCAATCTCACGAAGGCTATAAGTGTTAGTAATAACATCTTTTCCATTACCTAACTATTGAATAAGATGATGATTTAATTTAAGACTAAACTAAACTAAAATTTAACTCAATAATAAACCAAAATATAAATAACAAAACAGTTAAACAATATAAAATAGCTAGCACCTAGGTAATGAATTCCCCTAAGATCTCTTAAGCATTAACCCTTTATTATACAATTCAATTATTGATCATTAGATTGTAAAAATTTCTATCTTATATTAATATCTTTTCAAGACTATTAATAATTAATCCTTAGCTAATTAACTGAAACTTCTTTCTAGTTAAAACCCTCAAGATCACATTACTCGATTTCTTAAATTCTTTATTAGGTTTGGCCATAATCTAAAGGATTTATATTGATTTGTCTCTAGGTTTGCATGCAACTCCTTCCAATTATAGAGTTCTATTCATACAAAAGGATTCTCAATCTCAATAATGAAATTAAACATTAAACTATTATCTCAAACATAAAATGGATTAATAGTCTATTGTATGAAATGGATGTACACTCACTAAGTAGAAATTACTAGGATTAAAGTATCTTATACCTTCACATTGGAGAAAAGGCAGGCTGAACAAAGAAACCTTTAAAACCAATCCTATCTCCTCAACATTCAAGTTTGACATCAATTTCATTGCTAGATCTTATATACCTAATTATCGTTTTGAATTGCTTCAAGTTAATCTAATATTATTATGATGACCATAAGGAAATCATAGGATAACTCAGAGAAATGATTATTTTTATAAATGTATAAAGTGGTTATATATGGTAGATGTTCACATACGCCAACTCATGTGCATTGTATTCACCATGAATAAATTTTCATTATAAATTAGATACCAATGTTGGATAAAAACCAATTTGTTCTGATTAATCAGATCAATAATGGGGAAGTAGATGAGAAATTACCTAGGGACCTTGTTTAACACCCTTCTTAAAAGAATCGCCAACAATATGTTTCAAGGCATGAATTGTTTCTTTCTCCACAAATTCATCATACACATGCTCATGTACATATGTTCGAGAACCAGCATAACAACATTAATCATGCTACAGAAACCATAAATGTCAAACCAAAGCTTTTGCATTAAAGGGAAAAATAAATGTTAGGCTGAATTGATTGAAAAATAGAGCAAAGTGTGCAAACTCCCCAGTCTTATCGACATCAGCATCCTTACAAATTATGAAGGTGATTTTCCACATGGCTCAAGTGTAACTAGATTGAGATTACTCCATGCAACCAATTCAAATACAATCTTACCAGTTTCAATTGAACCTGCAAAAGATAGTTATAAAAGAGATAGAAACAAGAGTGTTTTTTAAGTATCTAAGAAATTTCAACATTTTAATACTTATTTCAAATTATAATTATGCAAGAAAGATAAACGTCATAAGATGAAATAACATAAATATAATATTTTTAAAAGCCCCCAAGTTAACTTGAAAACAATATCATTCTTAATAATTGGTGGTTCAACAAATAATGTTGGACAAGCTTCCCGAAATTGTCTTTTAAGAAAAGATGATGTTAACTTCATTTTGGTAAAGATTGACTACCACAATAGATAAAGTTCTTAATACTGGCATGTAAATAACATATATAGCTTGTCCTTCAGAAATGTTGCAAGTATAAACAACAACAATATAAGAATCCTTGGCTCTAACATAGTAAGGGTTTTTAAGGTATATAGGAAGAAAAAAAACTATAAAAAGATGCAACAGAGGGAAAGAGGCAAATAATACTATTTAAGAATAGTAAAATTACCCTTTCTAATAATTGTAACTATTAAAAATTGCCTCTTATGTTCATACCATAATAACTTGAGAAGAATTTTAAGGATTTTTTTTGCATATTTGAAAAATATATCATTATTAGTACACAATTTATTGACAACGCATGTCAAGTGTATTGCAAAAAAAATTTGGTGCAAAAATTACCTAACTCTGCACACTAAAAATTTATAACTATAGTAAATCAAGATCATATCCACATGAAATGTTTGATTAATTCTCGCAATGAAAATAATTGATGTAAAAGAAATAAAACAGAGGGTTTTAGGTTGATGTAGTTGATATAAAAAATTAAATTAAATTGACGCAAGCAATTTATCAAAAACAGTTAAAAATGACAAGAGTGATAAATGTGTGTAAAATCCGGTTCTTTAGTTTAATCATGGCCTATGCACATTTTAACATACATCATTGCATTATTGCCCTCACACCTCTTTTTGAACTATTGGTCATGAATTAACAACAAGCTCTGTTAATCCCAATTTTTTCTTACGTCATAGTTAATTAAAACAAGCTCTTTAATTAACCCTAACTATCGAATAACTTAGAATAAGCTCTTTAAGTGTAATCAAAAAGCCACGTTACGAATGAGAAAAACTGACCAATCTATAGAATAATCACACAAGCTCAGATTATTTAACCTAGGCTACGTTATCCCTAACTAATGATTCAATATCGTTAATTGCCACATACAACTTCAAACATGACTATTACGAATCATATTCAATCTCTAACAATGGGTTTTCATGAAAAAACAATCTAATAAAGCATCAAAATCGTTCTTACACAATACCCAATCAATAAACACAAGATAACGTAAACAATTCGAAGAGAGGGAAAGAAAACGATGCACAACGATGGTATGCTCAAATGTGTTTCTCGACCTCAATTTCACCTCTAAACGGTGTTGAGAAGGTTAACCCTTCATTTTCTCCACCAAACTCCAAGAATGACCAAAAATCACTTCTATTCTTCCTCCCCCCCCCTCAAAAAATGTGTCCGTCTTCGCAAAACATAGCTTTTATTGAAAAAATTAGGTTACAAAGGGACAGTTGACAAGTGTCATGGGCATGATATGGGTTGTCATGCCTATTTCACAATTGTCACGGGTGTGTGAGGTGTCTGACGGTCATGACAAATTAATTGTATGGTCATGAGTTAATGCTCCATGTTCTTCATTTTTATGTTTTTTTCTTATCTCCTTTTTATTTTAATTTTCTTCTTCTTATTGCCACATGAAGACGATAAAGTATGAATCTCAAGAAGATGGCTTAAGAAGAATGCTTTCGGCTCATTTTAACTATTACGCTTCTAAATTGTACCTAAAATCAAACATGAACTAAAGTGGGTGTCTTAAGCATTTTAAGGCATTAACCACTAAGTGTAATGGATTAAATGTATCAACAATTAAACACATATCAAGTTCTCTGACACTTAACTTTTGACCATCCTCAGATAAATCATCAAAATCAAAGTCATAATCAAAGCACTTACTAATTTTCCATATTTCCTATGAATATATAGTCATAATCAAAGTTTAATAATTTTTAAAATCCATAGCAAGAATTTAGCATTCAATGCTTCTATTCATGATCACTCAACATTCATCACCTATAGAAAATGAGTAATCTAGAGGTAGACTTGGATAAAGTATGTTTAAATCAGATAGATCCATAGGTACACTCAAACACCATTCATGATCATAACATTCCACAACTTTGCATATCATTTCATTTCTCCACCGTTAAAAGTCACATGCATAACTATGAATCAAAGGCTTTTCTAAGGTTGTAATTTGGAAAAGGATAAGTTAAGATGTATTTAGGTAAAGTAGTATGAAAGCCATCAAAGCTAGTGAAACAAAAGTAACACTCAATAAAACATCAAACGCATCAGCTAATATTCATTCAAAACTGAGTACCATAATTGTGTTGAATGCAACAACTATATTTCTTAGCTCAAATTTAAGCTCTCGCACATAAACCATATGAAGCATAAATAATCAATAGGGATCACTCATAAAGATTGATGATAACAATACATTCAAGCTACTAGGAGTGAACCTTCCAAAACAACATCTACCTCATATTTAATATATGCAAATCACCTATTCAATACAACTTTAGTAGGAAAGACCAATCATAAATAACTTTTCAAAACATGTGCACTTCCTCCTACATACTTTTATTTAAACTTTTTCTTTTTTCTTTTTTTCATATAAACATTGAAAGAAGTTATATTAATATGAGAATTTTGTAAAATGACATTCTGATTAATACGACCTACCAATACATATGCATACCCCCCACATTTATACTTTTATAAATCCATAAACTCAACAATCAACAAATGCTCCACAAGCCTTATGGCTTAGGTAGGACATTTGGTTAATTTTAAAAGCATGTAATGTGGTTAGTATAAAAAGAAAGGTTAATAAAGCTCAAAGGGGGGCTTAATAAAGGAACAATCATATCAATGGGTAGGTCGTTTAGCTAATATAGCTTGCCAAAAAAAGAATGTCTATATCATTTTCATGTTTACGCATGTGATAAAAATGTAGTCTTGAATAGAAAATCAAAGCAAAGTTAGGATCTACATGTCATAAAGGTCACATAGAAGCAAAAAGAAAATGAGACTGATATGAATGTGACAGTCCAATAAGGTTCAAAATTTCACTGGCTTTTGTCTACCACTAGTTACTACTCTTCTAAAGATAATGCATATTGACTCATCACAGGAGAAAAATTACATGTTAAAGTTGCCATGGATTTTTCTAGTCAATTCACACTCTAATTATGACTATATAGTCTTAAAAGCAATAGAAAAAGAAAATATGTTTGTTAGTTCGATTTTGAAAATGCCTAAGAAGTCAGATAAGCAATAATTAAGCTAAAAAATGTCTATAAAAACTATGATCCCCACCCCCACACTTAAAAGTTACATTGTCCCTAATGTAACATCAAATGTTAATAAAAACAGTAACTGCAAAAATGTAAACAAACAGAAATCAACTTCCCTTAGGTTACCTGTTAGACCCCGTTTCCGAAACCCAACTCTATTGCGAAACACAACACCTCGAATGCGGCTAGGACCCCGAAAGGTTCTTTCATTGAACCTTTAAAAGACATTATCAATTCGTGTTGATTACTACTATTTTTTT
>JANVCL010000008.1:19405225-19417073 GCA_026546855.1 Erythroxylum incrassatum | reverse complement strand
TGAATTCCGTGTCCGATACTTTGTTTTCGCGTGCCGATTAATTTGCTTCCGTTTCATTCCGCTTCGAATTCGTTAAGCAATTCGTTCTTTTCGATTTCGTTTTTTGTTTCTGTTTTCCGGTTGGGATCCGGTTTCCGGATTGGGTCCCAACAGAGATGGTTTGTTAAGAAAACAAAATTTAGATAGGTACTTGCTAACCATATATATTTATCTAGGTTCCTTAAAAGCAAAAAAATCTTTAGGAATAATATGTTTTTAGATCATTCACACACTAAAATCCATAAGTTATCAAAGAAGTTCCAAAGCAAAGGTACAATTATATTTAACAATTATCTCTCTAAATTAAAAGGTCCTAAGGAGGCTATGGCCAAAGGTATGGATTTTGAATACTATAGCTACAAAGATTACATGAGGAAACATCATATGGTGAGGGAGGAACTCAAAAGGCTAATTTGAAAACATTATAACAACACATACTAGGCAATCTTATAAACTAAGACCGTTTTACACCAAAATCAAGTTGTAATTTACCAATTCCCAAAGGATCAATCAAAGCAAACTTAAAACAGAAAAGCTCTAGTGAACTAAACTCATGTTTTAGAAGTTCATAACTCTATAATGAAGCAAAAATCAATAGTTTAATAACTCAAATATGGGGATGTGAACATTAGTTACTTCCATAAAAACATTCTCTTAAGGAGAAATGCTAATAAGATCTCATCGTTACTCGAAGAGGATGATCAAGTAGTTAAGAAGTAGTAAGAGACACTCCTAGAGGCTCATAACTATTTCTAAAACACTTTTGGCACATACACTAACATTTATTCAACTATACAAGTTCTAAAATCCTTTATTTCTAAGTAAATCATAGAAGCAAAAGCTAATAAACTCCTTAGTCCTTTTAATGTATCAGATGTTGAGAAAGCTTTCTTTGATCTCAATTTAAACAAGGCCTATGACCTTAATGGGTTAAATGCTTATTCTTTTAAATATCTTGGAACCAAATCTAAATGCAAGTCATTATCTATTTTGTAATTTTTCAATAAAGGATATATGTTAAAAGAACTCAATAAGACACTCATTAGCCTTATTTTAAAGATTCCAAATCTAGCTTTTTAGAAAGGTTATAGACCAATCTCATGTTTTAATAATATGTACAAGATTATATCTAAGCTAATAGCTACTAGACTCAAACTAGTGCTAAAAACAATCATCAATCTAGCTCAAACAATCCCATTTGAATGATGAAATGAGTGTCAATTGTAAAAATAATTTTGAGACTCTAGGCAAACAAGGAATCATTATGGTTGAAATGGATTCTTATGCAGTTCTTAAAGGGAAGAAATTTTGGATAGCCAAACCTAAAGTTGATTCCACTTGGACTATGATACAACTCTTAAAGCTAAAAGAATACCTATGCAAAGAAGAAGAAGAAGAAGAAGAAGAAGAAGAAGGAATACAATATTAGGAATGGTAACACCACTTTGGATAAGGTATGATAATCGGAGTGAATTAGGCTCTTCACCTGAGTAGTGAGTTGAACGAGATGAGACATGCACTATTAATCTATGTTAACGTAAAGCAGTTACTCTAAGGAAATGAGTAGGTAAGCAATATCATTGGGTTCTTAATTATACTTGACAATATGCAAAACTATAATCCTAATTCTTACTTGAAAGACTCTATCGTAAGAATAAGATATGGCTTAGGAGAATTTATAAATAAATTGTTCTAGTAAATATTTAAATCCCTTACTCTTTAAGACACTTAGAACAAGTTATTCTTGTTCAAACAAACTCTCCCAAAAGTTTCTTTGATTATATGGTTAGCAATCACACATAAGATAAATACAATGGGAAATTTTAACGGTTTAAATTTTCTTAATCTCTTATATAAATTATTCAATCAAAAACCCAAAACCATCAAACATATATTCTTCCAATGTTAGTATATAGTAGAAACATATGTTCTTCCAATGTTAGTATATAGTAGCAATATAGAGCAAGATTCAATAATTAGGCAACCTCTTACTAGCATGTTGATTGGTCTAGCATTATAAAATGGACTAAAGAAAGACATCATTTATGTAGTGATGACTATCTAATATTTAACATTTCTTCTGGAAGTATATTGTATGCAATATAGAGAAAGGAATCACCTTGCCACGTTTGGTCACGACACAAGTCTTCGTTCATGATTTTATATATAGAATTCTAGGATTTTGCCTAATATATAGTCGTGCATCACCAAGTTCTCTATAAATCGCAAAACTAAGTGGCCTGGGAGAAATGCACAGGCAGATGAACGACCGTGCATCCCTCTGTGCATTGAATTTTCGTTTTATGTTGTGTTTTCGTCTGAATTGTTCTCCTTTAAGTCCGTAAAAGCAATTATAACCTACAAACACACTTAGAGCAAATTAAGTACCAAATATGCGATAAAAGTATAAAATATTAAATAAAATATATCAAATATGGGTGCAAAATATGGTCAAATATCCATCTACCAAAATCTTTTAGACTACCAGGATCCCATCACACATAATTATGGCATGACCAATTAAGAATATCATTATAGTTTGTAGAAGGGGGAGTTAAGTTGCATAACTTAGTATTCCCTTTTAGATGTAGGAAGAAAAGTAATATTTAAAGAACAAATGATTAATTGGTTCCTCCTTTTGATTACAAAGTGAACAAGTTCTTGCAATGTCCATGAATCCTCTAATCCTATCATAAGAGCTTAACCACTCCTTTATTGTAAGTCAAAAGATGAATGAGGTTCTGAGATTAGCTTGTTCAAACTAAACTAACTTGTGTCCTTGGAGCATAATTCCTTATCAGTATCCTATATGAAGCATTAGAAAGATACTAGAGGAAATTCTATTCAATAATATAGTGTCCCTCTTGTCAAATATAAGAATAATATTTAGTAAATGATTGATGAGAGAAATTCTTTGCAAGAACTCAAAGCATCTTAGTCTGAAACTAAGGATTTCTTTAATCAATGCATTTTTTTGGGACTATGATTTGCAAAGGATTAAGCTCTACAAGCCTGCTTAGGGAATTGCATTGGTCCAATTCTTATGTAAGAAGTTTGTGGAGTCTCCATTTCCGACCTTGGATTTGATTTCCAACCATATTGACTCCCTCATTTTGAGAATGCAAAGTATAGTCCAACAGAAATTGTATTTAAGTTATATTCTCCAAAAACTTGCATTTCTTAGATAATGTACATGAATTCATTTGAGTAAGCAAATTTTCTTTTCTCCATACCAAAGTTCCCTTTATCTTCTCTTGGCATTCTTTAATTTCTTCAATATAGATAAATCATTATCTTTAGATCTTTTTAAATTTATTAGATTGTGAAATCAAATATTGGGAGAATGTAACTAGGGAATAGTTGCTTCAAAGTGAATATATCTAGATGATATGTATTTAATTGGTATATTTTGTGACTATATGCAAAAATAAATGTTTATTGTCACAACTAATGGACTAGTTGGACATGCCTAGATAATTAAATTGGTAGCGAGCCTGCTAGAACGAAGAAAACTAGCCAACCAAATTAAGAAAAGAATGGAAAATGCAACGCAGTTCAAACTTTTCTAAGTAGATTTAGTGTCATGAACTTGGCTTATTTGAACTGGACTTGATAAAGAACTGGACTCCATTGTTTGGCCACTATTCTTGCAAAATACTAGTGAAACAAGATGTGAATTTGGACAAAATATCTGGCAAGTGATAATTTAAGGGCATACAGGAAAACTATGACACCAAACTGGCCAACTAGCTATACTAAACTGGCGAAACAACTCATTTGGACTAGACTATTGATGACACAAAGTCAGATTGAAAATATGTATATCTTAAGTAAGTTCCAGGTATGATAGACAAGATAACAAAGCCCTCTCTAGCTCTCCTTCTGATCATAACGTTGACAGTCCCTAAAGCTACCGTTAAAAGGGCTTAGCATGTGTTAGTTAGCCCAAATCCAAGAAATCATGTGAACATTGTAACATGGATATCGCCTGTTCTAGTAATAATATAACCCAATGCGCAAGGTACTGTTGCGAGAAAATGCTTAGTAGATGTGAATCAAATAGTACTTGATGGGGTGTCGAAATTAAGAGAGCAAATATTTCTGCAAATCTTCACGAGGTGAGAGAGCCAACAACCTTCGAGGCATATTGAGACATGGTTATTGTTTTCTTACACCTTCAATCATTCCTACATACATATATACGTATGTATGTATATCAATTTTCAGTTTAAAATAAATCATAATTTAAGTGAATTTCCAAGCCTTGTTCATGGGGGAAGGGTAATACTCGTCCTTACCAACCAGTTAGATATCTTTATTTTAAAAAAAACGCCATTTCATTTATTTCTGATGGTTTAGGCAGAAGATTTTGTTTAAATTTAAAGACTATAAGGAAGTACATCGACTAATGAGTGCGATATAAGTAAGCACGAGCTAGTACTTTCTAATTGGCTAGTGCTGGCAAAACAGTATATTCTCCTTTTGTAGAATACTTAAACAGCCAAATATTGCTTCAAAAACTTAAAACTCATACTTAACAAGTGGATAAGATTACGAAAATGAATGCCAAAACCTTAATCTAAGCATTTACAAGAATAATCTGACCATCTACGCAGGAAAAGATGACCAATAAATGTGAAAAAAGAGATGACTTAAAGCCTAATTAATTCCTATCATTTGTACAGCAGGACAACTTCCAATCGCGTCAAGTAAATCAGGAGGACAAGAAGATGCTGCAGATCTAGATTTTCCATTACTAGCCTACTTTCTCCCACTGTCATGCCTCTTAATCTCGGGATCGCGATTAGAAGCAGTTGGTGCAACAGGAGATTTCGCAATGCCATTAACATAAGACTTCAAATTATTTGCATTTCCAGCATTTGAGTTGTTCCTCTCGAGAGGCTTCACCATATTTATTGCTCGTCGAGAGTTCTTTCCTTCTGCAGGGTCAAAAGTGGAAATTATTATAATTTAAGCTAGGAATGTAAATAATCTATAGTGACCAAGATGAAAGTAAAAAGGGCATGAATATTGCACAACTTTTGTCTGGCCGTGCTGTAACTTGTTTAAATTTTCCCTCATACAATCTCAATTTTGAGTGCATATTGGGAAAAAGCTTTCTGATTTCTGCAGTATACGGGCAAGTTTTTCCGGCTAAACTTATAACTCATTTTGGTACTCAATCTTGCTATTGAGCGAGATCCAAAACCTTCGATAAACAAAGGGGAAAAAGAAACAGTTCTAATTTCAGTCACCCCTCTACATAGAAAGCAACAAGATAAACCTTCAGCCAATCAACGTACACAAACAATGTATATATTAGGCTCACCTATAAGAATTTGTTACACAACAAAACCACCATATCAGCATTTGGGAAGTATATACACCAATCAACTGTGTACCAGTGTAACAAGACAAAAAAACAATCTACATAATGGCTTTTATGAAGGAGGAAAATCTTATTTTCACTTTCTCAATCAACTGCCACATTTTGATCTGTAGCATTATATCAATAATCTTACCTTTTATGCTTGCGCAAGCAATAAAACCATTAAGATGATCCCGAAACATGGCCAAGATGCGCCGCTCCTGCTCTGCATAAAGCTTTGAGCATTCAAGTTCAGTAGATGATTTCGGGGTTTTGGGGGTTTTGTTTTGACAAATGTTTGCCCCCCCAGTTGGTGATCTAGTTTCTGGGAATGTAGTCTCTTGTTCATGGCACATCAAATCAATCGCAGGGGACAGTGGCTTACAAATTTCCGCATCATTGCCATATGATCCTGACGCGACACTTGTATCTATATCTGCTTTATTCCCACTCAAACACTCTTCAACCACTGTCTGTCTTTTTTGAATGTCTTCGCTCTCCAAGATGGATGAAACAGAAGTTTCAACATTCTCTCTCTGTATTTCACCTCCTCCTGGTGAAAAGACTAGATATCAGACGTTCAGAAACAGAAGGCATTAACAAGCACCTATAAAACCTGTTCATATGTTTTTCTTGGGAATTTAAACATTAAAATGAAATGCAAACAGTGAGAAGTTCATATTTTACTGTATAATCATCTAAACCTGCAAATGCCTTTCTAGTTTCTTCTGAAAGTACAACCAAGATAGAGCAAAACTCCTTCACCCTTGGCAGCTGAATTATATCTGACAACGGGGACCTTCACTCACAGAGAATGTTAATCAGTCCTTGAAAGATAAAATGACCAAATTTCTGGAACAGTGGTAAAAAAATCTCATAAGTGGTTACTTGTATGTGTCTTCGGCAGGTACTGGTAATGCTACAGTCGGAGAGTGAGGAACACAAAGAGAAAATGAAGAAGAAGCCACTGAGCTCCGAATGTGATCTTCCTGACTCAATAGAAATAGAACAAAGAATAAAAAAGAGAATAAGAATGAAAAAAAAAAAAGAGAGAGAGAGAAACATAAAGGAAAGAAACTAATATAAATTAATCAATATTTTATAAGAATAAAGACATTTACTAGTAATGGAAATCAGGATAAAATATACCCTAAAGTAAAGAAGCATTTAGGATCAATAACATTTCTAAAATCCTATAGGCCCTTAAGAACAAACCTGCTGAAATTTTACAATACTATGATTGCCTTGAAATTTGGTTGCCATGCTCAACAATTCTTCACTTTTTACTTTTCTGGATGCTAGAGGAGGCCCAAAACCAGAAGATCCGATGGCCCCGCTGATGGCTGCATTTGCTGCCTGCTGTAGATAGGCCATTCCATTATGGTTACTACTGGCCATTCCATTATGGTTATTACTGAAAAGAGCTTTTCTTTCATCACTGCCATCAAAATTCTTGCAGTCCAAACATTTACAGTTTTCTGAGCACAAAATGTTCGCTTGGAAGCATTCACAATACTTTTTAAGGCATCCTGATTTTTTGCAGTGGCATCCTTTTTTGTGCTTTCCTATCATTTGAACCTCAATCGCATCTTCCTGAATTGGCATTACAAAGATTTTAGATGCAATTATGACATGAAATTAAATAATTTTGGACAAGTAATATCTCAGACGTTGAACAAACCCTATGCATTTCAAGTTGCTAAAGGACTTACAAAGATATCCTTCTTTTTTCAAATGATTGCCAAATTAATTAAAAGGTTGTTTCTTCTAAGCACTAGGCTCTCACATAGAAAGGAAACAAGAATGATCGAAAAGAATCTCAACAAAACAATGGCATTCCAGAATCAGAAATTAATAAAATTAGCATATTTTAAACGTAAAATATCAGGATTGAGTGGATATACGACACAAACCCCAGCATCCAGAGAACCCCGTGGACTGCTAGCAATCTTTGGTCTAAAAGCATTGGGATTTCTCTCCAGAATCACTCCAATAGCCTCATTCCTAGAACGTTCATTCTCCTCATTATTATGACAATTTGTACAATTGCAACCGTTGCAATATACCGAAGCAGTAAAGCACTCACAATACCTGAAGATTACATAAATTTACCTCTTAATAGCAGAAACAATCATGTAAATGCCATTTGAGAGAAAGAAAGTTGGATGATCGTGCAAGTGTTTCAGTGATTTACATTAGTTAGAACTGCAAATTTATGAACATATAATAGCACTAATGTAACTCAAATGGTAACTGAAACAAAAGTTATAAACTTTTTAATCAATTTACAAACAGCATTTAAATATATGCAAGGTGAGGAAAACTGATGTTGGATTGGAACCACAAAATTTAAGATTTTGAACACAAGCAGTTAATGAATAAAAATCAAACTCAAAGAGCATTACTTTTAAAATTTTGAAAGAGCAGTACTTCTCAAGATGGCTCAGCCCATGTATGATGAGACTTTAGGGAATATATTGCGAATATACAGATAGACAAGAATCACAACTGGAAAGAATATGTTTATAATCACCCTCATAATTAATTATAGGGAAAAACAAGAGGTACTAACAACTTCAAACATCGCGAGTGTTTGCAATTACATTGCTTTGCTTTCTTAGGAGTACAGTCCTTTACTTCAATGTTGGACCTTGGTCGTGATACAGCAGACTCTTGCCTGCAAAATAAAATAACTTTTTTCAAGTGTTGAATAGGAAGAAAATCTCTAAATGTTTACAATTCAACTTCTAGACTAAGTTCAGAATAATAAAGGCCAGAAAAAGCTCTAACTTTCCATGTTAGAAGTAAGAGACAGCTTCGCAAATATATCTATCAACATAAATGCAGTTAGTTTCACTCATTTTGCATGGAAAACGTTAACCTCGATCAAAAAGATAAATCTTGTTTCTTTAGATTTTGTAATTGACAAAATACAACTCATCGGTAAGGACATAACCTCCAATATAGAATATGTAACTGCAGTTCATCTCCATAACTTACGGGAGAGGCAGTTTCTGCACCGGATGGGGAATCCGATGCGGTTGCAGCTGCAGCATTGTCTGTGGCTCAGATTTCTTAGGAGGAGGCGGCTGCGACGTGAAATCCAGCTGTCGCGCCAATTTCTTCGGTCCAGATTCACAATTTATTTCACTCTGCTCCATCGCCACGCACTAACAACAAACCAATAGGCACTAATATCTTAATCACACAATCTCATTTGGGAGCAGAAGAAGGATAGACTGATAGAGAGGAAGAACAAAGAGAAGCAGGGGAAAGAAAGGGGTGAGGTTTTTCAAAAAAAAAATCAAATTTAAACGATATCGGGGTAAAAATTGGATGAGGACGGTACAAGATCGTACGGGTGAAATTGAAAGTTTGGGGATGAACGGTGGAGATTAGGTTAAGGTGTACGAGAGTCGAGGGCCATTGGATTAGCGGGAAGGCTTTTGATAGGTTTTAATGGATGAGAGTGGAATTTTGGCGCTAATGGACTCCAATTGTGAGTTGTGACACGCGTACGGCTGTCATTAGCATTTTTCAGTTTCAAAGCCTTCCAACGATGTCGTTTTTATGGTATCTTCACTTGCATTCCTCATCATTCATAACCACAAAACCTGGCAGTTTCGTTTACGTGGCGTTCACCTTTCCTTATAAGTACGAATCAAAAACAATTATCTCACAATTTTATTTAGCTTCCATAATATTTATTTTGAAAAATCAATATTTTAAAATGTGGTTGATAAGATATTTATTTTGATTAAACTTGCTACTTTCACTGCTCAACTGGATATTGGTTTCAATCTCTTTGAGGTTTGAGAGGTGAATAAACAAAATTTGTCACAATAAATAACCATTCATATTAATTTCTATTGTACTTTGAAGCAAAAGTACAAATATTGTGTTATACTCAAGACTACCATAATTTTTCCTATAAATTTATTTCAGTACACTGCAAATAAAAACAAGTGCTCAGATATCTTTTTTTAAAATAAAATATTATATTGGACCCCGAAAATCGGCAAAAAGAAATGGTCAAGTTATCGTACATGTCCAAACTTGTTACACTTATGCTTAACTATCAAAACGCCCTGTTTTCCCAATTCACTATGATAAGAATTTTAGGAGAGTCACACCTTAAAAGTTAGCTTAAGAGGGTAGAGAGTTCAAAATCTTTATAAATTTCATATCAATTTTGTATTTAACCAATATGAGATTCAAGTCCTATACCTTGCAATTAGATCAAACCGTCACATTCGTCCCTCCCATAAGGATCAATGTCTTCATTGGTCACGGTCATGTTGGTCACGGCTGACACTTTCAGGTTACCACTCCATGGGTCACCACTCTGAGATCCTTGTTGGTCAGGACTACATTGGTCACGGCTGGTACTCTCAAGCTACCACTCCATGGGCCACCACTCCAAGTCCGCCTCTGATACCAATTGATAAAGACTTTAGGAGAGCCACACCCCAAAAGCTAGCTTAAGAGGGTAGAGAGCCCAAAGTCCTTATAAATTTCATATCAATTTTGTATTTAACCAATATGAGATTCAAGTCTCATACCTTACAATTAGATCAAACCGTAACACACTAATTGTACTTTGCCAAGTCTCATGTGTTCACCTAAACCGACAGAGTACTCATTTTCTTCTCTTTGACGTCCTTATTGTTGGTTCATTTTGGAGGTGATTGACTTAATTATATGCTTCAATGTTAAAATCACAAGTGCACCACATAATTTTATTCTAATACAGACAAATACATGTTGATCCTGCGAATATTATAAGTACTAATAAATATTTTTTTCTATTATCTAACCGTTGAATCAGATTGTAGATTTAATTAGAAATTAAACTAAATAAACTAAACTAAGATTAAAATTACAATGAACTTAAGGCAAAGGAAAATATTTGAAAAATTGATATCAATCGACAGTGCTTAGGTGATCAATGCCCCTAAGAATCTTTAAATATTAACTCTTTATTAGGCAGTTAAATTATTGATTATTAGACCGTAAAAATTTCTATCTTATGTTATTACCTTTCTTAAGACTATTAATAGCTAATATATCAGTTGATTAATAAAAATCTTCTTAATTAAACCCCCTAAGATTGTATTATTGATTCGTGAATTTCACTATTAATTTTTACCCTAATTCAGAGGATTTATGTCTATCTATTTTTAGGTTTGCCTGTAACTCCTTCCCATTATGGTAGATCTATTCACACAAAACAATTTCTCAATCATAATCATATAAAATCAAATCATGAGCTAATTTTCTGAATATATTAGAATAAGAATACAATAACTAATTAAATCACAATAAATCAATCAATATAATTGCATTAAATAAAAGATCAATTCATATCGTTATCACAACTGCAGGTTCATCATACCTAGGTACTAAACAATTTTAGTTCCTACTCATAGGAAAAAAATCAAAGAAAAATATTGATTGATATGAATATTAAAAATTACTGCAAGTATACGATGTAGTTGTACCTAGCACAAGCAAGTAAGTGTAGATTCTATGAAGACTGTAAGTTCTAGTTGTTACCCTTTTTCTATCATCTAACCTACGAGTTAGATTTTAGATTTTAATTAAAAATTAAACTAAACAAATAAACTAAGATTGAAAGCAATACTAAACTCAAGATAGAGAAAAATATGAAAAAAATTGTGAAGAAAAGATAAATATGCAGAAAAGCTAATAGATAACAAAGAAATCATAATTCTAAACCTCCCTTTCTCTTCTATTGGATCTTCTTACAAATTTAAATTAGATGATGCTTTCTATAGGATCTTTTGACGTTATCATTGTGTTTTCCTCATCCTTTGATTAGAACTATTGTTTCATTAGGTGTCTTACGTCTCAAAATTGCTTAATGACTTGACTCTCCTTATTTTTCCTCTACTCACATCCTTTTATAATAAAAACTAGGGTTTCTGGTTATACATGATCAACTTACATGAGCGTGTGAGTGAATGTGTATCTCCAAAAATACTTGAATTTGCCATTTCACACGAGCATAGAGACGTATACATATCCTTAGTTGCTTCAAATCTTCATTCCATGTCACGATTTCATCTGAATTCTTCTCTTTTTAGTCTGTGGAGGCAATTATTACCTATAAATGCATTTAGAGTGAATAAAGTACCAAATATACAACAAAATTATATAATATTAAGCAAAACATATTAAATATAAGTGTACAATTATAGTCAAATAAGCATTTTTCACAAAACCCCACACTTAATGTAGCGCCCCCTTACCATAGAGTACCCATCGGAACGCCCGTAGGTTATTTCGGTACATATCCTACGATAAGAGACCACTACTGACAACCATCACTAAACTCCCCATAGCATCACAATCATAAAGCAGTAATAAGAAATTGACAACTTTTTAAAACCAAACTGCATTTCATTTCAGTTACTCAAA